>CAJNDS010002496.1:102500-387500 GCA_905221605.1 Symbiodinium natans | reverse complement strand
ATTGAGGATCTCCTAAAGAGGAATATTCTAAAATAATCTTCTTTTCAAAGATTTCTTCTGGAATCATTGGACAAAGATTTTTTGGCGAAGAACCTAATCATTCATTTCATTTCTGGCAAACCAAATATGATTGGAAATTTCCTAATGAGAAAAATTCTGAATCCTGAAGATCTTCCTTTTGAAGATTTTTTCTGGATTCATTTGGCGAAGGTTTTTTGGCGAAGAATCTAATCATTCATTCCCTTCTTGCCAAATCAAATCTGATTGAGGATCTCCTAAAGAGAAATATTCTAAAATAATCTTCTTTGCAGAGATTTCTTCTGGAATCATTGGGCGAAGATTTTTTGGCGAAGAATCTAATCATTCATTTCATTTCTGGCAAATCTCTCCTCTCTTCTCTTCTCTCTTCCCTTCTCTCTTTTTGCCTATCATCCTTTCTCTTCTCTTTTCTCTCAAGGGGAAGCTCAAAGAAACACAAAAAAACTAAAAAAAAACAAAAAAGAAACAACAAAAAACAAAAAAACACAAAAAAAACTAAAACAAAAAACAAAAAAAAAACTAAAAAAAAACTAAAAAAAAAACAAAAAAAAACTAAAAAAAACTACTAAAAAAAACTAAAAAAAAACTAAACTCTCTTCTCTCTTCTCTCTTCTCTCTTCTCTCTTCTCTCTTCTCTCTTCTCTCTTCTCTCTTCTCTCTTCTCTCTTCTCTCTTCTCTCTTCTCTCTTCTCTATTCTCTCTTCTCTCTTCTCTCTTCTCTCTTCTCTCTTCTCTCTTCTCTCTTCTCTCTTCTCTCTTCTCTCTTCTCTCTTCTCTCTTCTCTCTTCTCTCTTCTCTCTCTCTTCTCTCTTCTCTCTTCTCTCTTCTCTCTTCTCTCTTCTCTCAAGGGGAAACTAGAAGAAATTCGAAGAAATTCAAAAAAACTAAAAGAAACAAAAAAAAACAAAAAAAAAAAACAAAAAAAAAAAAAAAAAAAAAAAAAAAAAAAAAAAAAAAAAAAAAAAAAAAAAAAAAAAAAAAAAAAAAAAAAAACAAAAAAAAAAAACAAAAAAAAACAAAAAAAAAAAGTCAACAAAAGTCGGGGTAGATTTTTCTCAAAAACCGACCCCTGCACACGAAGCAAGCTCAATAAACCCTAAACCCTAAACCCTAAACCCTAAACCCTAAACCCTAAACCCAAAACCCTAAACCCTAAACCCTAACCCCTAAACCTAAACCCTAAACCCTAAACCCTAAACCCTAAACCCTAAACCCTAAACCCTCAAGAGCCTATAAATTGAGCTTGCGTTTTGCATCGTGCGTGCCTTCGTCGTGCATCCTTGTCTAATTATCAGAGCAGTCAATATGCCTTCATCATGCATCCTTGTCAAACTATTTCAGCAGACATTATTCAATTTACTTAAACCTCATATTATTCAATTTACTTAAACCTCATATTGTTCAAACAGCACAATTCACTTAAACCACCAAATTATTCAAAATGCTCAATGTACTTGTTCATGCATCCTTGTCAAAATTATCAGCGCATGAGTCCCTGGGGCCTCCACTTGCCTTATACATTTATATATATATATAACTATATACATGTCAATAGATCTCTATATATATCTATATATATATATATCTATAAATATCTATATATATATATATATATCTCTATATCTATATATATATATTTATTTATATATCTATATATCTAAATATCTATATATCTGTATATCTATATATCTATATATCTATATATCTAAATATCTATATGTCTATATATCTATATATATATTTATATATATATATATATATATCTATATATCTATATATCTATATATCTATATATCTATATATCTATATATCTATATCTATATATCTATATATCTATATATCTATAAATCTATATATCTATATATCTATATATCTATATATCTATATATCTATATATCTATATATCTATATATCTATATATCTATATATCTATATATCTATATATCTATATAGCTATATATCTATATATTTATATATCTATATATCTATACATCTATATACTTATATATCTATATATCTATGTATCCATAAATCTATGTATCTAGATATCTATATATCTATAGCTATATATCTATATATCTATATATCTATATATCTATATATCTATATATCTATATATCTATATATCTATATATCTATATATCTATATATTTATATATCTATATATCTATATATCTATATATCTATATATCTATATATCTATATATCTATATATATCTATATATCTATATATCTATATATGTATATATCTATATATCATATATTATCTATCTATATATCTATATATCTATATATCTATTATATCTATATATCTCTAGATCTATAGTCTATAGATTCCATATCATATATCTATAATCTATATCTCTCTATATCCTATATATCTATATATCTATATATCTATATATTTATATATCTATATATCCATATATGTATATATCTATATATCTCTATATCTATATATCTATATATCTATATATGAATATATCTATGTATCTATATGTCTATATATCTATATATCTATATATCTATATATCTATATATCTATATATTTATATATCTATATATCTATATATCTATATATCTATATATCTATATATGTATATATCTATATATCTATATTTCTAAATATCTATATATCTATATATCTATATCTATCTAAATCTATCTATATCTATCTATATCTATCTATATCTATCTATATCTATCTATATCTATCTATATCTATCTATATCTATCTATATCTATCTATATCTATCTATATCTATCTATATCTATCTATATCTATCTATATCTATCTATATCTATCTATATCTATCCATATCTATCTATATCTATTCTTGTATTTCTTTCGAAATATTTAGTTTTTCATATATTTCTACATATTAAAAATCTCAATTTCGATTATGAATTATTGACATTGCATTATCTTTAAATATAATTCAAGATTTCACTTATGATTATGAATTTTTGGTTTCCGCTTATTTCTAAATATAATTGAAAATCTCAAATCTGAAAATGTATTATTGATTTTCCTATATTTCTAAATAGATTTATTATTTTTGGCGAAGAATCTAATCATTCATTTCATTTCTGGAAGACCAAATATGATTGGAAATTTCCTAATGAGGAAAAAAATGAATCCTGAAGACCTTCCTTTTGAAGATTTTTCCTGGATTCATTTGACGAAGGTATTTTGGCGAAGAATCTAATCATCCATTCCCTTCCTGCCAAATCAAATATGATTGAGGATTTCCTAAAGAGAAATATTCTAAAATAATCTTCTTTTCAGAACTTTGTTCTGGGATCATCGGGCGAAGATTTTTTGGCGAAGAATCTAATCATTCATTTCATTTCTGGCAAACCAAATATGATTGCAAATGTCTTAATGAGAAATCCTCTGAATCCTGAAGATCTTCCTTTTGAAGAATTTTTCTGGATTCATTTGGCGACGATTTTTTGGCGAAGAATCTAATCATTCATTCTCTTCTTGCCAAATCAAATCTGATTGAGGATCTCCTAAAGAGGAATATTCTAAAATAATCTTCTTTTCAAAGATTTCTTCTGGAATCATTGGACAAAGATTTTTTGGCGAAGAACCTAATCATTCATTTCATTTCTGGCAAACCAAATATGATTGGAAATTTCCTAATGAGAAAAATTCTGAATCCTGAAGATCTTCCTTTTGAAGATTTTTTCTGGATTCATTTGGCGAAGGTTTTTTGGCGAAGAATCTAATCATTCATTCCCTTCTTGCCAAATCAAATCTGATTGAGGATCTCCTAAAGAGAAATATTCTAAAATAATCTTCTTTGCAGAGATTTCTTCTGGAATCATTGGGCGAAGATTTTTTGGCGAAGAATCTAATCATTCATTTCATTTCTGGCAAATCTCTCCTCTCTTCTCTTCTCTCTTCCCTTCTCTCTTTTTGCCTATCATCCTTTCTCTTCTCTTTTCTCTCAAGGGGAAGCTCAAAGAAACTCAAAAAAACAAAAAAAACAAAAAAGAAACAAAAAAAACAAAAAAAACACAAAAAAAACTAAAAAAAAACAAAAAAAAAAACTAAAAAAAACTAAAAAAAAACTAAGAAAAACTAAGAAAAACTAAACTCTCTTCTCTCTTCTCTCTTCTCTCTTCCCTCTTCCCTCTTCCCTCTTCCCTCTTCTCTCTTCTCTCTTCTCTCTTCTCTCTTCTCTCTTCTCTCTTCTCTCTTCTCTCTTTTCTCTTCTCTCTTCTCTCTTCTCTCTTCTCTCTTCTCTCTTCTCTCTTCTCTCTTCTCTCTTCTCTCTTCTCTCTTCTCTCAAGGGGAAACTAGAAGAAATTCGAAGAAATTCAAAAAAACTAAAAGAAACAAAAAAAAAAACCAACAAAAAAAAAAAGTCAACAAAAGTCGGGGTAGATTTTTCTCAAAAACCGACCCCTGCACACGAAGCAAGCTCAATCAAGACAAAATAAATAGAAATTGTATGTGGTATCATTCTGAATTTCCCAGTTATTCGTCTAAACAGCTGACAAGCAGAGTTTGAGTAAACTAATCCAAAACGCTACTGGGAGGCAAAATATTCAATTTACTTAAACCTGCCTCCCCTGACCTCCCCCTCAAAACCCCCTCCCGCCCTTTCGGCACCTTTCGGCCCCCCACCCCTCCTCCCCGCCCCCCCTCCCCCCCCCAGCTTTGGGAGCTAATTTTGAGCTCTGAAAGCTGATTTTGAGCTATGGGAGGGGCCTAATTTTGAGCTTTGTGAGCTAATTTTGAGCTCCGGGAGCTAATTTTTAAAGTTGCGGGAGTTAATTTTAAGCTTTAGGAGCTAATTTTGAGCTAATTTTGAGCTCCGGGAGCTAATTTTGAGCGCCGGGAGTTAATTTTGAGTTCTGGGAGCTAATTTTGAGCTCTGGGAGTTAATTTTGAGCTCCGGGAGAAAATTTTGAGCTTCGGGAGCTAATTTTGAGCTCCGGGAGCTAATTTTGAGCTTTGGGAGCTAATTTTGAGCCCCGGGAGCTAACTTTGAGCTCCGAGCTAATTTTGAGCTCTGGGAGTTAGTTTTTTGGATTCGGGAGCTAATTTTGAACTCCAGGAGCTAATTTTGAGCTCCGGGAGTTAATTTTGAGCTCTGGGAGCTAATTTTGAGCTCCGGGAACTAATTTTGAGCTCCGGGAGCTAATTTTGAGTCCCAATATTAATTTTAAGCTTTAGGAGCTAATTTTGAGCTCCGGGAGCTAATTTTGAGCTCCAGGAGTTAATTTTGCTAATTTTGAGCTTTAGGAGCTAATTTTGAGTTTTGAGCTCCGGGAGCTAATTTTTAGCGCCGGGAGCTAATTTTGAGCGCCGGGAGCTAATTTTGAACTCTGGGAGCTAATTTTGAGCTCCGGGAGCTAATTTTGAGCTCCGGGAGCTAATTTTGAGCGCCGGGAGCTAATTTTGAGCTCCGGGAGCTAATTTTGAGCTCTGGGAGCTAATTTTGAGCTCCGGAATTAATTTTGAGCTCTGGGAGAAAATTGGGAGCTAGTTTTGAGCTCTGAGAGCTGATGAGGACTTCTGGGAGCTAATTTTGAGCTCCGGGAGCTAATTTTGAGCTCCGGGAGCTAATTTTGAGCTCCGGGAGCTAATTTTGAATTCCGGGAGCTAATTTTGAATTATTTTTGAGCTCTAGGGGAACCCTTGCAAAATCACAAATTCACGAAAATTTCAATTGGAATTCTCTATATTTTTCAGAATTCTATCCATATTTTTTTTGGTTTTCAATTTCGATATCCCATTGAAAAACCTCAAAAGAAATTGAAATGATACAAAAAATGAATTCTTGACATAAACCGTCCCGTCGCACCATCCTCCGCCCCCCCCCCCCACGCCGACCCCAAAACCTAATATCTAAAAAAAAAACTTTCGCCCAAAACTTTCGCTCAAAACTTTCGCTCAAAACGTTTCGCTCAAAACTTTCGCTCAAAACGTTATTGGGACCCAAACCCTATACAATTTCTATAAACCCTAAACCCTAAACCCTAAACCCTAAACCCTAAACCCTAAACCCTAAACCCTAAACCCTAAACCCTAAACCCGCCCGCCACCCCACTCTCTTGTCTTTTGGGGTAGGCGGGCGCTGGTCGAGCGCTCAGTGAGACCCTGCGAGGGAGCCCCAGGCGGGCGACCGAGCTGGCCTCCAGGCAGGCTTACCCTCCAGGCAGGCACAGGCCGAGACAGCAGTAGTCACTGTATTATATTATATTACCCGAAACCCCAAGCTGTCCGCGCACATTCTTGGCTCCTGCATTGGGAGGCCCCCTGGGAAGGCCCCTGGAGACCCCCGGGTCCCCAACCCCCGTCCGCTGGGCTGCGGGGACCAGGGGCCGTTTTGTTGGGGCAGGCAGGGCTCTGGCCAAAAAACTCCCTTTTGGCCCTTGGCCCTGGCCCTGGCCCTGGCCCTGGCCCTGGCCCTGGCCCTGGCCCTGGCCCTGGCCCTGGCCCTGGCCCTGGCCCTGGCCCTGGCCCTGGCCCTGGCCCTGGCCCTGGCCCTGGCCCTGGCCCTGGCCCTGGCCCTGGCCCTGGCCCTGGCCCTGGCCCTGTCCCTGGCCCTGGCCCTGGCCCTGGCCCTGGCCCTGGCCCCCTGCCCTGGCCCTGGCCCTGGCCCTGGCCCTGGCCCCCTGGCCCTGGCCCTGGCCGTGGCCCTGGCCCTTGGCCCTGGCCCTGGCCTGTTCGAGTCATCTTTCCCCCCTTGCGCCAAGCCAAGCTGTCCGCGCACCAGTTTGTGCTCTGGTCCTGGCCCTGGCCTCTGGCCTGTTCGAGTCATCTTACCCCCTTGCGCCAAGCCAAGCTGTCCGCGCACCAGTTTGTGTCTTGTTTCGGCGCTCTCCCTCCCTTCACGCCAAGCCAAGCTATCCGCCACACCAGCCCTGTTTCCGTGGCGCTCTGCCCAACCCAAGCTGTTCACTGTGTGTTCTTCCTGGCTGGAGCCCCTTCGCGCCAACCAAGCCTCGCTGCCTTTCTCTGTTCCTGGCCCGTCCCTTGGGTTCACGGACCCTGCCTTGTTTCCGTCGCTTGTGACCTGACCTGGCCTGGCACCCCACCTTACCCCCTTCACGTCAAGCTAGGGGCCAAACCTTGGCCCTGGCCCTGGCCCTGGCCCTGACCCTGGCCCTGGCCCTGGCCCTGACTAGTTTTGCGCCCTGGCCCTGGCTCTGCCCTGTCCTCTGGCCTGTTCGAGTCATATTACCCCCTTGCGCCAAGCCAAGCTGTCCGCACACCAGTTTGTGTCCTTTCGGGGCGCTCTCCCTGGCTTTCGCCCCTTCGCACCAACCCAATCTGTCCTGCCTCGCTTCCGTTTGCTGCAAATTTGTGCCTGGTCCTGACCCTGACCCGGCACCCCACCTTACCCCCTTCGCGCCAAGCCAAGCTATCCGCCACACCAGCCCGTGGCCCTCTGCCCGACCCAAGCAGTTCACTGTGTGTTCTTCCTGGCTGGAGCCCCTTCGCGCCAACCAAGCCTCGCTGCCTTTGTCTGTTCCTAGCCCATCCCTTCATAGCCCCTTCGCGCCAACCCAAGCTGTCTTCACGGACCCTGCCTCGTTTCCGCACGCACCTTGTGGAAATCCCCAAAAAGGGCGTGAGTGCTGACTCATGTGATGCTTTGTAAAAAAATAAAAGGTCTTAACTCCTTGAGAGTTGTAAGTGGGCGGTCTTGGGGTGGGTAGGTCTGCATACTACCGCGCGCTCCCAAAGCGCGCTCCCGTTTGGCACGCCCTAAACCCTAAACCCTAAACCCCAAAACCCTAAACCCTAAACCCTAAACCCTAAACCCTAAACCCTAAACCCTAAACCCTAAACCCTAAACCCTAAACCCTAAACCCTAAACCCTAAACCCTAAACCCTAAACCCTAAACCCTAAACCCTAAACCCTAAACCCTAAACCCTAAACCCTAAACCCTAAACCCCTAAACCCTAAACCCTAAACCCTAAACCCTAAACTCAGGCGTGGCTGGTGGGGGAGCTTCGCTCCTTTCCCACCAGCCGAGCCGCCCAAAGCAAGTGGCTGCATGGGCATCGCACATACAATATGCCTATACAGCAGTTCAACTGTCTTACCAGAGAGCGTGCCGTGCCACCGCTAGGCAGTGGAGCGGTGTCAGTACTGACAATATATTATAAATATACCCCAAAACCTGCCCGAAATCACGGTTAAACTATAAAGATTTCTATAGTTTTGCGTCTAAACTATAAACGTTTATAGTTTAGGCTCTATAGTTTTGGCTCTAAACTATAGACGTTTATAGTTTAGCGTCTATAGTTTAGGGCTTTATAGTTTAGGCTTTATAGTTTAGCGGCTAAACTATAAACGTCTATAGTTTAGGAGTCAGGCTTTATAGTTTAGCGCCGAAACTATAGACGTTTATAGTTTAGGCTCTAGAGTTTGGGGCTCTATAGTTTAGGGCAAAATCCAGAAATTGGAGGCAGCATTTCCGGCATCGATTTCTGTACTAAAAAATCGCATTTTGAAGCTCGGTCCAGGCCAATCCTGGGGGACCCCCCACGGATGGTCCTAAACTATAAACGCTTCTATAGTTTAGGAGCCAACCTTTATAGTTTAGCGGCTAAACTATAAACGTCTATAGTTTAGGGGTCAGGCTTTATAGTTTAGCGCCGAAACTATAAACGTTTATAGTTTAGGCTCTAGAGTTTGGGGCTCTATAGTTTAGGGCAAAATCCAGAAATTGGAGGCAGCATTTCCGGCATCGATTTCTGTACTAAAAAATCGCATTTTGAAGCTCGGTCCAGGCCAATCCTGGGGGACCCCCCACGGCTGGTCCTAAACTATAAACGCTTCTATAGTTTAGGAGCCAACCTTTATAGTTTAGCGGAAACTAAACGTTTATAGTTTAGGCTCTAGAGTTTGGGGCTCTATAGTTTAGGGCAAAATCCAGAAATTGGAGGCAGCATTTCCGGCATCGATTTCTGTACTAAAAAATCGCATTTTGAAGCTCGGTCCAGGCCAATCCTGGGGGACCCCCCACGGATGGTCCTAAACTATAAACGCGTCTATAGTTTAGGAGCCAACCTTTATAGTTTAGCGGCTAAACTATAAACGTCTATAGTTTAGGGGTCAGGCTTTATAGTTTAGCGCCGAAACTATAAACGTTTATAGTTTAGTCTAGAGTTTGGGGCTCTATAGTTTAGGGCAAAATCCAGAGATTGGAGGCAGCATTTCCGGCATCGATTTCTGTACTAAAAAATCGCATTTTGAAGCTCGGTCCAGGCCAATCCTGGGGGACCCCCCACGGCTGGTTCTAAACTATAAACGTTTCTATAATTTGGGAGTCAACCTTTATAGTTTAGCGGCTAAACTATAAACGTCTATAGTTTAGGAGTCAGGCTTTATAGTTTAGCGCCGAAACTATAAACGTCTATAGTTTAAGAGCCCCTCTTTATAGTTTAGCGCCTAAACTATAAACGTCTATAGTTTCGGAGCCATTCTTTACAGTTTAGCGCCTAAACTATAAACGTTTACAGTTTAGGAGCCCCTCTTTATAGTTTAGCGCCTAAACGATAAACGTCGATAGTTTCGGAGCCATTCTTTATAGTTTAGCGCCTAAACTATAAACGTTTACAGTTTAGGAGCCCCTCTTTATAGTTTAGCGCCTAAACTATAAACGTTTACAGTTTAGGAGCCACTCTTTATAGTTTAGCGCCTAAACGATAAACGTCTATAGTTTCGGAGCCACTCTTTATAGTTTAGCGCCTAAACTATAAACGTCTATAGTTTAGGAGCCACTCTTTATAGTTTAGCGCCTAAACTATAAACGTCTATAATTTAGGAGCCCCTCTTTATAGTTTAGCGCCTAAACTATAAACGTTTACAGTTTAGGAGCCCCTCTTTATAGTTTAGCGCCTAAACTATAAGCGTCTATAATCCAAGAGCCCCTCTTATAGTTTAGCGCCTAAACTATAAACGTTTACAGTTTAGGAGCCCCTCTTTATAGTTTAGCGCCTAAACTATAAACGTTTACAGTTTAGGAGCCCCCCTTTATAGTTTAGCGCCTAAACTATAAACGTCTATAATTTAGGAGCCCCTCTTTATAGTTTAGCGCCTAAACTATAAACGTTTACAGTTTAGGAGCCCCTCTTTATAGTTTAGCGCCTAAACTATAAGCGTCTATAATCTAAGAGCCCCTCTTTATAGTTTAGCGCCTAAACGATAAACGTTGACAGTTTAGGAGCCCATGTTTATATTTTAGCGCCGAAACTATAAACGTTTACAGTTTAGGAGCCCCCCCTTTATAGTTTAGCGCCTAAACGATAAACGTCTATAGTTTCGGAGCCATTCTTTATAGTTTAGCGCCGAAACTATAAACATTTACAGTTTAGGAGCCCCTTTTATAGTTTAGCGCCTAAACTAAAAACGTTTACTGTTTAGGAGCCACTCTTTATAGTTTAGCGCCTAAACTATAAACGTCTATAGTTTCGGAGCCATTCTTTATAGTTTAGCGCCTAAACTATAAACGTTTACAGTTTAGGAGCCCCTCTTTATAGTTTAGCGCCTAAACCATAAACGTCTATAGTTTCGGAGCCATTCTTTATAGTTTAGCGCCTAAACTATAAACGTCTAAAGTGTCGGAGCCATCTTTGTAGTTTAGCGCCTAAACTATAAACGTTTACAGTTTAGGAGCCCCTCTTTATAGTTTAGCGCCTAAACTATAAACATCTATAGTTTAGGAGCCACTCTTTATAGTTTAGCGCCTAAACTATAAACGTCTATAGTTTAGGAGCCACTCTTTATAGTTTAGCGCCTAAACTATAAACGTCTTTAATTTAGGAGCCCCTCTTTATAGTTTAGCGCCTAAACTATAAACGTTTACAGTTTCGGAGCCCCTCTTTATAGTTTAGCGCCTAAACTATAAACGTCTATAGTTTCGGAGCCACTCTTTATAGTTTAGGGCCTAGACAATAAGCGTTTACAGTTTAGGAGCCCCTCTTTATAGTTTAGCGCCTAAACTATAAACGTTTACAGTTTAGGAGCCCCCCTTTATAGTTTAGCCCCTAAACTATAGACGTCTATAGTTTAAGAGCCACTCTTTATAGTTTAGCGCCTAAACTAGTAAGGTCCATAGGTCAGGAGCCAACCTGTATAGTTCAGCGCCTCAACTATAAACGTCTATAGTTTAGGAGCCAAGCTTGATAGTTTAGCGCCTAAACTATAAACGTCTATAGTTTAGGAGCCGCTCTTATAGTTTAACGCCAACACTACACACGTCTACAGTTTATAGGGGTCGCTTTCTATAGTTTGGCATAAACGGTACCCCCGCGGGCCTAAACTGTGAACGGTACCCCCACGCGGATTTTCGGACATTGGCTAAACTATAAACGTCGAACATTTGGGGCCACTTTCTACAGTTTGTGCAAAACGGTACCCCCTACGCGGATTTTCGGACTTTGGCTACACTGTAAGCGTCTATAGCTTAGGGGCCACTGTCTATAGTTTGGCACCTGAACTGTAAACGGTACCCTCACGCGGATTTTCGGATGTTGGCCTAGACTGTAAACGGTACCCCCACGCGGATTTTCGGCCTTTGGCTGAACTATAAACGTCGACAGTTTTTGGGGCCACCTTCTACAGTTTGGCACCTAAACTGTAAACGGTACCCCCACGCGGATTTTCGGACTTTGGCTAAACTATAAACGTCTTTAGTTTAGGGGCCACTTTCTATAGTTTGGCACCTAAACTGCAAGCGGTGCCCCCACGCGGATTTTCGGACTTTGGCTAAGCTATAAACACCTATAGTTTTAGGGGTCACTTTCTATAGTTTGGCACCTGAACTGTAAATTGTAACCTCACGTGGATTTTCGGACTTTTGCGAACCTATAAACGTCTATAGTTTAGGGGCACTTTCAAACTGTAAGCGGTACCCCCGCGCGGATTTTCGGACTTTGGCTAAACTATAAACGTTTATAGCTTAGGGGCGACTTTCTATTGTTCGGCACTTACACTATAAATGGTACCCCCGCGCGGATTTTCGACTGTGGCTACACTATAAACGTTGAAAGTTTGGGGCCACTTTCTATAGTTTGGCACCTAAACTGTAAACGTTACCCCCACACGGGTTTTCGGACTTTGGCTAAACTATAAACGTCTATAGTTCAGGGGCCACTTTCTATAGTTCGGCACCTAAACTATATATGGTACCCCCACGCGGATTTTCGGACTTTGGCTAAACTATAAACGTTGAAAGTTTGGGGCCACTTTCTACAGTTTGGCACCTAAACTGCAAACGCTACCCCCACGCGGATTTTCGGACTTTGTTTAAACTATAAGCGTCTATAATTTAGGGGCCACTTTCTATAGTTTGGCACTTGAACTGTAAACGGTACCCCACGCGGATTTTCGGACTTTGGCTAAGCCATGCTAAGTCATAAACAAGGTGGAGGCAACGCGCAAGGAAGGTGGAAGCAAGCGGAAACAAGGTGGAAGCAAGGTGGCAGCAAGATGGAAGCAAGGTTGAAGAACGGTAGAAGCAAGGTGGAAGCAAGGTGGAAGCAAAGTGCAAGCAACGTGGAAGCGAGCTGGAAGCAAGGTGGAAGCAGGGTGGAATCACTAGCTACGGTCAGCCGCCGCCGATGTTTTTCCCCCCGGGCGCAAAACCTCCAATCAATGAACGGTTTTCCCCCGGGACGCAAAACCTCCGGTCTTTCCATGCTCGCAAAACCTCCAATCGACACAGAAATGCTTCGCGGATCTACAGGAGGCGTAAAGCCTCCAATCAATTCAAAGATGGTTTTCCCTCGGGCGCAAAACCTCCAATCAATGCAACGGTCTTTCCCCCGGGCGCAAAACCTCCGGTGGGCCCAAATGGCTTCGCGATTCATATGTTGATAGAGCACGAGAACGGTGCTCAAAAGCTACATCCAACCAGTGATGTCTTTCCCCCGACAGCACCTCGGATCTGTATCCTGATATAGCACAAGTACCGGGCTTAATACCTGCCTTTGGTGTCGTGCCAGGACGGTGCTTAAACGCTGCCTTTCCCCCGCCGATGTTTTTCTCCCGGGCGCAAAACCTTCAATCAACGCAACGGTCTTTCCCCCAGGCATGAACCTCCCTGCTGGCACAATCAACGCAACGGTCTTTCTCCCGGGCATAAAACCTCCCTGCTGGCAAAACCTCCGGTCGACCCAAAAAAATGCTTCGCGGATGTACACGCTGATAGAGCACAAGCACAGTGCTCAAAAGCTACGTCTAACAAGCGACGTCCTCCTCCCGACAGCAGAACCTCCAATCAACTCGCGGTCGACCCACCTGTGGATTGACATAACACAAGTACCGGGCTCGAAAGCTACGGTCAACCACCGACGTCTTCCCCCGGGCAGAAACCTCCGTTCGACCCAAACATGCTCTTCGGTTTTCTTTGTGATCTGAGCACCAGTACGGTGCTTAACAGCTACGGTCAACCATCGGTCTCTTTCCCCCGGGTGCAAAACCTCCGGTTGACCCCCCCTGCAAGACTAGCAGGCTGCAAGAGGACTAAGATCGTGGTGGAACAAACAAGCAACTTTGACTAGGGTGTAATACACCCCGACAAGAACGCATACAAGAAGGGCGGTGAGAAAAAAACAAGAGAGTTTCCTAAACATGAGTTTAGGAAACTAAACCCTAAAAGGCGGAGCTGGCTAAGGGTGGGAGCCGCACTTGACGGCGCGGGAGGGAAACGCGTGAAATGATGTGGCCGAAGCAAGGCCCCATTCTCGGTGGCCTTGAGCGTGCTCCGGAACCGAAACAAATTTCAAGTTTGTTCGCCCGTCCGGCCATGTCATATCCTTCTCCAGCTTCGGCGCAAACCCTAAACCCTAAACCCTAAACCCTAAACCCTAAACCCTAAACCCTAAACCCTAAACCCTAAACCCTAAACCCTAAACCCTAAACCCTAAACCCTAAACCCTAAACCCTAAACCCTAAACCCTAAACCCTAAACCCTAAACCCTAAACCCTAAACCCTAAACCCTAAACCCTAAACCCTAAACCCTAAACCCTAAACCCTAAACCCTAAACCCGCCCGCCACCCCTCTCACCTCTGTTGGGGTAGGCGGGCGCAGTCGAGCGCTCTGCGAGACCACGGCAGGCTCTGCTAGGCTGCAGAGCCTGCCAAGCACAGTCCTGAGAGGGTCGCCTAGCTAGAGTCGCCTAGCTCGTCTCAGATATATATTAGTACCCTAAACCTGAGGGGGGGGATCCTTTTTCAATTCCTGGCGGCCCCTGGCACTGACCCTGGCCGTGGCCCTGGGCTGGCCCGAACCCTGGCCCTGGTTCCCTGGCCCTGGCCCTCGCCCTGCCCTGGCCCACCTGGCCCTGGCCCTGGCCCTGCCTGGCCCTGGCCCTGGCCCTGGCCCTGGCCCTGGCCCTGGCCCTGGTCCTGGTTCTGGCCTCCGGCCCTGGCCCTGGCCCTGGCCCTGGTCCTGGCCCTGACCCTAAATTCTTGGCAGAACCTGAAACCCTCCCAGTCAGGGGGGCTTTTAACCCTTCCAGCGAGTAGGGGCCCTCAAATCCTTCCACTGGCAGAAAGCTGCCAAAGAAGGCCCTGGAGCTGATTTTTGCAATTGTGGAGACTCTTCACACCCTGAAATTTTCTGTGAGAAGGCCCTTCGGCCCAGACCGTCCCCTGCGCAAAACTTGAGGGGGGGGTCCTTTGCCTTCTGCCCACAAGTGACCTCCGAAATCAAGGGACACCCTCGGCACCCCCTCAAAGTCGCAAATGTCCGAGGCAGTGCCAGTAAGCAGGGGGGTCTTAAACCCTTCCAGTAGGCAGAAGGCTGCCAAAGAAGGCCCTGGAGCTGACAGGAAGCCCTGAAAGGTCCGACCCCTCGCTTTGACCGCTCTAGTGAGTTTCGTTTTCTGGCCAAGTGAACTTCGGCGTGGGGGGGGATTCTTGCAAAACCTGCAGACTCTTTACGCCCTGAATTTTCTGTGAGAGGGCCCTTCGGCCCAGACCGTCCCCTGCGCAAAACCTGAGGGGGGGAATCCTTTGCCTTGTGCCCCCGAGTGACCTCCGAAGTCAAGGGACACCCTTGGCACCCCCTCAAAGTAGCAAATGTCCCAGGCAGTGCTCGACATGCTGCCTTCTGGCCCCAGATGATCTCGTGTCCCAATCAGCCACTGTTCCCAAGTGACCCCCCCAAGAAATCGCCAACAGCTCGCCTCAAGTTCGGCAAGTGTTCACGACTCGCACATATCCCAAGCTTTCGCAGTGTTTTATCTTAGTGCGCTCTGAACATGTTCGATATGTGAGATTTGAATGGCTGGCTTGGCTTTGGCTGGCTCCGGTTTGGTTTCGTGATGAGTATTGTTTGGGTGGCCTCGGGGTGGGCATGTCTTCACACTTTTGCGTTCAGCTGACCAATGCTACACCCTAAACCCTAAACCCTAAACCCTAAACCCTAAACCCTAAACCCTAAACCCTAAACCCTAAACCCTTAAACCTAAACCCTAAACCCTAAACCCTAAACCCTAAACCCTAAACCCTAAACCCTAAACCCTAAACCCTAAACCCTAAACCCTAAACCCTAAACCCTAAACCCTAAACCCTAAACCCTAAACCCTCAAGACCAGGGTAAATAGAAATTGTATGTGGTGTCGTCGTGAATATCCCACGTTATTTGTCTGTCTAAATGAATTCAAAGCGCCTTCGGAAGGCCAAATATTCAATTCACTTAAACCTCTAGGTTCCAAGTTATTTGTCTAAACAGCTGACAAGCAGAGCTGAAGTAACTTCATCCAAAGCGGTTATATCATTCTGATTATCCCAAACCTCTGGGTTCCAAGTTTTTTGTCTAAATAGCTGGCAAGCAGAGCTTAAGTAAATTCATCCAAAGCGGTTATATCATTCTGAATATCCCAATCCAAAAAGCGCACCAGCCCTCGCTGCCAGCAGCCGCCTGGCCCCCCAGCCCCAGCCCCAACCAGCCGCCCCAGCCCTCAGCCCCTAGCCCCAGCCCCGGCCCCATCCCCAGCCTAGCGCCAGCCTCAGCCCCCCAGCCCAAGCTCCAAAGCACAAAACCAGAGCAAAATGCGGGCACCAGAGCAAAGGGAAAATCACCAAACGGGGACCAGAGCAAAAGGGAAAAACTCCAAAAAGAAGCCAGAGCATCCGGACACCAGAGCAAAATCCAGGTACCAGGGCAAAACCCGGGCACCAGAGCAAAAGAAAAAACTCCAAGAAGGGGCCAAGGCATCCGGGCACCAGAGCAAAAATTTCAATTCTGAAGATTTTAATCGATATCCAAAGATCGCCAGACTTTCAAAATTTGAATTCTGGAAATTTTGATCCGATATCCAAAGATCTTCAGATCTTCAAAAACTGAATTCCGGAGATTTTGCTCAGAGATCTAGAGATTCCCAATCCTTCAAAATTTAGATTCTGCAGCCTTTTAATCAAATATCTAAAGGGCCCAGATCTCAAAATACGAATTCCCAATCAGATATATAGAAATCATCAAATCTTCAAAATTTGCATATTTTGATCATATATCAAGAGATTGCCAGAGCTTCAAAATTCAAATCCTGATGAAATTTCCAGACCTTCAAATTTTTGAATTTCTTCAAAATTTGAATTCTGAAGATTTTGATCAGATATCCAGAGATTCCCTATCCTTCATCATTTGAATTTTGGAGGTTTTGATCCCCTATCCAAAGATTCCCAATCCTTCAAAATTTGAATTCTGGAGATTTTGATTAGATATCCAGAAATTCCCAATATTTCAAAATTAGAATTCTGGAGGCTTTGATTCGATATCCAAAGATTCCTAGATCTTGAAAATTTTAATTCTAGAGATTTTGATTAGATATCCAGAGATTCCTAAGGTCCCAGATCTCAAAACACGAATTCCCAATCAGATATATAGAAATCATCAATCTTCAAAATTTGCATATTTTGATCATATATCAAGAGATTGCCAGATCTTCAAAATTGAAATTCTGATGAAATTTCCAGATCTTCAAATTTTTGAATTATAGAGATTTTGACCCATATCAAAAAATCTCCAAATCTTCAAAATTTGAATTCTGAAGATTTTGGTCAGAAATCCAGAGATTCCCTATCCTTCATCATTTGAAATTTGGAGGTTTTGATCCCCTACCCAAAGATTCCCAAACCTTCAAAATCTGAATTCTGGAGATTTTGATCAGATATCCAGAAATTCCCAATATTTCAAAATTAGAATTCTGGAGATTTTGATTCGATATCCAAAGATTGTTAGGCCTTGAAAATTTTAATTCTAAAGATTTTGATTAGATATCCAGAGATTCCTAATCCTTCAAAGTTTGAATTCTGGAGATTTTGATTCGATATCCAATTTGATTTCTGGAGAATTTGATCAAAAATCCAGAGATTGCCAATCCTTCAAAAATTGAATTTTGGAGGTTTTGATCCCATATCCAAAAATCTCCAAACCTTCAAAATTTGAATTCTGGAGATTTTGAATATATATTTAGAAATTCCCAACCCTTCAATATTTGAGTTCTAGAGGTTTTGATTCCATATCCAAAGATTCCCAGACCTTCAAAATTTGAATTCTGGAGATTTTGATTAGATATCCAGAAATTCCCCATATTTCAAAATTAGAATTCTGGAGATTTTGATTCGATATCCAAAGATTCCTAGATTTTGAAAATTTTAATTCTAGAGATTTTGATTAGATATCCAGAGATTCCTAATCCTTCAAAATTTGAGTTCTGGAGGTTTTGATTCGATATCCAATTTGATTTCTGGAGAATTTGATCAAATATCCAGAGATTGCCAATTCTTCAAAAATTGAATTTTGGAGGTTTTGACCCCATATCCAAAAATCTCCAAACCTTTAAAATTTGAATTCTGGAGATTTTGAATATATATTTAGAAATTCCCAACCCTTCAATAATTTGAATTCTAGAGATTTTGATTCCATATCCAAAGATTCCCAGACCTTCAAAATTTGAATTCTGGAGATTTTGATCAGATATCCAGAAATTCCCCATATTTCAAAATTAGAATTCTGGAGGCTTTGATTCGATATCCAAAGATTCCTAGACCTTGAAAATTTTAATTCTAGAGATTTTGATTAGATATCCAGAGATTCCTAATCCTTCAAAATTTGAATTCTGGAGATTTTGATTCGATATCCAATTTGATTTCTGGAGAATTTGATCAAATATCCAGAGATTACCAATCCTTCAAAAATTGAATCTGGAGGTTTTGATCCCATATCCGAAAATCTCCAGACCTTCAAAATTTGAATTCTGGAGGTTTTGTGCATATATTTAGAAATTCCCAATCCTTCAATATTTGAATTCTAGAGATTTTGATTCCATATCCAAAGATTCCCAGATCTTCAAAATCCGAATCCTGGAGATTTGGATCAGAATCCTTCAATATTTGAGTTTTTCCAATATTTCAATCTTTCAATCCTGGAGGTTTTGATTCGATATCCAGAGATTCCTAGACCTTCATCAAAATTTGAATTATGGAGATATTGATTCCCGATATTCACCAAACCGCCCAAACTCCTGACACAAACCCTAACCAAAAAAGAAAACTCGCTCAAAACTTTCGCCCAAAACCCGCCCAAAACCCGCCCAAAACTTTCGCCCAAAACTTTCGCCCAAAACTTTCGCCCAAAACCCGCCCAAAACCCGCCCAAAACCCCGGACCTGAACCCTATACAATTTCTATAAACCCTAAACCCTAAACCCTAAACCCTAAACCCTAAACCCTAAACCCTAAACCCTAAACCCTAAACCCTAAACCCTAAACCCTAAACCCTAAACCCTAAACCCAACCCTAAACCCTAAACCCTCAACCCTAAACCCTAAACCCTAAACCCTAAACCCTAAACCCTAAACCCTAAAAACCCTAAACCCTAAACCCTAAACCTCTCTTACCTATATATATTTAAACCCTATAGTCAGCAAATTGACCGGCCCTGTTGGTCACGCCCTAAGGGCTAACCCTTCCAGATTGACCGGCCCTGTTGGGCACTCAAGGGTCTGGCCTTGTCCTGGCCCGCGCGCGGCCGGCCTTGGCCTTGGTTTTGGCCCTTCCAGATTGACCGGCCCTGTTGGGCACTCAAGGGTCTGGCCCGCGCGCGGGCGGCCTTGACCTTGGTTTTGGCCCTTCCAGATTGATCGGCCCTGTTGGGCACTCAAGGGTCTGGCCTTGTCCTGGCCCGCGCGCGGGCGGCCTTGGCCTTGGTTTTGGCCCTTCCAGATTGACCGGCCCTGTTGGGCACTCAAGGGTCTGGCCTTGTCCTGGCCCGCGCGCGGGCGGCCTTGGCCTTGGTTTTGGCCTTTCCAGATTGACCGGCCCTGTTGGGCACTCAATTGTCCTGGCCCGCGCGCGGGCGGCCTTGGCCTTGGTTTTGGCCCTTCCAGATTGACCGGCCCTGCCCAAAACCCGCGCGCGGGCGGCCTTGGCCTTGGTTTTGGCCCTTCCACTCAAGGGTCTGGCCTTGTCCTGGCCCGCGCGCGGGCGGCCTTGGCCGCCCTTCCAGATTGACCGGCCCTGTTGGGCACTCAAGGGTCTGGCCTTGTCCTGGCCCGCGCGCGGGCGGCCTTGGCCTTGGTTTTGGCCCTTCCAGATTGACCGGCCCTGTTGGGCACTCAAGGGTCTGGCCTTGTCCTGGCCCGCGCGCGGGCGGCCTTGGCCTGGCCCTGGCCCTGGCCCTGACCCTGGTGGCCCTGGCCCTGGCCCTGGCCCTGGCCCTGGCCCTGGCCCTGGCCCTGGCCCCCCTGGCCCTGGTGGTGGCCTTAAACCCTTCTGGTAGGACCTTAAACCCTCCCAGTCAGGGGGGCCTTGAACCCTTCCAGCGAGCCCTTCCACTGGCAGAAAGCTGCCAAAGAAGGCCCTGGAGCTGATTTTTGCAATTGTGGAGACTCTTCACGCCCTGAAATTTTCTGTGAGAGGGCCCTTCGGCCCAGACCGTCCCCTGCGCAAAACCTGAGGGGGGGGGTCCTTTGCCTTCTGCCTCCAAGTGACCTCCGAAATCAAAGGACACCCTCAGCACCCCCTCAAAGTCGCAAATGTCCGAGGCAGTGCCAGTAAGCAGGGGTGCCTTAAACCCTTCCAGTAGGAAGGCTGCCAAAGAAGGCCCTGGAGCTGACAGGAAGCCCTGAAAGGTCCGACCCCTCGCTTTGACCGCTCTAGTGAGTTTCGTTCTCTGGCCAAGTGAGCTTCGACGTGGGGGGGGATTCTTGCAAAACCTGCAGACTCTTCACGCCCTGAATTTTCTGTGAGAGGGCCCTTCGGCCCAGTCCATCCCCTGCGCAAAACCTGAGGGGGGGGTCCTTTGCCTTGTGCCCCCAAGTGACCTCCGAAGTCAAGGGACACCCTTGGCACCCCCTCAAAGTAGCAAATGTCCCAGGCAGTGCTCGACATGCTGCCTTCTGGCCCCAGATGATCTCCGACTTCCTAGTATCCCAATCAGCCACTGTTCCCAAGTGACCCCCCCAAGAAATCGCCAACAGCTCGCTTAAGATACGGATGTCTCAACAGGGCTTTGGTGAAACCAGTGCAAGCGACTCCTGCGCCCAAAAGCACCAATTCAGAGCCTTCAAAGATTCTTGGAATGCAAGTGAAGGCAACCAGGTCGTCAAGTATCACGGCAAACATCACGCGACTCCAAGCCCCCAGGCAATGCATTAAAGGCCCGCCGCCACCCCCAATTAAACCCAAGGGCACAGAATCGCGTCAGAAAACGGAGAAAAAAGACGACCCAAGTGAGACCCAGAAATTCAATCAACGAAAAGAAGAACACGACAAAGCACCCTCAAATCAGACGTTCTTTGACGTCAAAAAGACTACGCACATCTCAATACCTGCGCGAGGGGCCTGCAAACACAATCAAAACATTTCCTACAGAGAAAAAGATACTGCCGCCAATCATCCATCAAAGTGATATTGCACAAAGCGAGAAGAAGAATGATGTCGTTCCGCTTTTTCTCGATTATCGTCTCCATCCCGGACCCGCCGCAAACAAACGTGGGCATGTCTCTGGAGCATGAACGAAAGACGTTCCTTCAAGATTTGGCACGTGACGCCATGCGGCTTCTGACGATGATCATCCACCGCTCGACACAGAGATGACAAGATACGATCTCCCTCCGGATCAAGACCACCAGCAGTCTCAAACACAAGAGGCTCAAAGCCCAGTCACACACTCGGTGCAGACACAGGTTCAAAGCAGTAAAGAGGCGCCGCTTTCTCAAACTCTCGCCACTGATGGCTTCACAGGCTGGTTAGGACTTTGCTACCCTAACTGTACCCTTGTCGCTTTAGCGGGTTCAGCCAAAACTTTGCGAATGTCTTTGCGTCCACATTTAGGATTCACAAAGAAGCATGTTTGAAGCAAACTCTTTGAGAGTTCACTGTTATGAGAGTGTATGCCGGATCTTCATGCAAATGCTCAAGAGCAATTCGCGAGCACGCATCACTTCAAGCCCCAGGCCTGTTGCCCAAGGTCTCCTGGGAGTCTGTTCTCCTTAGGCGCGGTGCGGATTCTATCATCCCGAGAGAAACAGAGAGGGAGTTACCCTCCTTCCATCCCCTTGCTCCTCCATTTGAGTCTCTCTGCTTGCTTTCATGAAATAGTTGCTTTCACGGACTTTGTGGGTCAAATGCTGATCAGGCAATCGCCAACACATCTGCAAGTCAGCTGGTTGTCCAGTGGAGATCCATCTGGCACTTCTTCCAGACTCTGTTGCAAATATATGGGATCCTGGATTCACTCCAAGCTTGCCTGTATGGAAGCACTAGTCTGGGTAGAAGCTTATGTCCATCTCTTCCCTTCGATTGCGGGCCGCATTCTTCTTCACGGACTTCGAAACCAGTGTGATGCCGGTATCGGTCTCTAAACTTCTGCACCTCTGCATTGGCTGTAGCTGGGTCACTGCATCGCATCTTGATGCGTCTCAGCTGTCCTTTCGGCCATGAAGTGTGCACAGATGGGTGGTGCGAAGATGAACAGAGTAGAGGCGCCCATTGGTTCGTAGGCTTCGTGTGAAGTCTGTAATCCAAGACACCTGTCTTCTTCCACCCTGGGCCCTTGAAAAGCACTACATCAAGCATCGAGATCGATTGTTGGCTCACTTCATCAAAATCAATAGCAAAAGGTTTGGCTTTCTCTCGGAAGAGTCTCTCGAAACTCCGGCGCTGATCTCGAGAGCCAGTTGTGATGATCAAGCCGTCATCTTTGAATCTGGCATAAAAAATGATCCCGAAATTGCTCTGGGTCGTACGGTCTGCAGCGAAGTTGCTTTCGGCTAAATGGCAAAAAGCACAGTCGCTCAGCTCTCCACTGCAGGTGAGTCCCATACCCGACCCTATGCGAACGTCATAGAGGCAGTCATGGAACCGTCAGTTACTATCTGCGATTTGAGTATGTGCTCCACCAGTAAGCGCGCGGATTCCCGGAACTTCGCTGGAAAAGCCTCTTCTGTAGCTGTACATATCGCAGAGTGTGTCCCCGACATAAAGAATTCCTTGACATCAAAACGGAAAAGCCAAGCCTCCGGAGGAACATGCACTTGGCGAAGGACATCAAGAAGGTGATCAGTGTCCTTGAGAAAATGAGTGTACTGGGCCAGGTGCGTTTTGAGGAGGGAGGCAATCCACTTCATACCCGGCTTCATGAAATGATCCGGGGCAGCGTGCACTAACCTCATCTTCTGCTCCCCTTCTGGCTTGTGAGTCTTGACAGTTGTCAAGATCTTTGTAACAAAACTTTTGCACCCACTCCTCAACGAAGATAGGAGTGAATTTTCGAGATCCGTGTCTTCTGTTTGATGGCCGATGTACTTGACTATGTGGATGTAGTCCTGAGCGATTTCTTCGAACATTCCTTCATAAACAAATCTCTCCCCGTACACGGGTAGAGATAAGGAATCAAGGACCGCCTTCGCAAGAGACTGCTTCCAGACGAGAGCATATCCTCCATCCTTGTCTGTACGCACAGCTCCTACCGGGCCCTCGCGCAGCATTTGGATCCCCCATTTTGCAACTTTGCTGAGATTTGAAGTGCAAGATTGAGAGAACTTCAAACTGCTTCGCTTCCCATAGGCCGTGGTGAAGACTCCTCTCTTCAATTCATAGATGAAAACTTCCCATTCATCAGCCAGCTTGTGAGGGCATGGTGGTGTGCTTCTACGGGATCGCAGCTTCCACCACACCGATCCCTCCTGGCTGTCTCCCTCGAACTCAGAATGGAAAAGCCTCCACCTCAACTTATTCTCCCATTGGGAGATGGCACGGCTCAGTTCTGACATCGGCGGCAGTCTTTTGGATTGAAAAATGTGCTTCGGATGTAAACGTAGAACGAATTCCACAGGCCATGCCACCTGTCTCTTCTCCAGAACTGAAGCATACTTATATTCAGGAAAGTAGAAATAAGCACCCGGGTGGCCCTTTCCACAATCCATCAGAATCTTGAGCTCTGGAGCGGTCATGCCTCGGATGAGGTCAAGGAACCACCTCACCATCCCTTCTTCCATCCAGCTTTGCCTTTTCCTTTCCCTTCCTTGCCTTTTCCAGGCTTGCCTCCTTTGCCTTTTCCTTTCTTTGCGTGGTGCCAAGCTCGGCCTAAAAAAGACTTCGATGCTCCACTGGACGGATGAGAAGATGGTCCTTTGCTTGTCTTTCCTTTTGCAGCTCCTTTGTTCTTCGTCCCTTTGGCGTCCATGCCTTTCGAAGCTCCTTTGCTTGTGTCAGGTCCTGCACTGTTTCCTTTGTCTTTGCCCTTTCCTTTTCCTTTTCCTCCTTTGAGGTCCTGCTTCTTCTTGTTCTGCTTTGCTCGTTCAACCCAGAACATCTCGACGGGGTCATCTGCCATTGCTGCACTACCACTGGTGGTGGCCACAAACGCACTGGCTGAGTTCAAATGTGGGTTGGCTCTATCTCTGCTGTTGTTCGCCGAACGTGTATGCTTCACATTCTCCCTGATGCGAGCATCGATGGTCTGCTTGAGTAACTCCTCCGGGGTTTTCTGAAGCATCTTGTTGACCATGTCTTGCTTCTTCTTCTCTTGGAACTTCAGGTGATCTTTGCGCTTTTTGACTAAAGCCGCGGCTTGGTCCACAGTCTTGTCGTAGACATTGCTCGCCTTGGACTCCACCATGCTGGTTGTGATTTTGTTGGCTTCTGGTTCTTCCTCCTCAAAGTCCAAATCTAAGTCTCGCCAAGTTTGGACCTTAGATTTGAAGGACTCTGAGCACTTGTTCACGAACTCAGACTTCTTGGTGGCTTTCCGAAGGTCTGTACGCTGGGCACGGGCTATCATCAAGTCAATCTTTCGCATGGAGTGCAAATAGCTGCAGTGGATGATTTTCTTGGCATCCCTCAACGTGGTTTCTTTTGGGATCTCCACATGCCACGAACTCTCCTCAAACATGAGAGAATCCAAGAAGGGAGTCTCGTAGGGGAACGAAACGGGTTTCATCCCATTAGGAACTCTCGTCGTCTTCAAGGACTCGATGTCTTTCTCATGCTGCGTGATGCGAGAGTTGGTCTTTTGCAGCTGTTCAATCTTTGATGCGAGCTCCAAAGACACCTTTTTGATCATCTTCAATGAATCTGCCGGGATGACTTTGGCAAACTCATCCTCAACTGCCATCTTGATGTTGCGGATCTTATCCTCTTCTTCTTTTCTCATGTTAAGCTCTGGCTCTTGGTCTATGCGCTCTTTGGCCTCATCTGGCTCCCTGGATCTGGTTCTCGATCTCTTGGACTCTGTTGACGGGGCCGGAAACTGCTGAGCCGCCGTTGCTAAAAGAGGCCTTCCTCTGCGTTGGCTGTCTGCTGCCTCACTGCCGACCATGGTCTGAATGTCTTATTAGCTCTGGAATACACTCGGTGCAGACACAGGTTCAAAGCAGTAAAGAGGCGCCGCTTTCTCAAACTCTCGCCACTGATGGCTTCACAGGCTGGTTAGAACTTTGCTACCCTAACTGTACCCTTGTCGCTTTAGCGGGTTCAGCCAAAACTTTGCGAATGTCTTTGCGTCCACATTTAGGATTCACAAAGAAGCATGTTTGAAGCAAACTCTTTGAGAGTTCACTGTTATGAGAGTGTATGCCGGATCTTCATGCAAATGCTCAAGAGCAATTCGCGAGCACGCATCACTTCAAGCCCCAGGCCTGTTGCCCAAGGTCTCCTGGGAGTCTGTTCTCCTCAGGCGCGGTGCGGATTCTATCATCCCGAGAGAAACAGAGAGGGAGAGATAGAGAGGGACAGAGAGGGATTCTTGGAATACAAGTGAAGGCAACCAGGTCGTCAAGTATCACGGCAAACATCACGCGACTCCAAGCCCCCAGGCAATGCATTAAAGGCCCGCCGCCACCCCCAATTAAACCCAAGGGCACAGAATCGCGTCAGAAAACGGAGAAAAAAGACGACCCAAGTGAGACCCAGAAATTCAATCAACGAAAAGAAGAACACGACAAAGCACCCTCAAATCAGACGTTCTTTGACGTCAAAAAGACTACGCACATCTCAATACCTGCGCGAGGGGCCTGCAAACACAATCAAAACATTTCCTACAGAGAAAAAGATACTGCCGCCAATCATCCATCAAAGTGATATTGCACAAAGCGAGAAGAAGAATGATGTCGTTCCGCTTTTTCTCGATTATCGTCTCCATCCCGGACCCGCCGCAAACAAACGTGGGCATGTCTCTGGAGTATGAACGAAAGACGTTCCTTCAAGATTTGGCACGTGACGCCATGCGGCTTCTGACGATGATCATCCACCGCTCGACACAGAGATGACAAGATACGATCTCCCTCCGGATCAAGGCCACCAGCAGTCTCAAACACAAGAGGCTCAAAGCCCAGTCCTTGTTCCTGACATCTCATGGCCGTCTGACGATCCCTTCGTTTTCTTTCAGCCTGCATTGTGGCCATCGCCAATGTTTTCGGTCCCACTGGCTTGTTGTTTGAAAGAGGAAACAACAGAGATATCCAAGGCCAAGCGCGGCAGTAGTCCCCGCGTCGACTGTCTACACAAAGCAGTAGGAAGAGTCAACACATCTGCGGGCCGTTGCCCCGGCAAATCTGGTAAAAGACCTACAGGTTCCAATTTACACCGGAGGCCGCCAGTATGGAGAGTACGATAGATCTCATCTCGAATCATATTGTGGAGTTGAGTTTTGCCCTCGCCTCAAGTTCGGCAAGAGTTCACGACTCGCAAATATCCCAGGCATTCGCAGTGTTTTATCTTAGTGTGCTCTGAACATGTTTGATATGTGAAATTTGAATGGCTGGCTTGGCTTTGGCTGGCTCCGGTTTGGTTTCGTGATGAGTATTGTTTGGGTGGCCTCGGGGTGGGCATGTCTTCACACTACTGCGTTCAGCTGACCAATGCTACACCCTAAACCCTAAACCCTAAACCCCTAAACCCCTAAACCCCTAAACCCCTAAACCCCTAAACCCCTAAACCCCTAAACCCCAAAACCCCTAAACCCTAAACCCTAAACCCTAAACCCTAAACCCTGAACCCTAAACCCTAAACCCTAAACCCTCAAGACAAAATAAATAGAAATTGTATGTGGTATCATTCTGAATTTCCCAAGTCATTTGTCTAAACAGCTGACAAGCAGAGTTTGAGTAAACTAATCCAAAACGCTTCTGGGAGGCCGAGTTTAAGTAAATTGATTCAAAATACTACTGGGAGGCAAAATATTCAATTCACTTAAACTTGCCTCCCCTGACCTCCCCTGACCTCCCCCGCCCCCCCTCCCCGGCCGCCCCCTCGCCCTTTTCGTGGCCCCTCTTGACCCTCTCCGCGCTCAGCAAAACCTTTGTTCCACGCCTTGCCCTTCCCCACACCCCCTCCCCTTCCGCCCCCCCTCCCCCCCCCCTGCCCCCCTCCCCCCCGCTTCGAGAGTTAATTTTGATGAGGTTCGGAGCATTTTTGAGCTTGGGGAGTTAATTTTGAGCTTTGGGAGCTAATTTTGAGCTCCGGGAGCTCAACTTGAACTGGGAGCTATTTTGAGCTCTGGGAGTAATTGTAAGCTCTGGGAGCTAATTTTGAGCTCCGGGAGTTAATTTTGAGCTCTGGGAGCTAATTTTGAAGTGCGGGAGCTTATGCTTTGGGAATTAATTTTGAACTTCGAGAGCTAATTTTGAGCTCTGGGAGCTAATTTTGAGCTCTAGGAGCTAATTTTGAGCTCCGGGAGCTAATTTTGAGCTCTGGGAGCTAATTTGAGCTCCGGAAGCTAATTTTGAGCTCCGGGAGCTAATTTTGAGCTCTAAGAGCTTTTTTTGAGCTCCAACTCCGGGAGCTAATTTTGAGCTCTGCGAGCTAATCTGAGCTGCGGGAGTTAATTTTGAGCTCCGGGAGCTCAACTTGAACTGGGAGCTAATTTTGAGCTCTGGGAGTTAATTTTGAACTCCGGGAGATAATTTTGAGCTCTGGGAGCTAGCATTTTGAGCTTTGGAGCTAGTTTTGGGAGCTAATTTTGAGCTCCGGCAGCTAATTTTGCGCTCCGGGAGCTAATTTTGAGCTTTGGGAGTTAATTTTGAGCTTTGGGAGCTAATTTTGAGCTCCGGGAGTTAATTTTGAGCTCCGGGAGCTAATTTTGAGCTCCGTGAGCTAATTTTGAGCTTTGGGAGCTAATTTTGAGCTCCGGGAACTAATTTTGAGCTCCGGGAGCTAATTTTGAGCTCTAAGACCTTATTTTGAGCTCCGGGAGCTAATTTTGATGGGAGCTAATTTTGAGCTTTGGGAGCTAATTTTGAGCTCCAGGAGCTAATTTTGAGCTCTGGGAGTAAATTTTGAGCTCCGGCAGCTCACTTTGAGCAATTTTGAGCTCTGGGAGCTAATTTTGAGCTCCGGGAGCTACCCCCCCCACGCCGACCCTAAAACCTAATATCTAAAAAAAAAACTTTCGCTCAAAACTTTCGCACAAAACTTTCGCACAAAACGTTTCACTCAAAACGTTATTAGGACCCAAACCCTATACAATTTCTATAAACCCTAAACCCTAAACCCTAAACCCTAAACCCTAAACCCTAAACCCTAAACCCTAAACCCTAACCCTAAACCCTAAACCCTAAACCCTAAACCCTAAACCCTAAACCCTAAACCCTAAACCCTAAACGCGTCGCGCCCTAACGTTGGGCGCGGCTTGCCGAGGGAGTATATGACTACTGCCGAGCTTGGCTACGCTTTATACAGGTAACCTTTGGCTTGGAGAACAGCTGTATCTCCAAGCCCAACACGAACGTGCTTTAATCTTGCTCAGAGCTGGACCTAAGAATATATAGAGTCATTCTATATTAAGCTACCCCAAACCCTAGTCTGAGGATCCCTAAAACAGATAAATATCCGGGTTCAGGTCCAAGTCCAGGTCCCGGTCGTCCAAGGTCCAAAGGTCCAAAGGTCCAAAGGTCCAAAGGTCCAAAGGTCCAAAGGTCCAAAGGTCCAAAGGTCCAAAGGTCCAAAGGTCCAAAGGTCCAAAGGTCCAAAGGTCCAAAGGTCCAAAGGTCCAAAGGTCTAAAGGTCCAAAGGTCCAAGGTCCAAGGTCCAAGGTCCAAGGTCAAGGTCCAAGGTCCAAGGTGTAAGGTCCAAGGCCCAAGTCCAAGGTCCACGGCAAAGTCCAAGGTCCAAGGTCAAGGTCCAAGGTCCAACGTCCAAGGTCCGAGGTGCAAGGTCCAAGGTCCAAGGTCCAAGGTCAAGGTCCAAGGTCCAAGGTGTAAGGTCCAAGGCCCAAGGTCCAAGGTGCAAGGCAAGGTCCAAGGTCCAAAGTCAAGGTCCAAGGTCCAAGGTCCAAGGTCCAACATCCAAGGTAGGTCCAAAGACCAAGGTCTCCCAGGTCCAAGGTCCCAGGTCCCAAGGTCCCAAGGTTGCAAGGTCCCAGGTCCAAGGTCCAAGGTCCCAAGGTCCCAAGGTCCCAAGGTCCCAAGGTCCCAAGGTCCCAAGGTCCCAAGGTCCCAAGGTCCCAAGGTCCCAAGGTCCCAAGGTCCCAAGGTCCCAAGGTCCCAAGGTCCCAGGGTCCAGGGTCCAAGGTCCAAGGTCCAAGGTCCAAGGTCCAAGGTCCAAGGTCCAAGGTGTAAGGCCAAGGTCCAAGGTCCAAGGTGCAAGGCAAGGTCCAAGGTCCAAGGCCAAGGCCAAGGTCCAAGGTCCAAGGTCCAAGGTCCGAGGTGCAAGGTCCAAGGTTCAAGGTCCAAGGTCCAAGGTCCAAGGTCCAAGGCGCAAGGCCAGGTTCCAAGGTCAGGTCACAAGGTGCAAGGTCAAAGGTTCAAGATCCAAGCCCAAGGTTCAAGGTCCCAGGTCCCAGGTCCCAGGTCCAAGGTCCAAGGTCCAAGGTCCAAGGTCCAAGGTCCAAGCAAGGTCCAAGGTCCAAGGCGCAAGGTCCAAGGTCCAAGGTCCAAAGTCCAGAGGTCCAAGGTCCAAGGTCCAAGATCCAAGGTCCAAGGTCCAAGGTCCAAGATCCGTCCAAGGCCAAGGTCCAAGGTCCAAGGTCCAAGGTCCAAGGTCCAAGGTCCAAGGTCCAAGGTCCAAGGTCCAAGGTCCAAGGTCCAAGGTCCAAGGTCCAGCTCCAAGGTCAGGTCCAACCAGGTCCAGGCAGTCAGGTCCAGAAGGACGGGTACCAAAACCCAAACCGGTCCAGCAGGTCAGGTGTCCAAACGTTAGGTCCAGGTCCAGGTTCAGGTCCAGGCCCAGGTTCACAGGTACAGGCCCGAGCACAGGTACCAAAAACCAAACCCTAATTCCAGGTTCGGATTTACCTTGCTAGCCTAAAGGTTCTGGGTAAGTTGGTTGGCTTGAGGGCTTAGATTGAATTTGTTTTTGATCTTTAGCGCCTAAAAGCTTTAGAGCTGGGCGGCCTGGGGTGGGGTTGACACGACCGTGCTGCGTGTGTGTTGCTTGCATCCATCACCAACACACACGCAGCCAACGAATGCTACACCCTAAACCCTAAACCCTAAACCCTAAACCCTAAACCCTAAACCCTAAACCCTAAACCCTAAACACCCTAAACACCCTAAACACCCTAAACACCCTAAACACCCTAAACACCCTAAACACCCTAAACACCCTAAACACCCTAAACACCCTAAAAACCCTAAACACCCTAAACCCCCTAAACCCCCTAAACCCCCTAAACCCCCTAAACCCCCTAAACCCTAAACCCTAAACTCAGGGCCTCGGCCGCCCCCCTACAGAGGGGGGGCGGCGCTTAAGCCCTTCGACCTCTATGGCGAAGGTCGACCCAGGTCGCTTGCCCGCCTCCTGCAGCCAGGAGGACGGTAGCACCCACGATGGGCCCGGTACCGGAGCAGGTTCTCCCGGGGACCAGTACTGGTCCCCCCAATAAAGTGTATACCCTAAACCCCAAAAGGTCTTCACCCTGGATGGCGCTGGCATTTCTGCAGAGGGTACCCCAAGGCCCCCAGGCCAGGAGGACCCGGACCCCTCACCGCAGCGTGTCCAGGGACCAGGGGGCCTCAGGCCAGGCCAGGCAGGGCGGGTGCTCAAAAAAGCTGATTTGGGCCTCTTTGGGGGCCCCCCTGGCCCCCCCTGGCCCCCCCTGGGCCCCCTGGGCCCCCCCTGGGCCCCCTGGGCCCCCCCTGGGCCCCCGGCGGGCCCCTGGGCTGTGTCCACCCCTCAACCCCTCTAAACCGTCCTGGGGCCCCTGGCTTTGGGCCCTTCTGGGCCCCGTTGGTTTCTGCATGCAGATCCTGGAATTGGGCCCCTGCCTAGCCTCACTGAGCTTGACCCTTTTGCTTTTTTCTCTGGGCCACTCTGGGCCCCTCTGCCAGGCGCCCAGACTGACCCTGGCCTGGGCCCGTGGTCCTTCTCCCTCTGTGGAGGCTTGTTTTTTGTGAAAAGCCGTGACGGAATGAAGAAGTTTTATGTAAAGAAAGCAGTTGGCTTGAGTTTAGGCCTAAACCCTAAAAGGAATAGGTTTGGGTGGCTTTGCCGCCTTGGACGGCGTGGGGTGGGAGAAAAGTGTTAGATGGCCTTCCACAATCGGGCCAAAGCTGCTCTTCGCACCTCACGACGCTTTCGAGCTTGTTCCAAAACCTAACCTTCACAGCATCTACGCCCTATCACAGCAAACCCTAAACCCTAAACCCTAAACCCTAAACCCTAAACCTCTCCTACCATATAATTATAAACCTTAATGGTATTCGTGGGCAAGGCCCAAATATTCGTGGGCAAGGCCCAAAGATTCGTGGGCAAGGCCCAAATATTCGTGGGCAAGGCCCAAGTATTCGTGGGCAAGGCCCAAAAATTCGTGGGCAAGGCCCAAGGCCCACAATGCCCTTGAGACCCTAAACCGTTGAGCCCCTAAACCCTTGAGACCCTAATTAGGGTTTCAGGGCCTCAAGGCCTGGCGTTTAGGGTTTCAGGGCCTCAAGGGTGGCCCCAAGGCATGGCGTTTAGGGTTTCAAGGCCTCAGGGCCTGTGTTTAGGGTTTCAGGGCCTCAGGGCCTGTGTTTAGGGTTTCAGGGCCCAGCGTTTAGGGTTTCAAGGCTTCAGGGCCTGTGTTTAGGGTTTCAGGGCCTCAGGGCCTGTGTTTAGGGTTTCAGGGCCCAGCGTTTAGGGTTTCAAGGGCCTCAGCCTGTGTTTAGGGTTTCAAGGCCTCAGGGCCTGTGTTTAGGGTTTCAGGGCCCAGCGTTTAGGGTTTCAAGGCCTCAGGGCCTGTGTTTAGGGTTTCAGGGCCTCAGGGCCTGTGTTTAGGGTTTCAGGGCCCAGCGTTTAGGGTTTCAAGGCCTCAGGGCCTGTGTTTAGGGTTTCAGGGCCTCAGGGCCTGTGTTTAGGGTTTCAGGGCCCAGCGTTTAGGGTTTCAAGGCCTCAGGGCCTGTGTTTAGGGTTTCAGGGCCTCAGGGCCTGTGTTTAGGGTTTCCAGGGCCCAGCGTTTAGGGTTTCAAGGCTTCAGGGCCTGTGTTTAGGGTTTCAGGGCCTCAGGGCCTGTGTTTAGGGTTTCAGGGCCTCAGGGCCTGTGTTTAGGGTTTCAGGGCCCAGCGTTTAGGGTTTCAAGGCCTCAGGGCCTGTGTTTAGGGTTTCAGGGCCTCAGGGCCTGTGTTTAGGGTTTCAGGGCAGGGCCTGTGTTTAGGGTTTCAGGGCCCAGCGTTTAGGGTTTCAAGGCCTCAAAGCCGTTTTTAGGGTTTCAAGGCCTCAGGGCCTGTGTTTAGGGTTTCAGGGCCTCAGGGCCTGTGTTTAGGGTTTCAGGGCCCAGCGTTTAGGGTTTCAAGGCCTCAGGGCCTGTGTTTAGGGTTTCAGGGCCTCAGGGCCTGTGTTTAGGGTTTCAGGGCCCAGCGTTTAGGGTTTCAAGGCCTCAGGGCCTGTGTTTAGGGTTTCAGGGCCTCAGGGCCTGTGTTTAGGGTTTCAGGGCCCAGGGTTCAAGGCCTCAGGGTTTAGGGTTTCAAGGTATCAGGGCCTGTGTTTTTAGGGTTCAGGGCCTCAGGGCCTGTGTTTAGGGGGCCTCAGGGCCTGTGTTTAGGGTTTCAGGGCCCAGCGTTTAGGGTTTCAAGGCCTCAAAGCCTGTGTTTAGGGTTTCAGCGTTTAGGGTTTCAAGGCCTCAGCTGTGTTTAGGGTTTCAGGCCTCAGGGCCTGTGTTTAGGGTTTCAGGGTCTCAGGGCCTGTGTTTAGGGTTTCAGGGCCCAGCGTTTAGGGTTTCAAGGCCTCAGGGCCTGTGTTTAGGGTTTCAGGGCCTCAGGGCCTGTGTTTAGGGTTTGAGGGCCTCAGGGCCTGTGTTTAGGGTTTCAGGGCCAAGCGTTTAGGGTTTCAAGGCCTCAGGGCCCAGCGTTTCGGGTTTCAAGGCCTCAAGGCCTGTGTTTAGGGTTTCAAGGCCTCAACGCCGTGTTTTTTCAAGTTTTTCAGGGTTTTTCAAGGTTTTTCAATGTTTTTTAAGGTTTTTCCATGTTTCTTCGGGTTTTTTCAGGGTTTTTCTGAGCTGCCCCCGCGACCTTTTTCACAGCCTAATTTCGGTCAAGGGGGGGTCGTATTTTTGGAATTTAAAGGCAAAATAGTCTTTGGAGACCCTCCTTGCCTCAAACTCCGACCCCCCCTTGAGAGGGAGTTTGCCTCAAAAAACACCCCAGGCCTAGACCCGCAATGAAAATGCGAATTTTTAGTACTGAAATCGAGGGTTCTGGGTGGCCTCTCGTTTTCTGGGTTTTTGTGTTTTTCAATTTTTTCAAGACTTTTCCGCGACCTTTTTCACAATGATTTTGGTCAGGGGGGGGGGTCATTTTTCGATTTTAAAGTTGGGGCGGGGCTCTACCATCATTTGCAGGCCTCTACTATGACAGAAATGCTCGCCGGTAACGGGGCTTGTAACGGAAACTGTAACGGAAAGGAGCGGAGCTGTAACGGACTTGTCGCGGAGCTGTAACGGAGCCGTATCGGAAGGCTGCAACGGAGCGCTACCGGCTGTAGCGATGCTGTAACGGAAGCTGTAACGGAGCCGTAGCAGAAGCAGCAACTTGATTAGGGACCTGTACTGGAACTGTAACGGAGCTGTACAACTGAGCTGTAACGGGAGTTGTGGCGGAGCTGTATCGGAGATGTAACGGAGCTGTAACGGAGCTGTAGAACTGAGCTGTAACGGAAGCTGTAACGGAGATGTAGCGGAGGTGCATCGAAGCTGTAATGGAGTTGTAACGGAGCTGTAACGGAAGCTGTAACGGAAGCTGTAACGGAAGCTGTAACGGAGCTGTAACGGAGGTGCAACGGAGCTGTAACGGAAGCTGTAAAGGAGCTGTAACGGAGGTGCAAGGGAGCTGTAACGGAGCTGTAACGGAGGTGCATCGGAGCTGTAGCGGAGCTGCAACGGAACTGTAGCGGAAGCTGTAACGGAGGTGTAACGGAGGTGCAACGGAGCTGTAGCGGAGCTCTAGACGAAGCTGTAACGGAGGTGCAACGGAACTGTAACGGAACTGTAGCAGGTGCTGTAACGGAGCTGTAACGGAGGGCCCACGGTGGGTAGCGCAAATCCCATAGTAAATGATGGTAGAGCCCACCCCCAATTTTAAAGGCAAAACAATCTTCGGAGACCCCCCCTTGCCTCGAACTCCGACCCCCCCATGAGGGAAAATTTGCTTCCAAAAACACCCCAAATGGGGGGGACCCCAGGCTTTTTTTTCTCCTTCTTTTTTTCAGGGTTTTTTCATTTTTAAAAAAATTTTTTCAAGGTTTGAGCCTCAGTTTAGGATTTCAAGACCTCAAAGCCTCGCGTGGTTTAGTATCTCCACCTCCTCGTTTGTTAAGTGGAAGTCATTCATTTTGTTATTGAACCATCCTAATAAAAAGAAGAAACTTTTTATTTCTTAATGTTATGGGAACTTCGGGTGGGTGGGTATTTTTCGATGTTCTAAACACAGAGCCTAAACGAGAAACTGCTCGACCAGGAGCTCTTGAACCCTAAACCCTAAACCCTAAACCCTAAACCCTAAACCCTAAACCCTAAACCCTAAACCCTAAACCCTAAACCCTAAACCCTAAACCCTAAACCCTAAACCAATTTCAAATCGGTTTTAAAAATCTTGAAGCTAGAACGGTTCCTGAGAAATGGGCGGGGCCCAAATCTCAAATCGGGTTTAATTTTGAGGGTATTGGGCGGGTTCCTAGGGGGAGGGGGGGTGCCACGCCTTCGGCGAATTGCCTAGGATGAATTGAATACGGTTTAGGGTTTAGGGTTTAGGGTTTAGGGTTTAGGGTTTAGGGATTAGGGTTTAGGGTTTAGGGGTTAGGGTTTAGGGTTCGCCAGCGCAGCTGGCGCATTCGATTTCAATTCATAGTCTCGATAGATATTTTAATATTTTGCACATTACGAGATTTTCAATGATTCCCTGAATCATAATGAAATCAGAACTATATATTTTGGTTCTATTCTTTAGGTTTTCAATTGATTCTAGATATTTATGAAACCCTCAATTATATTTCTATGAAAGATCTAAGATATATTAAAGAATCATTATCAAATCAAAAAATGGATGAGGATTATTAATTCATATTATCCAATTTCAATTATTTCATAAATTCCAGAATTTTCAAGGATTCAATGAATCTAATATATATCAAAGAATCATTGCCCAATACAATCTTCTCGATATTTTAATCTTTTGAAACTTGCGAGGGTTTCAATGATTCCCTGAATCATAATGAAATCATAATTATATATTATAATTCAATTCTTTTGGTTTTCAATTGAATCTAGATTTCTATGACAACCTCAATTATATTTCTATGAAAGATCTAAGATGTATTAAAGAATCATTGGCAAATCAAAAAATGGATGAGGATTATTAATTCATATTATCCAATTTCAATTATTTCAGAAATTCAGAATTTTCAAGGATTCAATGAATCTAATATATATCAAAGAATCATTGCCCAATCCAATATTCTCGATATTTTAATATTTTGTAAATTACGAGATTTTCAATGATTCCCTGAATCATAATGAAATCAGAATTATATATTTTGGTTCCATTCTTTAGATTTTCAATTGATTCTAGATATTTATGAAACCCTCAATTATATTTCTATGAAAGATCTAAGATTTATTAAAGAATCATTATCAAATCAAAAAATGGATGAGGATTATTAATTCATATTATCCAATTTCAATTATTTCATAAATTCCAGAAATTTCAAGGATTCAATGAATCTAATATATATATCAAAGAATCATTGCCCAATCCAATATTCTCGATATTTTAATATTTTGAAACTTGCGAGGGTTTCAATGATTCCCTGAATCATAATGAAATCATAATTAGATATTATACTTCAATATGAATTTAAAATCCTCATCCAATTTTCGATTTAACAATGATTCTTTGATATATCCTAGATCTTTCATATCAATTATATTATATTTGAGGGAACTTCCCGACGCCTAATTTGGGACCTCTTGGGGGCCTTGGGGGACCTGTGTCATTTTCCGGGAGCAGGGCTTTGCCTGAAATATAACTACGACGTGGGTTTAAGTAAATTGAAAAATCTATTCCTTCGTGGGATTAATCATGTTTTTGATACGGTCTTTTCGCCCAAAAAGAGGCTACAATCTATTTAGTTTCGAAGCTTTCTGACCAAACTCTTGCCAGGACATGGAGCTAATTTCGAAGCTTTGTAACCACGTTCAACCCCCCCAGAAGCGGACAACACCGTGACACTCCCAACCCACCCACCAGCGGACAACACCGTGACACGACCAACCCACCCACAAGCGGTCAACACCGTGACACACCCAACCCACCCACAAGCGGCCATCACCATGACACGCCCAACCCACCCACAAGTGGACAACACCGTGACACGCCCAACCCACCCACAAGCGGACAACACCGTGACACAACCAACCCACCCACAAGCGGACAATACCATGACACACCCAACCCACCCACAAGCGGACAACACCGTGACACGCCCAACCCACCCACCAGCGGACAACACCGTGACACGCCCAACCCACCCACAAGCTCCCACAAGCAGACAACGCCGTGACACTCCCAACCCACCCCCCTAAGTAGACAGCGCCGTGACACGCCCAACACATCCACAAGCGGACAATACCGTGACACGCCGCCACAACACCGTAACACGCCCAACACAGTCACAAGCGGACAGCACTGTGACACACCCAACCCACCCACAAGCGGACAACAACGTGACGCGCCCAACCCACCCATAGGCGGACAACACCGTGACACGCCGAACCCACCCCCAAGGCGGACAACACCGTGACACGCCCAACACAATCACAAGCGGACAGCACTGTGACACACCCAACCCACCCACAAGCGGACAACACCGTGACACGCCCAACCCATCCACAGGCGGACAACACCGTGACACGGCCAACCCACCCACAAGCGGACAACACCGTGACACCCCAAACCCACCCTTAAGCGGTCAACACCGTGACACGGCCAACCCACCCACAAGCGGACAACACCGTGACACGCCCAACCCACCCACAAGCGGACAACACCAAGACACGGTCAACCGACCCACAAGCCGACAACACCGTGACACGCCCAACCCACCCACATGCGGACAACGCCGTGACACACCCAACCCACCCACAAGCGGACAACACCGTGACACGCCCAACCCACCCACCAGCGGACAACACCGTGACACGCCCAACCCACCCACAAGCGAACAACACTGTGACACGCCCAATCCACCCACAAACAGACAACACTGTGACACGCCCAACCCACCCACAAGCGGACAACACCGTGACACAACCAACCCACCCACAAGCGGACAATACCATGACACACCCAACCCACCCACAAGCGGACAACACCGTGACACGCCCAACCCACCCACCAGCGGACAACACCGTGACACGCCCAACCCACCCACAAGCTCCCACAAGCAGACAACGCCGTGACACTCCCAACCCACCCCCCTAAGTAGACAGCGCCGTGACACGCCCAACACATCCACAAGCGGACAATACCGTGACACGCCGCCACAACACCGTAACACGCCCAACACAGTCACAAGCGGACAGCACTGTGACACACCCAACCCACCCACAAGCGGACAACAACGTGACGCGCCCAACCCACCCATAGGCGGACAACACCGTGACACGCCGAACCCACCCCCAAGGCGGACAACACCGTGACACGCCCAACACAATCACAAGCGGACAGCACTGTGACACACCCAACCCACCCACAAGCGGACAACACCGTGACACGCCCAACCCATCCACAGGCGGACAACACCGTGACACGGCCAACCCACCCACAAGCGGACAACACCGTGACACCCCAAACCCACCCTTAAGCGGTCAACACCGTGACACGGCCAACCCACCCACAAGCGGACAACACCGTGACACGCCCAACCCACCCACAAGCGGACAACACCAAGACACGGCCAACCCACCCACAAGCCGACAACACCGTGACACGCCCAACCCACCCACATGCGGACAACGCCGTGACACACCCAACCCACCCACAAGCGGACAACACCGTGACACGCCCAACCCACCCACCAGCGGACAACACCGTGACACGCCCAACCCACCCACATGCGAACAACACTGTGACACGCCCAATCCACCCACAAACACACAACACTGTGACACTCCCAACCCACCCCCCTAAATAGACAGCGCCGTGACACGCCCAACACATCCACAAGCGGACAACACCGTGACACGCCGCCAAACCCAGCCATAAGCGGAAAACAGCGTGACACGCCCAACCCACCCACAAGCGGACAACACCGCGACACACCCAACCCACCCGCAAGCGGACAACACCGTGACACGCCCAGCCCACCCACAGGCGGACAACACCGTGACACGCCCAGCACAATCACAAGCGGACAACACTGTGACACACCCAACCCACCCACAAGCGAACAACACCGTGACACGCCCAACCCACCCACAAGCGGACAACACCGTGACACGGCCAACCCACCCACAAGCGGATAACACCGTGACACCCCCAACCCACCCGCAAGCGGTCAACACCGTGACACGCCCAACCCACCCACAAGCGGACAACACCGTGACACACCCAACCCACCCACAAGCGGACAACACCGTGACACGCCCAAACCACCCACAAGCGGACAACACTGTGACACACCCAACCCACCCACAAGCGGACAACACCGTGACACGCCCAACCCACCAAGAAGCGGACAACACTGTGACACGCCCAACCCACCCACAAGCGAACAACACTATGACACGCCCATCCCACCCACCAGGTGACAAATGACACTCCCAACCCACCCCTGCAAGTGGACAACACCGTGACATATCCAACCCACCCACAAGCGGACAACGCCGTGACACGCCCAACCCACCCACAAGCAGAAAACAACGTAACACGCCCAACCCACCCACAAGCGGACAACACCGTGACACGCCCAACCCACCCAGAAGCGGACAACACTGTGACACGCCCAACCCACCCACAAGCGAACAACACTGTGACACAGAAGCGGACAACACCGTGACACTCCCACCCCACCCCCTGCAAGTGGACAACACCGTGACACGCCCAACCCACCCCCAAGCGGACAACACCGTGACACAACCAACCCACCCACAAGCGGACAACACCGTGACACGCCCAACCCACCCACAAGCGGACAACACCGTGACACGGCCAACCCGCCCACAAGCGGACAACACCGTGACACGCCCATCCCACCCACAAGCGGACAACGCCGTGACACACCCAACCCACCCACAAGCGGTCAACACCGTGACACACCCAACCCCCCCAGAAGTGGACAACGCCGTGACATTCGCAAAACCTCGAAATAAGAAGAAATAAGAAGTCGTTTTTGAATATCCATCATTGATCATAAAGGAAGGAAGAAATCTTCGATATGTAATCATGTATATGCAAAGAAATTCGATTGAAGCAAAAATATTTTTTATTTCTTTGAGGCTTTACGATCATCCTTCGATATTCGCAAAACCTCCAAATAGGAGATCATTTTTGAATATCCATGATTGATCATATAGGCAAGGAGAAATCTTCGATATATGATCAATCATGGATATTCGTAGAACTTCGGGAGGATCAAGGAGAGGTTTTGCGATCATCATTCGACATTCGAAAATATTCAAAATATATGAACATTTTTGAATATCGATGATTGATCATATAGGAAGCAAGAAATATATGATATATGATCAATCATGGATATTCGAAGAATTTCGGACGGATCAAAATGAGTTTCTTTATCTTTGAGATTTTGCGATCATCATTCGATATTCGCAGAATATTTTTGAACATCTACGATTGATCATATGGGAAGGGACAAAACTTCGATATACGATCCAACATGGATATTCATAGAATTCTGGAAGAATCAAGAAGAAACTCTCTTTCTTTGAGTTTCTACGATCATCGTTCGGCATTCGCCGAATTTTTTTGAATATCTATGATTGATCATATGGAAAGGGAGAAATCTTCGATATATGATCAAGCATGGATATTCATAGAAATTCGATCGTGTCAAGAAGAAATTCTCTTTCTTTGAGGTTTTGCGATCATCATTCGATATTCGCAACATCTCAAAATAAGAGATCATTTCTGAATATCCATGATTGATCATATAGGAGAGAAATCTTCGATATATGATCAATCATGGATATTCATAGAATTTCGGACGAATCAAGAAGACATTTCCTTTTTTGAGGATTTACGATCATCATTCGATAACAAATGTTAGGAAACCCATTGGACTCTCAAAAAACATGTGTTTTGGGCATTCAGGAAAGTCGTTGGGCTCTCAAAAAACATGAAGGAAATTCGCTGGGCTCCCCAGTCACACATGATTTTTGGGCACCAAAAGCAAATGTCAGGAAACCCACTGGGCTCTCAAAAAACATGAATTTTGGGCACCAAAAACACATGTCAGGAAACTCGCTGGGCTCTCAAACAACATATACATGAGTTTTGGTCAAGAAACCCGGGACTCTTAGGGTAAAAATAATATGAATTTTGGGCACCAAAACAAATATCAGGAAATCTTCTGGGCTCTCCAAAAAAATGAGTTTTGAACACCAACAACAAATGTCAGGAAACTCGCCGGGGCCTCCAAAAAAAAAAACATGTGTTTTGGGCACCAAAAACAAATGTCAGGAAACTCGCCGGGCTCTCAAACAACCTGTACATGAGTTTTGGGCACCAAAAACAAATGTCGGGAAACTTGCTGGGCTCTCAAAAAAAACATGAGTTTTGGACACCAAAAACAAATGTCAGGAATCCCACGTGGGCTCTCAAAAAACACGTGTTTTGGGCACTCAGGAAGCTCGCTGGGCTGGCAAAAAAAGTGAGTTTTGGGCACCAAAAACAAAGGTCAGGAAAAACTCGCTGGGCTCAAAAAAATGAGTTTTGGGCACCAAAAACAAATGTCAGGAAACCCATTGGGGCTCTCAAAAAGCATGAATTTTGGGCACAAAAACAAATGTCAGGAAACCTTCTGGGCTCTCCAGAAACATGTGTTTTGGGCACTCAGGAAAGTCGCTAAGCTCTCAAAAAAACATGAGTTTTGGGCACCAAAAACAAAGGTCAGGAAACTCGCGTTGCTCTGAAAAAGCATGAGTTTTGGAACCAAAAAACAAATGTCAGGAAACCCGCCGGGCTTTTTACGAAAACACATAAGTTTTGGGCACCAAAAAAATGTCAGGAAACTCACTGGACTCTCAAAAAACATGTATTTTGGGCACCAAAAACAAATGTCAGGAAACCTTCTGGGCCCTCAAAAAACATGAGTTTCGGGCACCAAAAACAAATATCAGGAAATTCGTTAGACTCTAAAAAAGCATGAGTTTTGGAACCAAAAAAACAATCAAGAAACTCACCAGGCTCTCAAACAACCTGTACATGAGTTTTAGGCACCAAAAACAAATGTCGGGAAACTTGCTAGGCTCTCAAAAAAAACATGAGTTTTGGGCACCAAAAACAAATGTCAGTAAACCCACTGGGCTCTCAAAAAACATGTGTTTTGGGCACTCAGGAAGCTCGCTGGGCTCGCAAAAAAAACATGAGTTTTGGGCACCAAAAACAAAGGTCAGGAAACTCGCTGAGCTCGGAAAAAATGAATTTTGGGTTGTTTTTTAATGTCAGGAAACCCATTGGGCTCTCAAAAAAACATGAATTTTGTGAACAAAAAGCAAACATCAGGAAACTCGCCGGTAGGGTTTAGGGTTACAAAACCTCGTGTGCCAACCCACATCTAGCTCTGCCACAACGTGCTCCACCACAACATTTCAGGGAACATAATTGTCACAAAACCCTACGTGCCAATACATCTAGCTCCACCACAAGGTTAAAGGAAACAGAATTATCCCAAAATCTCGTGTTCCAATACATCTGACTCCATCACAACACTGAAGGGAACATAATTGTCACAAAACCTCGCGCGCCAACACATCTAGCTCCACCACAATATTAAAAAAACATAATTGTCACAAAACTTCGCGCGCCAACACATTTAGCTCCACCACAACGTTAAAGGGAACAGAATTATCACAAAACCTCGTGCGTCAACACATCTGCTCCACCATAACGTTAAAGGGAACATACTTGTCACCCCCCACCTGGGGAGATAAGCGGGAAGTTCTTTACCGCACACTTCAGCAAGAAGGATGGGGGAGCCCCTCTTTCACTTCCAACTCCTACTCGGGCACCATTGCTAGTCTGCAAACGCGCGGCTTCGTCCTGGAGCCCTTGCCCAATGCTGTGTATTGTGTCCCCTTCCAGCCGGTGAGGGAAGGAGATGGGGTCGCCCAGTACCTCACCTACTTGCTAGGGGATACCAGCATTAGGACACCGCCCAAGCGGGGATCTGCTCAACGCGCTGACCCGGCTTTCGAACACAAGGCCGGCATAATGCGAGCCCCCCGCGGTCTTCACCTCCTACCTGTTCGTACGGGTAAGGCTGCCTCCGAAACTGCGATTGATGTGGACTCTCCGGGAAACAGCCCTGTGCCCGCGGGTAGTCACAGTCCCGACGTGGTAGCTGCTACTGCGGTCGAGGTTCTTACGCCGCTGCAGTCACCAGCCCAAAGCGAGGCTATCACCAACGCGCGCCATGGTGAGCGGTGGGGTACACCATGGCTCAAGTGCGGCTCAAGCCTCGGGCCGCGGGGGGCTCCATTGCGGCAGCTGTCAGCCCACCTCCGGCAGCTAAACGGGACGTTTCCCGAACACCCTGCGGCACCCCAACGCGGGAGAGAGGACCACTGAAGAAGGAGCCTGCAACGACAGAGCCTGCGGTTGTGCCGGTCGTGAGTCCTAGTGCTCTGGATGCTTGTGTGACGACTCCCTCTGGTGAAGTTGCCCACAGGATCGGAGGGAGTAGCGCCGCCTCGTGTCCACCCCGTAGTGGAGGCAACATTAGGGACCCACCGCCTGGCGTACGACGTCCACCCAGCCCCCGGACACGGCCCACGCACGCAACATTTCCGGGGGGGATTAGGACGGTTGAGGCATCCCAGCCCCCTTGCGCTAAGTCTCCCACGGACTCACTTGGCCTGACGGAACCTAAATCGTATCTCCCTATGCCTCCCCATGGCCCGACGCCCATCCCCGCCAGGCCTGTGCCCGCTGTCCAAGCTCGCAAGGAAAGTCGGCCTCTCGTTTTGGACAAAGACGGCTCTCAGCATCTGGAACCACCAAAAGCCAAGCCTCGAGGGCCTAGCGAGCCCAGCGGCACCCGCGACCCCAGCGCCCCAGCCTGTGCACCCATCATGCAGAGCAACACAGGCTCGGTCTGTGATCTCATGTGGCGCGCACTTGCAGCGGGACATCACTTTGGTAAGAATGTCAAACCTCGGCCCTACATGAGCCTGCGTGACTCGCAACACCTCACAACACACTGCCAGCAGCTTCGGGCATATAGGGCCTATGAGGTGTTTTTGAACGGCATACCGAACCAGCTGCAAGACTCGGAGATGCTGATCGGAATTGCGGACACGCTACTGCATCTGCCTGAAACGTTTCCGGCGGCGTATTTGAAGGTTTATGACCCTATCATCACGCAGTGTCTTAGACTGTCGGGGGCATTGCAGCATTTCGACCTTGCTGAAATGTTGGATTGCCCGGTTCCGCAGCTGGACAAAGCAAGGCTTTCGGAGTCCCTGGTGGGGTATGGCTTTCTTACCACAGCGCAGTACATCGCGGATCTTTTCTCTGCGGTGTCGGACTTGCCGAGTGTCATCAATGCCAGTTTTCCTGCAATGCTCAGCTACGCTGACCCAGATTATTGGCTGGGTGCACTTCTGCTCGCATTCGAGTCCCACCAAAAAGGTCCCCTGGAGCGAACGGCCGGGCTGCCCATTGTTATTGGTTTTCCTGAATCTGACAATAAAATTACTGACCTGCAGATCAATGTGCCGCCCGCAGACATGGTGGCCTTCTTAGCTGGCCGCGCTTATCGGTGTCCCAAGTGCCCTACTACCAAATATGTGACACAGTGGACTGCCACAAGTCACTGGCCAAGCCTCCCAAGAAGCCTTGCAGGCAGGGCCGCAGCTGCTAAGCACACGGACGTGGAAAAGGCCAGGCTTGCCCAGCCCAACCTGAATACGTTCCTAGGCATCACGCTGCAGGGCACAGAGACACTTGGGAAAAGGCACTATCAAGAATTTAGGCCGGACCTCCCGCCTGCCCATTTCCTTGACGCCATCCAGCTTGCCCTTGCCCTTTTTTTGCTTTCTTTGTATTGAGTTGAGCCTATCTGCCTACTCACCGTAGAGACGACGCAACAAATTGAATGGCCAACCACAAAGGCGGCCAACTTCAGCTACGCGGCATGTAAATCATTTTACAGACTATAAAACTTATCTTGGCAAGTCTGGGTCAGCAGGGGTGCCAAGATTGCGCTTGCTTTGACAAGGCTTACCGCAGGCTTGCCTCTTACCAAGAAGTGACTTGCCCCCCAAAACTAAAAATCTCCAACGCCCGCAAAAATTACGAACCACTGCTGCTGCAACTGCTGCTGAAAAGAATGAAAAACAGGATTGGATCAGAAATGCAAGCTGGCTCATGACTTGGTTTTTTTTGCCTGACGGCAAAAATGCGAAACACTCTCTGCTTGGCATCAAATCAAGAAATGCAAGCTGGCTCATGAAAGATAAGTGTAGCTGAGCGTTTAAATGTGAAAAGGTCTTGTCTCCATAGTTCTGATGTGTTGCTGTATCCAGCAATGTCGGCGGCCTCGGTGGCCAACCAAAACATTGAACATTTTTAGTCAGTTTATAACTTGGAATGGCCTGACACTTCTTACAGAATGGCTGTTTTTCTACGGCGAGTTGCCCCTAGAGTGCTTGCTCTCCTCTCCCTTGCCTGCGCCTGTGGAAGTGAACACTGCGGCAGTCTTGCCGGAGGTCGTCAGCATCTCTTCTAAAACTAACGAAGGTTCTCCCTGCCCGATGGATGACATGTCGGATGTGGAGAACGAACCCGAGGCACAGGTGAATGATTGGCGCTTCTCGGAGCTGCGAACCACTGACCTTGCAGCTTTGCAAGAAGTGGATGTCTCAGCCCCTTTCCGACTGCCAGTCATCTTCGATGCGCATTGGAAAGGGATCAGCACCACACCCACCAAGCATGGGCCAAAACGTCCCCGAAATGAGTGGTATGACGCCGCCACTGCTCACTGGGCTGCCATTAAGGGGCTCATGCGGGCTAAACATCCAACCAAGCAGCGACTCAACAGCTTCTGGTTTAAGATGTACTGCCATGGCACCTCCAAGGACCCTGATCCTTCGGCCCTACGTGCGGCAGTTACCTCCTTCCCCTATCAGTATAATTACGAAGGTGTTGCGCAGTACCGGCAAATCCAGGAAGCTGTCCGGGTGATGTGGCTCGCGGCCCAAACCTCAATGACAAGATACATAGGTATCCCCATTCCGGACGGCATCCCTGAGTGGGGGGTTGATGAGCAAGAGCTGCCTCCAATGCAGGTCATGCCCAGCCGTACGCGTTCCCATACCACCTCAGATGGCCATCGCTCTCGGCGTCCGGACTGGGAGGGCTCCTGGCAATAGACAGCAAGCTGTCATTTGAGGGCTCCTACTGACGCCATGAACGCGCCATTGAGTCCCTTCATGGCATGCTGCCTAGCGTGATGTGAGCCCTCACATCTCCTCGCCGATACATGCCGCAAGACTACCTCGGGATATTCTTGGTTTGGCAACCCTCTCGTGGTCTATGCCACGGATTGGATCGTGCTTGTCTTCTGTGTGCTCACTGCCTGCACCTGTGAACACCCTTCTGTGTCGGCCCTGCGTTGTGCCTATGGTGACGGGGGGCCTTTCTTTCGTGGTTGCTCCACTGGCCATCTGCCACGGACTGCCCTGGGCCGGTCCTGCCTGGATGTTCCGGCTCTGTCATCGGTAAAACGGCCAATCTTCCTTTCCTCTGCCCCCTCTAGGTGGGCAGGTTGCCTGCTTCTATGTGTTACGATCAAGTGTGAACCCCTCGGACTAGAGGGTTGACCATCTCTCGTCTGGAAGGTGACACCCCCTTGGCGTGCAACGACGTCATGCCTATTGGGAGAGACCAGCTAGGGGATGCTGCTTCCGGGTTGTGGACACTCCTATGCGGAGATCAGGTTTCCACTTCCCTGGCAATGTGCCATCGAGCACCTGTGAACAACCTGGCCTTCACGAGAGCCATTCTCGCCTGTGCTTGGGTTGCTACGGGGTTCCCTGCCTGCTTGGTGTCTATCTCTGCTTGCGTCAAAGCAGCCATACATGACTACCTCCCCATCGGTAGGCGGCCAAGCGTGATGTAAGCCCTCACATCTCCTCACCGACGTCTGTCAGTTTGGGCATGGACGGGCTGATTCTGGGTATTGAACCCTCAACCCTCACCGGCCAAGGAGATAGTTGCTTGGCCTTGAGTGCGAAGTTTCGACTGGGGGATTCTCCCGCTTCCTGCGGGGCTGGTGGGGTCCCCGCCTGCTTTGGTTTACCTGATGGCTCTAAGTGGAACGAAGCAGTCAAGCCTGCTGTGGCCGGCGGACGAGCTCTTGTGAGTCAAAGAACGTTGCGCTTTCTGCTCGGAGAGGCTCCACTGGCTGACCACCATGGAGCACTCTGGGCTGGTCCTACCCCTTTGTTCTTGCCGTTAAGTCCCCACTGGCTGACCACCATGGGGCAACTTTATACTTCGGAACACGAAGGTTGACACCTACAACGTTCCGTGCTGAGGCACGACTTTGCTCCACCTGTGATGGCGAAACTGTGAACCTTCTCGTGAACGGCCTTGGCTGGCGCTGATTGTATTCGCATTGGTGGCTGCATGACGGTGATGCGAGCCCTCCCATCTCCTTACCGACGTACCTCGCGGGTTTGGGTGAAGGGACCTGATGCGTGCCGATGCGCAGGCCAGTGCCAAAGTGGCGTAGCCTTGTGTGAGATGCCTGGACTGGGAGGTCCCTCGGTGTCATTAAAACCCTGTGGCGTTAAGGGTTTGGTAACTCGCCGTGGACTCTCCCCGTGGAATCGGTAGCTGCTGCTACTCTCGCCTCCCCTCTGACCGTGCGCGGGCACCTCTGAGGGTGGGCCCTTGTGCGCCAGGTAATCGGTAGCTGCTGCTACTCTCGCCCCCCCCTCTGGCCGTGCGCGGGCACCTTTGAGGGTGGGCACTTGCGCGCCAGGTTGACTGGTGAACCCTGTGCTCGGAGCTACTCCACTGGCTGACCACCATGGAGTGCCCTGGGCCGGTCTTGCCTGGATTGTTCTTGCTGTTAAGTCCCCACTGGCTGACCACCATGGGGCATATGCACATCTATCATCCCCCCTTGGGAGTCTGACTTGCAACATCCATTCGCCATTGAGTGTTGGTTGTCTTTCCTTGACAACGATTAAGCGATCCGAACCTCGTCTGATGACCTCGGGTTGACTAACCGCTGTCGCACCAGTGGCTACATGATGGTGATTTTGTGAATCTGGCAACGTCGCATTTTGCGAATCCCCCACAAGCTCTGTGCTTCCTTGTGCACCGGGACTTCATTGACGACCTCGAGTACTGAATCCGTGGGGTATCTAGTAGTTTAGCGCGATTGCTCGCTTTGTCTCTTCGGTGTCTGTTCTTTGGTGGTTTCGTGTTGTGTCTGGCGGGTTGTGTGCGCTGACTGTTTCACCCTTTTCGTCGAGCCCAACAAGACCGGCCTACTGTGCTACTGATGTAGTAAAGAGGCACCAGTCCAAAAAAAAAACCACCATAACGTTAAAGGGAATAAAAATATCAGAAAACCTCGCGCGCCTCATATCTAGCTCCACCACAACGTTCAAGGGAATATAATTGTCACAAAAATCTCGCGCGCCAACACATCTAGCTCCACCAAAACGAAAAGTTTAAAAAGGAAACATAAGTGTCATAAAACCTCTCGCGCAAACACATCTAGCTCCACCACAACGTTAAAGGGAACGCACATCTAGCTCCACCACAACATTAAAGGGAATATAATTGTCACAAAACCTCGCGTGCCAACATATCTAGCTCCACCACAACGTTAAAGGGAACATAATTATCACAAAACCTCGCGCACCAACACATCTAGCTCCACTTGTCTATGCCTTATTATCAGGTATTTTAATTAGCTTTGTAATAATACTAATGAAGTGCTCACATGGTAAGGTTATTAATACATTAGTGAAACGTACAAAGAATTATTTCCGTGTATTCTCATAAATTCACTTATTACTTTCGTGCATTATAATGTTAAAAAGATTTAATGTGGTAAGAAGTGAAATGAAATGAAACGCATGAATAATCTCTGTGATTACATTATAAATATTTAGATTTTTGGGTTAATTCATACATTACATTCATTCCTTATAAAATTAATTCGTCAAAGGTTTTATCATAAGGGTGTGAATTACAAGAACTATATCTTCGTATTTACAATATTATTAATATGAATCCGTGAGCACAAAATAAGATCACATGAAACCTAAGGAAAAACGCGAATGAAATAAGCGAAATACATGAATGAATAGTATATTATATTATAAATACGTTCATCAGGAGTGAGTGAGAAGTAGAATGAAATCCACATGTGTTGGGCTATGAACCTAATTTCTATACCGTTCATACGTTAAAAAGATGAGAATTCATTACCCTCGCGTGCCAACCCGTCTAGCTCCACCACAACACTAAAGGGAACATAATTATCACAAAACCTCGCGCGCCAACACATCTAGCTCCACCACAACGTTAAAGGGAACATACTTGTCACAAAACCTCGCGCGCCAACACATCTAGCTCCACCACAACGAAAAGTTTAAAAGGAAACATAATTGTCATAAAACCTCTCGCGCAAACACATCTAACTCCACCACAACGTTAGAGGGAACATAATTGTCACAAAACCTCGCGCGCCAAGCTCCAGCACAACATTATAGGGGACAAAATTATCACAAAACCGCGCGTGCCAGCACACATCTAGCTCCACCACAACGTTAAAGGGAACATAATTGTCACAAAACCCCGCGCGCCAACACATCTAGTAGGGGTATTGAGATGTTAGGGGTCTCGAGGGTTGGTTTGGCCTATTTTGCAATGAGTCTTGCGCTACGCGGCTTTGAGGAAGGACAAACAGGACATGACATTGAACTATACGAGTGATTCCACAGGAAACTCCACCTCCCCCCCCAAAAAAAAACATTCCTTCTTGTTATCTGATGTTTTCTTGGCTGCACTTGGGAGGTAGAATAAATTGAACTTTTAGCTGCCTTATTCAGAAACCCAATAAACTCAAAAAGGCTAAGGATCTAAAGTTACAAGCACCACAAAGTTTTCTTATCTGACTTGTTATATTTCTTTTGTCTTTTTTTGTATGTTCTTATTTCTCTTCTTGTTTGTCGTCTCCTCTTGTTTCTCGTAATTGTTTCTCTTCTTTGTCCTTCTCTTGTGTCCCTTCTGTGTATTGTTACTTATCTTCTGTTCTCTTCATATTTCTCTGTACTGTTTCTCTTCTAGTTGGTCTTTCTGCTCTTCTTATTGATCTCGTGTTCTCTCCTTATGTATTTTCTTCTTTGTCTTCATGTTTATCTTTTCTTTATCTTAGTCTTTATCTTCTTGATTTTCTTCTTATGTCCCTTTTGTTCTCTGTGTTTCTTTTGCTCTCGTTTTGATATATTTTGTTCTCTTCTGCTTTCTCTTCTCTTCTTTGTCTTATGGTTTCTCGTATTGTCTCTCTTCCTTCTGATCTTCTTCTTTCTCGTTTGCTATCCTTTTGTGTGTTTATCTTCTTTGTTCTGTTCTTTTTCTCCCATTTGTTAGCTGATGGTTCCTTTTATTCTTTCTCTTCTTTGATAAATTTTTTTGGACCTTCCCTTGTTCTCTGACATTTCTCTTGTTTTGCTATCCCTTGTTTCTCTTCTTGCTTCTCTTAAATATTCTCTTTTTTCTTGCTCTCTCTCCCTCTCTCTTTTCTCACTTTTTCTACTCATATTCGAACACTGCCAATCTTCTCCTGATCCGAAAACGACGATCACCTGGCAAGAGCTGACCACGAACTCCTACCCCAAATGAGACATTCATATCAAAACAAATTGAATTTGTGAACACTTCAGAACGTGCACCGGTAGCACCACGCAAATGGCAGGGCTCCTTTGGGGTCCGCTCTCTGTCCAGTTGCGGAATTCGAGTGCTGCGTGAGAGCGACGGTTCTTTCAAGAGCTCATCGACCGTGTTCTTTCAAGATCTCATCGTGATGGTGTTTCGCTTCAAGATGTCATGGAGAAGTTTCCTGCAAGTGTGTCAGTCAAACAAATTAATGTAGCGAAACTATGGATCCGCCGCACGCTAGACTCCACAGCTGAGACATTCATGGGAACAAAAACGGCAACTCAAACATGACAGCCCTAGCGACAAGCAATGCCGTCCAAAATGCGCAGTCCCTCGCTCATTTCCTGCAGACGTCTGTTTGCAAGCAAGACTGCGAACTCGTTGCACGCAGCATTTCAGCGAGGAGCTACTGTAACGACCTATTGTTCTGACTAGCTGAGGCTGCAAGGCCACAAGATTTATCAATTATGCTGTCTAGTCGAACTTAACCTCGAGAAGTGAGCCGTCTTGGTCGCCACCGTCCCTCCGCCCACACCCTGCCCTTCCAAATCCATCGCAGCCGTTGCAGCCCCACAAGTCCATGCCCACTTGGCTCGAAGGCTCACGGCGCGGGCTTGAGCCTGAAGTGTGCTGAGTGCGCGAACGTTACATGGCCATCCTTCCGTGCATGTATTGCCAGCTCTTCGTGGGCCCGCCACGCGCCCCCCGTCCTCAGCCCTCAGACCCACTGGCCACACGAAGCCCGACATGGCTCGAGCCCACGCACTTTCACAGCGCACGCTGTGCATGCACATGTGCATGCACGGCGTGCCTGCAGAAAGTGGGTAGGCTCGACCCATGTCGGACTTCGTGTGGCCAGTGGGTCTGAGGGCTGAGGACGGGGGGCGCGTGGCGGGGGGCGTGGTGCGATGCTTGTGAGTCAGGCTTCCCACGAAGAGCTGGCAATACATGCACGGAAGGATGGCCATGTAACGTTCGCGCACTCAGCACACTTCAGGCTCAAACCGGCGCATGTGACTTCAAACCTCCATTGATGAAGTATCAATGGGGCGGAGGGACGGTGGCGTGGGCTTGGTCTAGGACCAGCGGAGCTTGCAATGGCTCAGGATTCAGTCAAGCAAGGTGGAGGTTTTGACGAGGAGACAGCCGGCTGCCAAACAAGTCCGGCTGCACCCACACCGCATGCCTGGGATGAACAGAAGGAGCCACGCAAAGCCACGGTGCTGGTGGATGGAAACCACCAGCACCACGGCTCAGCACAACACCTTCTGCGGCGGCCCAAGCTGCGGCGTAAGCGCTAGCTACCAAACCTGTCCGACAGCCGGCTATCCCAATCCTAGAGCCCCATCTGTTGTAGAGCTACAAGCGTTCTTGGATCTCGTGGCCTTGCATGTCCCTACAAGTCCCTACACCAAAGCAGCCCTCGCAGCCTCGACTGAGCAGCCCGGTTCGGTTTGAAGGGCATGGCTTAGGTTTAGGATGGGGGCTTCAGTGTTTTGTAGTTTCTGCTTGAGATGGGATGAAGGATTTGTGGCGGGTGTCCATGGGCAAAGGACATGATGAAACTCTCTTCCCGGATCCCGGCCGCAGCGTATGTGTATTCTACAGTAAGCAATCCGAAGGCATACCTCTGGAACCCGACCTAGCAGCGGTTACAATGGCATCCAGCCTTTGGCTGCTCCTGTTCGTAACAAGTGTTGCCATCAGTACTGTAGCGAGGCCACGCTCATGCTGAGCCATTGTCAGCAGCAGGTCAGATGTCATCATCGTCCTCTTCGTCATCCTGTGTAGGGTTTCGAGGATGTTGTCGGGGTTCTTCTGTGGGCGCTTTGCTCGCGTTCATGGTTCTTAGCGTTTTGCAGAGTGTTTTTGTTCTCGGCGCAGAATTGTGTAATTATGGGGTTTAAGGCTTTTAAGAATTCACGTTCCACGGTACTTGCGAGGGTTTTGCAGGCCCCATGGTTTGCGAGGCTTTTGCAAGTTCAGAGCTGGGATCCCACGATATTTGCCCTGCCCTAAACCTTGAACCTTCATATCCCAAATGGGAGCCCAGAACCCTAAGCCTCACGAAGCCTCCGAGTCCTTGAGGCACCTCGGGTAGATTTAGGGGCTAGGGTTTAGGATTACAAATACACACACAAATATGAATACATACATGTGTACATATACATATAAATATACATATATATATATATACATATGTGTGCATGTGGTAGCTCTCTTATTGTTTGTATTCTGCTGTGTTTTCAGCGGTGGTTGCAAGAGGATGGTGTCGGCAATTCATTTAGAGTCTTGTCATGTCCTAAATTGTTGTTCAGGCTGGCAGGGCTACGGGTCATGGATTGGGGGGTTTGATTCCGTTCTGCGTGCTTGGGGGGTATTCCTGGAAGTTACCGGCCTTGCGGCTTGAATTGAAAGACTTGGGTTCTTTCAAGTTCTTGCACCCTTATCAGCAACCGTTGTCATGCCAGCCCTTTGAACCCTTTTTGAAGTTTGAAGGGACCCTAGCTTGGAACCTTCGCTGGTAAAAATCTCCGCAATGCAATAATTCTTGCACTGGTCCTGGATGTGGTCGAGATAGGCGTTCAGCAGCGGCAGCAATAGCGGCAGTGGTGTTGCGAGTCGTCTTGGTGCTAGCAACAGAAGTATCAGCAGTGGTAGTGGTCATGGTTGTCGTCGTCCTCAGCATGCCATTTCGGCGTACAAGAGCACTGCAGGCGCGATCGTCACGAAGCATCGGTCGCTAATTCCTCATGCTGAGGCGAAGGTCATCAGAGCGTGGTCTCTGGCTACAGGGAGGCACCGTTGACACAGCAGGAAGGATGTCTCATCCTGTTGCGCGTGTGAGACGAAATCGGAACAACAGTCCATGCTTGTTTAGTTTTGCAGGGGCGCAGACATCGTTGGCTGCATCGACGACCACTCCGTGGGGAATGCATTTGCACTTGTCGTACGGCGCCAGGTGTCTGCAAGGCCCAGAGAAGTTTACCAAATCTGCAATGGACAGGTTCATGACATTCAACAGAAGCATACTGTCCCGTGCTCCGCAGACGGCATTGGGCTTGCAGAAAATCTTGTCGAACGCGAGCCCCAGAGAAGGACGGAGTTGGCAGCGGCCTTCTTTCTGGGGCGCTTCGAAAGCGTTTAGCATGGGGGAGAGAGAAGATCTTGAACTAGAGTTAAGCGTTGACAGGGTCAAAAGGGTTCAAAGGCTTTGGGCGGGAAGCTCGCGAAGGCAAACTTCAAGCACCTTCTGCTTGCCTCCTATCGCTATGAACACTGCAGCATACGAGAGAAAGGAAAGTCTGCAAAGCCTTAAAGCCATTCACGGCAATAACACCATCTATACTGTGATACTTTCAGTCTTGTCCTCCATGGCACAATTGCACGGAGAGGAGCTCTTTGGCCTGCATAGCAAGAGCAGCTAGCTGGGGACTGTAGGGATCCATTCCCCCGTTCCCTACTAAGCACCAGACAGAAGACCCTGAACCTTCAACGGTAAACCCTAAAGCCTAAGCCACGCGGCAAAGTGGAGACACTTGTGATCATCACCATCGCGGCGAAGAGCAAGCAGATTGCGATCCTGCAGAGTTGCGGGAGTCTGTTTGGTAACAATCAATATACTGTCCCATGGCGCTCTACTATAATCATCCTCCACTAATGAAGGGTTGAGGGTTTAGGGTTTAGGATACGGTTGATCATACAAATCCTGCATCACCCATGATAAGGAATATACCATAATTCCCATAGTTTAGGGTCCTTAAGGTAATGCAGGATTTATATCATCAGCCGTAGTGCAGTTTAGCACTTGGCTTTTAACACGACCTGCGGCTTGCAGGGAAAGCCCCGGCTCGACCGAACCTCGGAACAAGAAACCTTCAGGGTTTGTGGTTTAAGGTTTAAGGTTTAGGGTTTAAGGTTTAAGGGTTAGGGTTTAGGGCTTAAGGTTGAAGGTTTAGGGTTTAGGGTTTATGGTTTAGGGTTTAGTAGGGCCAAGTAGTATCGTTTCTAGCTCCTTTTTTGGGTTGCTTCCTAGGATCCTAAATATGAAGCTGGTTTAACCAAAGAAAGGAACTACCATGGAGACTCTAGGCAAACCCCAAACATTATAAAGCAAAGCAAAAACCCCAAAACCCCAAGCATGCAACCAACAACAACATCCTTAACCCTCATCCTCAAGCCAAAAACCCCACAGGAACCGAAACCCCGAAGTCTTTATAGGGCTTAATCTGGGAGTCCTAGTCTGTCTGGTGCTGAGTAGGGAATGGGGGAATGGATCCCTATAGTAGTCGCTATATAGTCCCCAATAATAGTCCCCAATATTCATTCCCCCATTCCCTACTAAGAACCAGACAGTAGAAACTGGAATGGAGTCTTGGGGTTTGTTATGCTCGCACTGTCACATCAAGCGTTCGGGCTTAGGATTGTCTAGGCAAAAAGCTGGATGGTAGGATCCTGAACATACGCCCTCACCATAGCCCAAACTGCTACGAAGGTTGCCAAACGTCAGGCACCAACTGAAGAAGCTTTAATCAGTAAAACCTATGCTACCCTGGAAAACAGCGCTCCAGCTCCGCTCCGGCGAGTGTTAAGGCTTGCAGCGGCAGTAGAGAAACAGCGACACCAAAACCACAATGCCTGGCAAAGACGTCCAGGACCCGTTAGAAACCCGAGGATTCTGGAGTTTAGGGCTTGGGGAATTTTATTGTTGATGATGCGACTGCACTCGCCGATGTCAGAAGCTTTCGAGACTTCTACATCAGGGTCCTTCCTTTCACCCATGCACCCTAAACCCTGAACTCTAAACCCTAAACCCTGAACAATAAACACTAAACCCTAACCCCTGAGCTTTCAAGCGTTTTGGGCTTCTGATCCAAGATCGGCTCAAGGAGTCCAGGTCTAGGCCCGATTCAACACGGTGGTTGTTCTCTAAACTAGGGTCCCTGTTGGTTTCAGGCTTTGGGTTTAGGGTTTAGTTTAGGTTATAGGGTTTAGGGTTTAGGGCTACGGTGGGTTTAGGGCTTAGGTCTTAGCGTTTAGGGTCTGGCCCCTAATAGAGAACCCTCTCCTGCGCGACAACAGCCTAAACGACTTGATCCGATATTATGTTGCTCATGCTCGCCTGGGCAGCCCGTCTGCGCTGGCGAGGAGGCGATGGGCAGCAAGGCACCGACGTGAAGAGCGTCTTCCTCCCAGCAGGTTCAAGGTTTCAAGTCCGACTCTGCTTTGGGGACAGAGAAAATCACACGACACACAGCAGTCATGAACAGCGGTGAACCAAAACCTACGCAAACTATTCACGGAGCTCTCGCGCATCCTGGGGCATAAATATCTTCCAAATACCTTCACCTCTTCGGTGAAAGCGAAGACTTCTTCAACTGCAAGCGCAGTTCGAGATTCTGCATGCAGTGCGACCGTGGGCCTTAAACTAAAAGCAAGCTCTCAACATTCGCTGAGAATCTCAAGAAGTCGCAGCCCGTCGTGCTTCACAAGCCAGCAGCTTGTGAAAATGGCACCGGCAAAGGCAAAAGTGGCAGCCATCATTGCCCAGTGCTTGTTGTACATCTTGAGCATCTGCTGGGCTCTGTGGGGACCAATCCCCCATTGAGTGCACATGTAAACGTCCAGACCCGTCAGAACACAAGTCCAACCTAGTTTCACGAGGATGCAGACAACTGTGATATTCATGTGGTCCGAGGTGGTGCACTCAAAGAGGTAGTAGTACTGTCGGTTCGGATTCCGCTCGTCCATGAGCCAAACGAGTGGCGGCAGTGCCACCACTACAGGCCAAAAGCGAGCCACATCAATCTCGCACTGCGTCCACAGTGCTCGTTTCGTTGTTTCGCTGACGCCCTTCCCCTCCTGCATGTCCTTCACTGTGCACTTGTATAGCACGCGCAACTGCAGCAGAGAGCCAAGTGTGTCGACCAGCACAACGCCAGCCAACGCCCACCAGGAGTTGGTACTTGGAAAAAGGATCACCTGCGTTTTTTGACGCCAGAAACGGTCGAACCCTAATCGCCAAACTCTAAACCCTAAACCCCTAAACCCCTAAACCCCTAAACCCCTAAACCCCTACACCCCTAAACCCCTAAACCCCTAAACCCCTAAACCCCTAAACCCCTAAACCCCTAAACCCCTAAACCCCTAAACCCCTAAACCCCTAAACCCCTAAACCCCTAAACCCCTAACCCTAAACACTAAACCCCACACCCTAAGCCCCAAACCCTAAACCCTAAACGCCTAAACCCTAAACTCTGCTCTAAGCGCGCCTCGGAGAAGGTGAGCACGGAGGAGAACACCAAGGCGTTGCCGACCTCAAACAGGGATTTCGGGTTTAGGGCTTAGGGTTTTGGGGTTTGGGATTTCGGGTTTAGGATTTAGGGGTTTAGGGGGTTAGGGTTTAGGATGTCGGGTCTAGGATTTAGGGCTTAGGGGTTTTGGTGTTTAGGATTTAGGGGTTTAGGGGTTTAGGACTGCGGGTTTAGGGTTTGAATCACCGAAAGCTTCGCCGAAAGCCGAGCAGACTTGACACCGCCAAGGCCTGGTAGTAGTGCTCAAGGCTGTAGCCGGCCCAGGGGACCAAAGTATGAAGTACCTGCACGGTTTAGAGTTTAGGGCTTTAGGGCTTGGGGCTTAGGGCTTTAGGGTTAAGGGTTTAGGGTGATCAGGTGCTACACTTAAGCATGCGTGGACGACGCAGACTAGTATAGGGGCCTTAATAATTCCAATAGGGTTTTGTGGCCAATTTGCCTATAATTATAACAAGGAACCCCCAACAAATTTTTGGTAATTACGAAGGCCCCTTTTCTAAATCCTTATAGTAGCCCTTATAGTAGCCCTTATGGACCCCTTTAAGGGAACCCTAAACCCTATAGAAAAGGTAATTGCCAAGGCCCCTTTTCTAAATCCTGATAGTAGCCATTATAGTAGCCCTATGGACCCCTTTAAAGGAACCCGAAACCCTATAGTATAGGCAATTCTGAAGGCCCTATACTAAATCTTTATAGTAGCCCTTACAGTAGCCCCTATGGACCCCTTTGAAGGAACCCTAAACCCTATAGTATAGGTAAATCATGAAGGCCCCTATACTAAATCCTTATAGCAGCCCCAAGAGTAGCCCTTATGGACCCCTTTTAAGGAACCCTAACCCCATAGAAAAGGTAATTATGAAAGCCCCTATACTAAATCCTCATAGTGGCCCTTATAGTAGCCCTTATGGACCCCTTTAAGGGAGCCCTAAACCCTAATGAAAAGGTAATTATGAAGGCCCCTATACTAAATCCTTGTAGTAGCCCTAAAAGTAGCCCTCATGGACCCCTTTTAAGGAATCCTAAACCCTATAGTATAGAAGGCCCCTCCCCTCCTTGAGTAGCCCTTATAGTAGCCCTTATGGACCCCTTTAGAGGAACCCTAAACCCTATAGAAAAGGGAATTATGAAGGCCCCTGTAGAACAGGCTCTTTGGAAGCTCTGGGGGCCTTGTCGGAGGCTTTTCCCACCGCTTCCATCACAACCCATGACGCCAGGGCGCCGAAGAATTCCTTAGTTTAGGGTTTAGGGTTTAGGGCTTAGGGTTTAGTGCCGAGTTCATAAGCCCAAAAAAGTTTCAACTTTCAGTTTTAAGAGGGTCTCATTCTCCCAAAAAGTTTAAAGTTCATAAACTCAGCTACCAAGATTCTGCGGCGGGTGTGTTGAAGTAGGTGCAGGTGAACACCACACCGCACAAGACCAGCACAGGGGCCAGTGATAAGAAGTTGTACACGAAGACGAGCACCACAGTCTTCAAGTTCCAATATCTTTGGCCAAGTAGAACCAGGTACATCCAGTCGACCGTGACAAAGGTGGGAGGAGCCCCATAGAGCATGCTGTAAGAGTAGACCATGTCAGTCCCCCATGGAAGGCAACACAGGAAGTATACCGTGCCAGCCCCGAAGATGATCAATGTGTAGCTCACAGCCCGTTTGACCTTTTCTGCATAGCTGGACTGTTGAACGAAGCTCATGGCACTGGAGTGCGCCACGGACTTCAGCACCGTCTCTCCATCCGCACTCTTGCCGGGGGGAAGCTCCAGCAGCATTTGCAACCGCCTGTATTGAGCTGGGTCCACCCCGACAGCACAGCCCTCACTCAGCAAGCAACAGCAAGTCCGAGTGGCCGGGAAGGTAGTAGGCAATGCAGATGACATTGTAGCCATAGAAGAATGCGAGGTTGTTTAGCGGACCCTCTCTCGGATCATTGATGGGGATCAGCAAGGGCAACGGCACTGCCACGAGGGAGGCGATGAGGACCAACAACCTAGGTTCTTGTTAAGGAAGTGAATTTAAGCTACCACAATAGGGATCTATAAGGGTTCCTTTAAGGGTTCTATAAGGGTTTAGGGGTTAAGAAAATTACATTTAAGCTACCATAATGGGGATCTGTAAGGGTTCCTTGAAGGATTTAGGGCTTAAGGTCTAAGTTCCCATAATAGGGACCTATAAGGGTTCCTTTAAGGATTTAGGGTTAACAGTTTATGTTATCATAATGGGGATCTATACTAAACAATAAGGTTTCCTCATTATCGTACCTTAAATTACATCCCTTAACAAGAACCCAGCAACAGCTGCAGCATGAGCTTCTGCTGGGGCGTCAGGCAACCCCATTCGGTTGGCGGGATTGCCTGTGTCGCGAGGCTCATGGCGTTCCTGACATTTCGAATCGGTCTAAGGTTTCAAGGCTTGCAAGCGTTAGGGGTTTAGGGTTCAGACGGCACCAAATATAGGGGCGTTACCAAGTAGAATCGTGTTTTGAGGTAACTTATACCACAAGTATAATCTGGAACCCTTAAGGAACAATATCGGTAGTTTTTTAGGAAGATATGGGCTTGCATAGTTTTCACATGCCAAGGTGCTCGCACTTTTCTTTAAGATCCACGATCTGGTCTGCCTGCTTTTGGATCTCGGCTGCCTGCCTTTCGATCTCCTCTTCCATGCTTGACCTATGCAATGAGAGGCTGAGGGTCAGGGTTTAGGGTTTAAGGTTTAGGAAAGGCGCAACCCTGCGCAGGACGGGGTTTGGCTTGGCTTGTCGGAATTTCATCTGCTGCCACAGGTGCACATGCTTTGCAAGCTCCTTGAAGCCAGTCAGGCCACTTTCACCTGCAGGCACGACATGCCCATCGTCTTGCGCTCTCTGTGCGTGGCGATTTTCAAAAGGGAAACCCTAAACCATCAAACCCCCAAACCCTAAACCCCTAAACCCCTAAACCTCAAAACCCTAGACCGTAAACCCCTAGACCCCTGAACCCCTAAACCCTAACCCCTAAACTTCCAAACCCCTAAACCCCTATATCCCGAACCCTAAACCCTTGACGAATCAGCCGGGCAAAAGAAAGCCCCATCCTTCAAGAGTGACTTGGAGCTTTTCGGCTTCGACCAGTTCCTGGGTTCTTGTTAAGGAATGTACTTTAAGTCATCGGAATAGTGATCTACAGGGTTCAATGACCCCATATAAGGGTTCTATGAGAGGTATGGGGTAAAGAATCGAATTTAAGCTACCAGAATCAGGAAACCCAAATATTTTCTTTAGATCCTTTTCATGGTGACTGTAAGAATTTTTCTTAACCAGAGCCCAGTTTCCACCTCGACTTCCTCGGTTGAGCGAGTACAGCAGGCCATGGGAAAACTTGATAAAAACGAAACAAGCAAAAACGCCAGCTGTTGGACTCGGTCTTTAAAAGGCTGCGGCGTGCAGAGACAGTTTTCAGGAAGAAGCACACATTCTCCAGCATGTCAGTGGAAACACAGTGATCCGCGACATGAGACAGTGCTGTGATAGTGGCGAAATCGTGGAGTTCAAACCATAATGTAGGAACCTTTTCAAGAAACCCTGATCCTATAACACCAACATACTAGGATCCAACCCTTAGAAAGACCCATGACCCAAGGCTTCTCAATCAAGTGCCTGTTCTATAGAAAGAAATATTTACAAATATATAGCATAATAATGCCAATTCCTCATTCCCATATTATGTAACCCGTTTAGAGAACCCTTAGAGTCATCCTTATAGCAACCCTTAAAGAACCCTTTTTGCAGAACCCACCATCGACCCTTCTGAATTATGAAGGCCCCTAGAGGTCGGGCCCTAAACACACAAAAGCAAGGCGCAGCTCCTGATCAAGCGCTCCGTCTCGAAGAGCGCGTATCTGTGCTGGTACTTGTTGGTCAGGAAGACCACGTGGCTGGGCTTGGGATCCTGCCGGGTTTAGGGTTTTGGGGTTTAGGGGTTTAGGGGTTTTGGGGATTTAAGGCTTGGGATCCTGGAAGCCCAGTGGCACTGCTGTAACTAAGAAGACTGTTATTGTTATTACTGTTGCTATTACTCATATTAAATTTATACAAATACTAATACTTCTTGTGATCTGATATTTTATCATATTTTGTTGTTCCTTTTGTCTTCTTTTGTATGTTCTTCTCTCTCTTCTTGTTTGTCGTCTCCTCTTATTTGTCTTGATTGTTTCTCTTCTTTGTCCTTCTCTTGTGTCCCTTCTGTGTATTGTACTTATCTTCTGTTCTCTTCCTATTTCTCTGTAGTGTTTCTCTTCTTCTTTCTCTGCATGTTTCTCTTCTGTTTGGTCTTCTTCATCTTCTTCTTTCTCTTCTTATTTATTTAGTTGTCTCTCCTTATTGATCTTCTTATTTGCCTTCATGTTTATCTTTTCTTTATCTTATTTGTTTACCTTCTGGCTTGTCTTCTTATGTCTCTTTTGTTCTACGAGTTTCTGTTGCTCTTGTTTTGATATACTCTGTTCTCTTCCGTTTTCTCTTCTCTTTTGTCTTATGGTTTATCTTATTGTCTCGCTTCCTTCTGATCTTGTTCTTTCTCTTCTTATTTCTCGTTTCTTATCCTTTTGTGTTTATCTTATTTGTTCTATTCTTTTCCTCTCATTTGTTCGCTGATGGTTTCTTTTATTCTTTCTCTTTTTTGATAAATTATTTTGTACCTTCCCTTGTTCTCTGACATTTCTCTTGTTTTGCTATCCTTGTTTCTCTTCTTGCTTCTCTTAAATATTCTCTTTTTTCTTGCTGTCTCTCTTTTCTTCATATTCGAACACTGCCAATCTTCTCCTGATCCGAAAACGACGAGCACCTGGCAAAAGCTGACCACGAACTCCTACCCCAAATGAGACATTCATATCAAAACAAATTGAATTTGTGAACACTTCAGAACGTGCACCGGTAGCACAACGCAAATGGCAGGGCTCCTTTGGGGCCCGATCTGTCCAGTTGCGAATTCTGCGTGAGAGCGACTGTTCTTTCAAGAGCTCATCGACCGTGTTCTTTCAAGATCTCATCGTGATGGTGTTTCGCTTTAAGATGTCATGGAGAAGTTTCCTACAAGTGTGTCAGTCAAACAAATTAAAGTATCGAAACTATGGATCCGCTGCACGCTAGACCCCACAGCTGAGAAATTCATGGGAACCAAAACGGCAACTCAAACATGACAGCCCTAGCGACAAGCGATGCCGTCCAAAATGCGCAGTCCCTCGCTCATTTCCTGCAGACGTCTGTTTGCAAGCAAGACTGCGAACTCGTTGCACGCAGCATTTCAGCGAGGAGCTACTGTAACGACCTATTGTTCTGACTAGCTGAGGCTGCAAGGCCACAAGATTTATCAATTATGCTGTCTAGTCGAACTTAACCTCGAGAAGTGAGCCGTCTTGGTCGCCACCGTCCCTCCGCCCACACCCTGCCCTTCCAAATCCATCGCAGCCGTTGCAGCCCCACAAGTCCATGCCCACTTGGCTCGAAGGCTCACGGCGCGGGCTTGAGCCTGAAGTGTGCTGAGTGCGCGAACGTTACATGGCCATCCTTCCGTGCATGTATTGCCAGCTCTTCGTGGGAAGCCTGACTCACAAGCATCGCACCACGCCCCCGCCACGCGCCCCCCGTCCTCAGCCCTCAGACCCACTGGCCACACGAAGCCCGACATGGCTCGAGCCCACGCACTTTCACAGCGCACGCTGTGCATGCACATGTGCATGCACGGCGTGCCTGCAGAAAGTGGGTAGGCTCGACCCATGTCGGACTTCGTGTGGCCAGTGGGTCTGAGGGCTGAGGACGGGGGGCGCGTGGCGGGGGGCGTGGTGCGATGCTTGTGAGTCAGGCTTCCCACGAAGAGCTGGCAATACATGCACGGAAGGATGGCCATGTAACGTTCGCGCACTCAGCACACTTCAGGCTCAAACCGGCGCATGTGACTTCAAACCTCCATTGATGAAGTATCAATGGGGCGGAGGGACGGTGGCGTGGGCTTGGTCTAGGACCAGCGGAGCTTGCAATGGCTCAGGATTCAGTCAAGCAAGGTGGAGGTTTTGACGAGGAGACAGCCGGCTGCCAAACAAGTCCGGCTGCACCCACACCGCATGCCTGGGATGAACAGAAGGAGCCACGCAAAGCCACGGTGCTGGTGGATGGAAACCACCAGCACCACGGCTCAGCACAACACCTTCTGCGGCGGCCCAAGCTGCGGCGTAAGCGCTAGCTACCAAACCTGTCCGACAGCCGGCTATCCCAATCCTAGAGCCCCATCTGTTGTAGAGCTACAAGCGTTCTTGGATCTCGTGGCCTTGCATGTCCCTACAAGTCCCTACACCAAAGCAGCCCTCGCAGCCTCGACTGAGCAGCCCGGTTCGGTTTGAAGGGCATGGCTTAGGTTTAGGATGGGGGCTTCAGTGTTTTGTAGTTTCTGCTTGAGATGGGATGAAGGATTTGTGGCGGGTGTCCATGGGCAAAGGACATGATGAAACTCTCTTCCCGGATCCCGGCCGCAGCGTATGTGTATTCTACAGTAAGCAATCCGAAGGCATACCTCTGGAACCCGACCTAGCAGCGGTTACAATGGCATCCAGCCTTTGGCTGCTCCTGTTCGTAACAAGTGTTACCATCAGTACTGTAGCGAGGCCACGCTCATGCTGAGCCATTGTCAGCAGCAGGTCAGATGTCATCATCGCCATCCTCTTCGTCATCCTGTGTAGGGTTTCGAGGATGTTGTCGGGGTTCTTCTGTGGGCGCTTTGCTCGCGTTCATGGTTCTTAGGAGTGTTTTTGTTCTCGGCGCAGAATTGTGTAATGATGGGGTTTAGGGCTTTTAAGAATTCACGTTCCACGGTACTTGCGAGGGTTTTGCAGGCCCGCAACTTTGGACCCCACGATATTTGCCCTGCCCTAAACCTTGAACCTTCATATCCTCAATGGGAGCCCAGAACCCTAAGCCTAACACGAAGCCTCCGAGGCGCTGAGCCACCTAGGGTAGATTTAGGGGCTAGGGTTTAGGATTACAAATACACACATAAATATGAATACATACATGTGTACATATACATATAGATATACATATTATGTGCATGTGGTAGCTCTCTTATCATTTGTATTCTGCTGTGTTTTCAGGGGTGGTTGCAAGAGGATGGTGTCGGCAATTCATTTAGAGTCTTGTCATGTCCTATATTGTTGTTCAGGCTGGTAGGGCTAAGGGTTTGAGGCTTGAATTGAAAGATTTGGGTTCTTTCAAGTTCTTGCACCCTTATCAGCAACCGTTGTCACACCAGCCCTTTGAACCCTTTGAAGGGACCCTAGCTTGGAACCTTCGCTGGTAAAAATCTCCGCAACGCAATATATTTGCACTGGTCCTGGATGTGGTCGAGATAGGCGTTCAGCAGCGGCAGCAATAGCGGCAGTGGTATTGCTAGTCGTCCTGGTGCTAGCAACAGAAGTATCAGCAGTGGTAGTGGTCATGGTTGTCGTCGTCCTCACCATGCCATTTCGGTGTACAAGAGCACTTCAGGCGCGATCGTCACGAAGCATCGGTCGCTAATTCCTCATGCTGAGGCGAAGGTCAGCGTGGTCTCTGGCTACAGGGAGGCACCGTTGACACAGCAGGAAGGATGTCTCATCCTGTTGCGCGTGTGAGACGAAATCGGAACAACAGTCCATGCTTGTTTAGTTTTGCAGGGGCGCAGACATCGTTGGCTGCATCGACGACCACTCCGTGGGGAATGCATTTGCACTTGTCGTACGGCGCCAGGTGTCTGCAAGGCCCAGAGAAGCTTACCAAATCTGCAATGGACAGGTTCATGACATTCAACAGAAGCATACTGTCCCGTGCTCCGCAGACGGCATTGGGCTTGCAGAAAATCTTGTCGAACGCGAGCCCCAGAGAAGGACGCAGTTGGCAGCGGCCTTCTTTCTGGGGCGCTTCGAATGCGTTTAGCATGGGGGAGAGAAGATCACGACGGTAGGGAGGGTTGAACTAGAGTTAAGGGTTGACAGGTTTATCAGGGTTCAAGGGCTTCGGGCCTGGGAAGCTCGCGAAGGCAAACTTCAAGCACCTTCGGCTTGCCTCCTATCGCTATGAACACTGCAGCATACGAGAGAAAGGACAGTCTGCAAAGCCTCGTCCTGCTGCAGCCCTGAATTCGGGCTCCTTAAAGCCTCTATATTGAGATACTGAAACCAGAACGGGAGAAATGACTCATTTTTACTAATTAATTCAGAGAAGTGGCTGAGCACAGGGGCAGGTTGTGCAAGAAACCTCTTTGAACAGATGCCGAGCTATCTCTTCAACGATCTTCGCATTCGACCAAGAAGAGCCCTCTGCTGCCGCTGGGGAGCCTCTGAGAGTGTTTCAGAACAATCTTGCCTTCGGCACCCCTCACGATCTAAACTGCCAACTGTCATGTGAGACCACTTCGGCTGTGCTAGGTTGCTGGCCGGATCCTCGTCGCTTTGCGCGACTTCGGGTGTTTGTTGCGCTGTTTCATCTTGTAGCGCAAGGTCAACATTGGCTGGAGGCACCTCCAAGGCCAAGCTTTCTACCTCAGTTCTTGATGGCCACGACGTAGAAGTGCCAAGAGTTCAACACTCCCTGAGAAGCTGGCACGGTCGGCTTTCTCTGTTGTAAGTGAGGCCTCCACATGCCCATGCAGAGCCTCAGCGAGCCAACTGCCAGCTCCAACCTCTAAATCCCATGAAGTGATATCAGAAGAGCTTCTGAACACGGGGCAAAGAGCCCTGAGCCGAACATGCAGCGAAGCTGCAGATTCACGTGGTGCTGCATCCGGCACCAGTGGCACCGACCGTGACTGTCGCGACTGTGAGGATGCCAATTCCACGCCGGTTCGTAAGGCTTCTGAGGCTTCTGAGGATGCTGAGAATGCACATTTGTCCAAGTTGTCAGATGGCGCAAATGGCGGCGCACGCTGAAGGGATGTCAAAGTCGCCTGGGATCCTTGAAGTGTCTGTGTGTGCCTTCTGGGAGTGATGGAGGCCCTTTCCAGCGTTTTCGAAAGAGCCACGTGTTTATTGACCTTGGAACAGCAAGACTGAGATACACTGAAGCTCCACCGTGCTTTGTGTGAGCATGTGACCGCGGTCTCCAGCCGTTCTCGACAGCGGCGTTCAGAAGCAAGGTCCTGCAGTCTAGTAGCATAGTACCAGGAGTCATGAGTCAAAAGCGCTTATTGTGCAGCATGACACTATCGAACACATCAAGCGAAGACTGTTGCAAGTGGCGGAGTGTTCTGAAGATTCTAAAGCAATGAAAGCAAAGACACTAGCAGCCACTAGCAGCTCACTAGCAAGCTGTCGCTGCTACAGGAAACGGGTCCAGTTGCAGACGGACGAGCTCTGGAGCCAAAGCCTCCCCAGTATCCAGATATGTTTCGACGCATTTAGGGTTGATTCATCGCTGCAAAAAGGAAGCGGGCACCTCCCTGAGCCACTGCCTCAACTGGGTGTTTGTGGAGTCTTTGTCATGACGCTGAAGCCATTCCAAAGAATCCCTCGAGTTGCTGGCTCCAGGGCATCCACTCGTTGTCGATTGCCAACTGGCAGTTATCGAACTTGTCGGCACTTCAGGCAACTTTAGTAACTGTAGTACTTCTCACAGTCTTGTGACGTACATGTCATTACACGTCACATCAGAATCACATCCGCATGTGTTCGATTGCGGTCTCGACGAGCCTGTCTCTGCTTGAAGTGGCTGCGCAACATCAGCCCACCTTGTGCAAAGTATGTCGCTGAGCAAAACAACCGCTCCTTGTATGCTGCATTCCCTTTGTCGAGCTATTGATTGCAATGATTGCCGAACGAAGTCAACACCTATGACTCCTGTGAGTGCACGCATGGAGTCGTCAGACTATCGCTGCATGTTTCAATTCTTTACGTACCACAGATCACCGAATCATGAAACTTGCCGGCTTGCCCAGGTTCAGACCGCAGTTTCTTCAAGTAACTGTAGATCGCATGAGCAGGGGTCGACCCAATATAGTCGCTGACTAAATATGACTAAATTCGTGAAAGGGGATTTTTCCAAACTCCCTCGTTGTTCGAGGCAGCTTTGCGACACCTTTGCATGAACAGTTGTCGTGTCTCAATGGTAAACTTCGCAAGTCCCGCTGCACATCACAAACGTGTGTGTGTGTGTGTAATACGGCAGGAGCAACGAACAACGGAGACAGGGCGTCTCGACGTCAAAGTACAGACATGCGTCAAACTTTCGAGCAATAACAAGTCACATTTGTGAGGATGAAGTGTGAAACCCCCAAACGCCACTCGACGGAGGGACTCGAATGTACCCGCTGAAAGCTTCAGGAATTGCTGTGCTTCAACTGCCTATGGGGCCTTGCATCGTCAGCTTTAAACTTTACACGTAGAACGAAGAAACAGGAACCGTCAGAGGAGGCAGGATCGGATCGCACACTGCGCGCGGCATAGTCGCGGACGGCTGGGCCTCGAAGCCGCCTCATCCAACAGCTGACCTCGCATCACCTGCAGTTGCCTCAGCAATGGGTTCCGATCCGGCTTCATGCTTTCTCATCTCACAGAGACACACACACACACAGCACGGTCTGATGTGCTCAGGCAGGTCACTGCCTCTCTCTCTCTATCTCTCTCGTGCTGTCCCCTCTCTGATGAGAAACGTCATTGCCTCCTTCTGTCAGAGCCGAGCGGCCTGGCCACCTTTCGTTGAATTTCTGCTCTACCCTGCTGCACTGAACATGCTCGCTGTAATTTAGCAACCGAATACATCTGAACGACCTTGTGCATGCACTCGCCGTTGGTTGACAAACTCGTGAACCGGGTTTACTGGAATTTGATCAATCCAACTGACTTGGTCTAGAGCTGCAAGCCACCAGTGCCTCCAAGGGGAGCACGTCATACGACTTTGTCTGCTCTAACCTCGGCAACTGAAGCTCGGAAACTGCTGAGCAAGCTTGCACCACACACTCCTTCTTCCCCCCGCCCCCCCCCCCGCCCCCACCCACCCACGCATTTGATGAGGCAAGGAGCTTCTCGGTCAACAACAGTCCGCGCGACAACGCATGATGGCATCTAAACTGTCTACTCTAGCGTCTTGAGAGGCCTTGCCTTGTCAACCTCCAGTCTCCTAAGGTGGCCTGAAACTTGGATATGCGCAACCAGGAACACGTCGAGCAAAAACAATTCGCTGGTTAGGCCTGTTTGCTGCTGGCGTTCGAGCCACAGTGGAGCTTTCAGTGCTCGGATTCCATTTGCAGAGCGAAACACTAGTAGACTAGAAAAGTGTCTCTATGCCGATTTCTTCTTCGGTAAATTTCATTGTAGGTGTCTAGAACCGACTCCGATGCTGCTCGGGTAGCCTTCACGCAGAAACAGCCGGCGCAAGATGGTACGCTTCTCGAACTTTGGGCATCCAGTTCCTACTCTTGGTCGCAAGGCATCAGGTGTCCAGCAATCGGATACATCATGCCACTTTTAACCTCCCTCTGGTTATCAATGCGGCACGCCATGGCCCGGGTATTGAAAACTCTCCTTGTCCAAAGGAGTTGTAAAGGCTCCCTGGTCTCTTCCATTCTTGGCTGTTTGGCAAACATGTCTGAAGCATTTCGGCCCGAGGTCTGTCGTGTCCACACCCTGACGTTCAGGCTCACTTTTCCTGTTCTATCCTGTTTTGGAGCAGAACCTGTACCTTGCCTTGGGTCTGTGTCTAGGCGTTGCGCATCCCTTTGTTAACCGCATCGGCTTCGCTAATAAACCGAAAACTGCACAAAAAAGACAGAAGTCCTGCAAGCCGAGTGCTTGAGAAGACCGTTTCGGTGCATTCGTTGCCCGTCTGACACTTCATCCGACTATATCCGACTGCTGTTTATCGCCACAATCTGGCCTCCTTGGCTGCTTTTTGACCACGGTGTGCTCAGGGTGACAGGAAACCGCGGCTGCCAAAAGCACGGGACGGTTTGACGAACGCGTATGCAGAAAATTGCAGTGGGGAGTTTGTCAGGAGGAAACTGGTTTGAAACGAAAGTACGTAATTAGATACCTACGGCCTACGTACTTCATGTTTGACCAAACCAAGTAGTATGGCGTATCCTGGAGATCGCACTGAGAAATGGACCTGTGTGATCCACGGACAGAATACGAAGAAATGCTGTGAGACTTTCTGATCCACTATGCCACTATTCGAACCTTGAAGGTGGAAAGTGAGTTCTTGCAGAGATAGAGTGAGGTTGCCAAAGAGACCTGAAGAAACATGGATTCGAGTTTGATGTTGGTAGCTACCAGTACGATGTCACAGTCTTCAGACGCAAGAAGACAGGACTGGAGACTTGACAAGATCGTTGAAGATGGCTTGTATCGGTATCTGACTTGGAGGTCGTACCTGCCGAGAAGGAGACCGGATCGGATGCTTGGACAAGGATAAGCGAAAGGACCGAGGCTGCTTTCATCACGAAACCCGACGCCAAACACACAAAGATGGTCTTATCGCGATTTCACCTTGGACTAGATGCAAAAGAAACGGGATCACCAGGCCGAAAGCCTGTGTGGACAAACAAAAAACAAGCAGCTATTGCCCGAGGGCTGGCGAGATCTGGCGGGTGTCTGCTGGCGAGACAGGCGACAGCAGCTGAGCAAAAGAGCTCAATCGCAGACTACCTACACCCAACACCGCGTCGTCGATGTACTCCTCTCTCTCTGAATCGCACATGGCGCAAGGAGGGCCTGATCTATGCACACCCGTACACCCGTGTTTATGGAGCCTCTGCTCGCTCCGTACAAAAGGGTGTTTCAACCGTCCCAGGCACGCACAGAACAGTCCAGCTTCCAGGCTGACTTGTTGGGCTGCGTTGAGTTCGAAAACCGAGGCCTGTGGACAGGTTTCGCAACTTTACCCAGTTCATAAGTTTAGGAGTGCAGATGGTAGAGAACAGGGCGTATCGCAACTTGGCAATGCCGTAAACCAGTTTTGATCTGGTGCTTGGAGACTCCCATGGAGGGGGTCAACTGCCACTGGGACATGGTCTGAAATCAAGAGTGTTGGTGCATGGACGCACAGATTTTTCAAGAAGGTCACACTTTTTCCATCGAAGATCGTCGAAAGCCCGCAGCAGCACGAGTACCAGCGATCATCGAGAGGGTCATCACTTTCGAGGCGACATGGTCCAAAATCCGCATTTATTGTGAAATGTCCCGTGCGCGCTCCACATGCTTCTCGATGGCCTAACCTCCCGCCTCAAGAAGAAAAGTTATCCCTCATTGTGCCTGTGTTGACTGCAAAACCTCTACCTCTATGCAATAGCGCCCCAAAAGCACTCCAAAGAGCCCGTCAAGGTCCCATGAGCCCTCCAAAACGCACTCTCCAAAGACGGGCTTCACGAGGAACAATGTGAGATCATGTGTCGAATTGCCTCCAAAACAGTGCACGGGACCCAAGGGAGTGCACGATTTGCAATGAATGTGACGAGACCCCGGCGAGAATGCCATTGTGCAGCACCACGAACACACTGAATCAGCAAAGGGCCCCGCGTCGCCACACGCGTTTCCAGCCGGGCGATCTGTCGATCACATCCACCTGAAGTTTTCTTACGAACGCAGTCGATGGGACGAGCAGGACTTGGCATAACTCAAGCAAACCAAGTGGCTCGAACTGCTCACACCCATGGCAAGCAGGTCTGGTTTGGCAGCCTGCCAGCATTACTGATAACGTGCTCGTGCATCTCGTGCACATAAGAGTGCGCATACGCGCCTCTGTCTCCTGGCATTGTCGAAGTACCCCCAGCGAGCGCTCCAACGCGAGTAGCCGAGTACTTCGGTGCGCATAGGCTGCATAGCTCAAGTGTAGCTAGAGTGTAGCAGCATGTCGACAAGAGTGTTCAAGGATGTTCAAGGCAGGTTGCTCCTCACATCGTCCACGTGTCGACGGTATCCAAAGGACAGCTGCTCCTCAATGGCTCCTCAGTAGAGAGATGTACAAGAGCTGAGCATGAACAAGGGCAAACGACCGAAGGCCGCAGGTGTCCTGCTGCTTTGCGAATTGCAGCGCGCACCTCCGAACTCACCTTCATCGGGCGCGTGATTTCTCAGCAGGCGCGGCCAGAATGCGCCGTCCACTTTGCAAATTCTTCTTTGATACTTGTATGTTTTAAGCGCTGCCGCTCGGTTTCGGGCTTGTGCGGAGAGTCGCTCCTCCAAGTCACTGCGCCTCGAAATTCTCTTGAAAAAACTGCTCCGGCAGGCACAGGCATGTCAAGCCATGGGTCTCTCGGTGCTGCACCGATGGATCTCTGTGGAGAGCGCCTCCAAACTCGACAGATTTGGACAGAGTCTCAAATGTTACCTCAAACTGCCTCAACACCCTCAAGGCTCGACCTGCTCCACCGCCGCAACATCTCGCTGCAAGGTCGACAAGCCCGACATTATGATGACACGATGTCAGAGCCCTTCGCTGCGCGACGGAATGACGATGTCGCTGCAAGGTCGCCTCACGCATTTGCGACCTTCAACTTAGAAGCCATGCGGCACATACTTTTTGATAAGCCAACGAGCAGGTCTTGTATGTGTCAGTCTTTGTATGCCACACAGGATTCTCCTAGGTGGACTGGGCATGAAGGTTCTGTTGATACATGCGATATTGAAAGATGGCGGAATACTAACGTACACTGACGCTTGCACCAGTACAGGAGTTCAGCCAGTCATAACGGTTATGAGTATCACAGTGCTTCACAGTGAGCGCGCATGTAACTCTGCCTAGAGCCTCTCACCTGGATGGGAGGACTCCACATCGGGCATCAGCACGACTCGCATTGAGAGCATGTGCCGCTGATCTGATGCAGCACAATAAATACTTGTTGCAGGCATGGGCTGGAACAGCCGGTATGCAAACCCATACTTCGAATTGGCATTGGCAGGCAGGTGACGCGAAGTCTAGCCACCCAATCTCGAAAAGCAAGCATGCCACTTCGGCGTCAATCACTTTCAAAGCCATATAAAGCCATGTTCATCGCTCCACAAGACGGTCACTTCATGGCATGCCTTGTAGGGTGGTTGATTCAGCTGTCTGAGTCAACCCGTGGAAAATCCAGACCAACTTCGAGCGGTTCACCCCAAAAAACAAAAACTCAATGCAGCATGATCCAGTCTAGCAACTGTCGACTGAGTTCATGATTATATGAATCTATTTGCATCTACATCTATGCGATGTGGTGTAATATGGTGCCATCTTCACAGTGCAGATCATGGAAGGATGCCATGCAGGGTGCCGCAGCGAAGCGACAGAGAATGATGAGCAAGCACATTTCCATCAGCAACTTCATGGCAAGGATGCTTCAAAGATGATCACGAAATCTTAGGCAACTTGCGGATCGTAGACTACAGGCCTGGACCCTAGGACAAGTGACATCATGTTACTGGATGTGACAGCCTGTGTGTGATCGAATGTGATCCGCCGGCATGTGCGAAGCCTAATAAGCCTTGGCCGGGCAGAGGATCTCGGGCCTCCTCAGTCTTGTCCTCCATGGCACAATTGCACGGATAGGAGCTCTTTGGCCTGCATATCAAGAGCTAGCAGCTAAGGCCTGCAGGCTGATTGGCCAGAGGCTCCAGTGGATCCCAGAATGTTGTGTACCTCTCACTCGTGTTGAATGCGCAAGAAGCGGTGGTGCCGCATGGTGCCGCATGGTGCTGCATTGCTGCCATTCGGTGGCAAAACTGCTTGAAAACCGAGTTTGCGACAGACTGCAGGCTGCAACAACTCTGAACGTCTCTCTGGGTTTAAGGGGCACGGGTATTTGTCGTGGCTGAGGTAAACGACAGCAGCTGACACATTTGAGTACCTCAGCGCCCAATGGCCCAATGGCGATAGTCTTCAATTGCTCAGACCTGAACTCACGCAGCTGCAACTCAGTGTGAGCATCAGTGCCAAGGCGAAAACGTCGAGAGTAAGCCGTGACAGCCTCTTGCCATCAAAAAAGCCTCCATCACCACATCCTGTTTGAGTGACGAGCCAGATCTTGAGGAGACACATGTCACAAAACAGACCTCTGCTTTTTTGTACGCATCCACAGTCTTGTCGAAGTGAACTGCCTCCCAGTGAGACCGCTTTTGTCATTCTGTTGGTTTGACACTTGTCACCCCGCAGAACCCTCTATCGGATCACACATGTCACGAAACGACAGAAAGCAACATGTTGCCGCTGATGTGTCCAGCTCACCATGCTGCGACTTCTACTTTTCCCCTGGCGCCTTGCTATTGTCTGAGGGCAACGTAGAGTTGTACGTGGAGACGGACAAGCCTCGGGTTGCTATCGCATCAGGCCTTACACGGGCAAGTAGGAGGAACTTGGAGGAACTTGGAATGGGTTGCTGAGATTTGCTGAGAGCTGAGTTGCTGACCTGCGGGCTCCAAGGCATCAGTGAGGCGCTGCTTCAGGGATGCATCGTCGGTGCAGAGGAGCACGCCGTCCATGCACCAAGCTGCGCACCTGCACCGTATTGCACCGGAAGCCGGTCAGACCCCGACCTGCCCGACCTGCAATCTCAGCTGAGAATCTGGCTGCTGGATGATGCGCTGTTTGAGACCCTCGTCTGAAAGTTCGAAGTTGGCGGCGGCCTCACAGGCCTTGTCGCTGCGTCGTATGTGGACCTTGGCAGACGTGGGAGCCCGGATGTGTGGAGATACCGACGCCGAGATTCCGGCTGCCAATCGGCGCCCAGATGGCAGCGAGTCTATGGCATCTTGAAGCTTCCGCTGAAACCTCACACGTACTTGATGCAGGCATGTTAATTCTTTTCCCACCTTTTCCCACCTCCAGCAATGTGAACACTCGCCAACCCGCAGTACGACACTCTCACCCGTACTTGTTGTTCGTACCCAGGCCTTTCTAAACAGATGGCCTGTTGTCATCCGCTGAAAGTTGCGGTGTGTGACATGGCCGGACATTGCAGGGTCTGTTTTGCTTAGCCGGCTTAGCCTTCATTTCGTGCTTGGGAAGATGGGCTTCCGCATGAGCACCTGTATTCTCAGAATCGCTCATCGAGCTACTTCGGTGCCTGGAATGCCGCTATTCGCGGAGCTGCTTCGGGCGCGGTGGCATTCACCGCAGTGCATGCGAGAGGAAATTTAGATCGGAAGAGATTCAAAAGTGTTATGGCTTAGTCCATCATCTAAATCAGGCTCGCCTGTTTGCGACTTGCCACAGCCATCTAGAACAGCAGCATTGTTCTGTTGAGAGGAATTGTGGCCAATAGATCCACTGCGGTCACCAGCATGTGTGTACAGCATGAATGGATGTCTTGTTTGTCTGCCTCTGCGAGGCAGGTCTCTGAAGTGAGTGCAAGAATGCATTTGTGCCAATTATGCATTCTTGTGGTCTAGTAGTGATTGAACGAATGTAGGAATGCCTTCAGGTAAGGTTGTTGATGGTTTTTGCGCGCATGCACTACTGAATGAACTGGACACGCTAACTCGACGACATTGTGATTCTGGACGTATGGCGCGTTTGAACCGCATGATTCCGACAACACATGTTGCATTGAAATCATTGAATGAAGCACGTGACACAGGCTCTGAAGAATCATGATGCCCTTTCAGGATGCAAACCCTTGATTCTCAGGTGGACCCTCCCCCGCGCGCACGCTGGCCAGAGCAGAGTAGTCCTTTGTTCTTTGCTGACGAATCTGGCTGCACGCTGCAGACATGCTCTCGCAATTTGGGGCCACGCTAATCCGAGCGTTGTCGAACTTTCGCCGGACGGCTGGCGCACTTTGTCAAGCAACATGTGTCGCATGATCCGACATACATGAGGTGACTCATGGTCTGGATTGGTCTGACAGAATAATCAGAATATGATCGGGCGCACGAACCGGCAACAAAGAAAAAGGCGAATGATGTGACGGATGTTCTGATGGTTGGTTCATCGTGGGTGCTGAACCTAAGGATTTGGAATGACCTGACAAATTGTACTTGGGAAGTGCTGTTCGTTTATTGCTGCAGTGCTTTCAAAAAGGCTTAAAGGCCCTGCCCCACCACATGTTTTGCCCCCCTGCTCTTTGCCCAGCCTTGGGCGCAAGAGGAGGTTCCGCTTGCACAAGGCACGGCCTTGGGCCGCCTGCTGCTGCGGGATGCCCCCGTAGTCCTCTGCCAAGTCTCATTATTGCTCATTTCTTGCTCAATTGCAACAGCAGGCGATGTGAAGAAAACTGGGCCGGGATCCTTCCCTAAGCTTCCCTACATCATACGTCTGTGAGCTTGCTCGTTGAAACCCATCAAGGTCATTTGAACGTCCTGGATGACACCCTTGTACTTTCCATAGACTACTCGTTGGCTGCTGGTTTCCTTATACCTGACAGGACGTGTCGCTGATTGCGGGCTGAGATCAACCGGATGCTGGATGGCAAGTGTAGCAGAGGGGCCGTCCAGCACACAGCGCACTGCGCAGGGCCTCTCGTGTAAAAAACAAATCCAAGAAACGGTTCGAAGACAAAGAACACGTCACAACCATCCAACATGCTCCCGATACCTGCGGAGACATCTTCAGCTCAGCAGGCTGGCAGAAGAATGCGTTCCAAACCTGATGCCGGGCTGCAACATGCTGCAGCATCCTGCAGAATGCTGCAACATGCTGCAGCATGCTGCAGCATGCGCAGCATGCTGCAGCATGCTACAACATGCTACAACAAGATTGTACTTTGCTCACTTCTGCGTCATCAGCTTCGCGGCAAGTGAATGAAGGTCATCAGCATACTTGTGCTGTGCTGCATTGCTGTGGCTACTACATTCGGGGTCATGAGCTTGTTTTGGTAGATGACCCGGTCTTGGTTGCGGCAATATTGTCTTACAGTGCCAGCATCGCGGTCTTTATTTAGACCGTAGTTGGAACACAAAGAGATCGCGCAACATAGGATTGCCAGCGATAGTAAGCTCAGACTTGAAGTCACGGCCGAATTATCAATCTTATGACCCCACGACCAAGTCTCATGACATGATTCTCATGCACATCAAGACAGCTGAGGGATGAGGGATTGGGAGAGGCAGCTGAATGGAGTTTATATAGATATCCAACTTGTGACACCCAACTGCAGGGAAGCGGCATTGGGCTCCTCAGGAGGACCTCTGTACAGCAACTCTTCAGAAGACCTCAGCTGTATGTTCCAGTATGCTCCAGTATGCTTCGCCAACAACTTGCTGCACATCTGGGTGGAGCTACTTTCTCCGTGTAAGGAAGGCACCAGTCCACAATCAAAGCTGTGCCCGTCTTCTCACAGGTCTCCATGTGACCAAGCGCCAGGGAGAACATCGAGAAGAGGCCATGTGGATGTTTGCAGTGCCAGACCAGCACCTCATTCTCTGAATGCATCCGGAATACTCCGCAATAATCCGCAGCACCGTTTGCCCTTCCACTGCTGCTCCGCTTAACTTCGGGAGCCTCGGAAGTGCCATGCTGCGCACGCAGCGGAGAGCTGGACTTTTCTGCAAACTGGCCGGCCTGAAGCGCAAGTGGCAGACTTAGACTCCATGCGCAGCCCACCGCGTAGTCCGAGACACGGTATCTTCGGTATGCCACTGGGGCCGGAGCTAGGCAGTTTTGTATATACACGTCCCCTTAGCAGCCATTGCGCAACAACGAAACTTAGTGGCTCAGCGTGTCCGCACATCACCAATTGCCGTTGAGATGCAAGGATGTGCGACACTTGGGGTGGCATGGTCATGCCAACTGACCTTGGCTGCCAGAGCGCACACACACACACACACACACACACACACACACACACACACACACACACACACACACACACACACACACACACACACACGACCGCATGCTGAATGACGCCCGTTAAAGCTAAATTAACTTAACAGCTGTACGATGAGCGTTGATTGGACAATTCCGCTCCAACATGATAATTTAGTATTTCTCAGCTTGGCTTAGCAAACAAGACAAACTGCTACAGCGAAGATCACATCATTCTCCATGGCTGAGGAAGGGTTATCAAGCGCTCGAGGATTCAGTGTAGCAAAGTCCGATCAAGCTCTGCCGGCATGGCATCACGAAGAGTCAGGGAATCAATGCAAGGACTCGGCGACGATCAACATGTGCAGCAATGTACCAGAGACACGATGCAACTCACATCTCGTTCTGCGTGTCTTGTGATAGATAACAGTGGGATTAACACTTCAGCCAAGACCTGTGCAAGACTTGTAGTAGCAGGCCATTAAGCCATTAGCTCTGACAACGCTAGTACAAAGTGATGATACAAATTGAGACAAATTGATACAACCAACAGTCAAACAACAGTGCCGGTGCTGCCCGTGAATGCCCGTACAGTCGTGCGGGAAGGGAGTTTCCCGAGAACTCAGAGAAGGGAGGGGGCCAATGACCTGAGAGACATGGAGAGAGGCCTGAAGCGTCCAACTTGCAGAGTCTTGTGTTCACGAATTATCATGAAATTCACAAAATTTCAGAATTCTCCAAAACCTCTTCCCCAAACTCTGTCTGGTGTCTGTCCTGCGATCAAAGAGCAGCCGCAGAGCGCGAGCGACGTGGACGCCGGAGGAGTCGTCTTGGGTGTACTGTGCGGGAACGAGCTGCCAGCCTCACCCGCGACGGCAAGCACGCACTGGAGGTGCGCATGATGCGATCGATGCGTCCCTCCGATTCGGGGAGTCGTTGTTCGACTCCTTCGAGGCCATCAAGACTTTGCGGGTCTGACCTGGATCTGTGTACAGTCTGCATTAAAGCCACAACTGGAGGCACACGTTCAAACACATCCACGAAGGCGAGTCTGCATGCTAAGGTCATGACGCTGCTTGCCAGGCTTTTGGGGAGATATCATGGCCGGCACGGGCAGTAGCTGACATATCAGAGATTGACGTCGGACGTGTCTGCCAGATCACTGTCGGAGCAAGAAGTCGGACAGGTTGAAGTCGCTGCACACTTGTAGTGATTGGAGTGCCAGGCATCCAGCTGATTGCCTGCGCCTTCCCACCAGAAGGCAAACTTGTGGCAATCGGCGAGGTCAAGGAGCTGGAGGAAAGCGGGTACGCACCCACTGTCTGCGAGGTTTTCGGGGAACAGCTTTGAGTCACCGCGCCTGGGAACGCCTGGGCCGTAGGAGACCCAACAGCCCCGACTGTCCCAGGCAGCGCAGGGAAAACAGATGTCATTGCTGTCGTCACAGGCACAGGAAGTCCAGGGAACGGCATAGGCGATGCAGCGGTCGGCTGAGAAACTGTAGCTCTGGCCGTTTGGAGCACCACATTCGGTAACATTGCAGGTATTGTCTGCGCTGGTACTGTCTGCGCCGCGCTTGCATCAAACTGCATCACAGCTTTCCGTTTGACTGTGCTATCAAACATGTCGGCGGAGATCAAGAAAGGTTTCGCCGGTTTCGCAACATCACCTGCCAGACCCCTCACCAGACCCATGGCTGCACGCTGGTCCTCGCGAGTGCTGGACTTTGTTTTTTTTGGCCATGCCGCTCGGGCGCGGCATAACATGGTTATGCTATTGGAATTGTTAGACTGCTGTTAGCCTAATTGACAGAAATGACAGCGCTGGTCCTCCAGGCCAGCCCCCCGGCGCAAAAACCGCCGCTGCAAAGCTTGAGAAGAAACATCGCCAGTGCCCACACGTACCTTGCATCCACAAACCTTTGGCGGGTGTGATCTGGCAAGGCTAAGCCAACGCAACATCCGGCAAGTGTTGCTGGCCACTTGTGCATTGACCTTATGGCTAGGGGAGGGCTAATGCCCAAGCTGGCGTTGCCAAGTTTCAGAAATTTGCTCTTGGGCAGATTCAAGATAGCAGTAGAATCAGCAGAAGGTTAAATCAAATCAACCCAAAGCATTCACAAGCTTGGACTCCCAAGGCTGAACGGGAGAGGAAGTTGCTCGGAAATCTGGTGACATTCTGACATTCTGCGGCAGTCATTCGCCCCCCCCGGGGAGGTCATAAGCATGAGAGGCTTAAACTCGACTCATGGGGGTCAGCAAGCGTTTGAAATCTTTTGAAGGCCCAGAAGCTGAGCAAGTGCAAGAGAGCAAAGCTGATGGTGACATTGCTGCAACATTGCTGCAACAATGCTGCAACAATGCTGCAACAATGCTGCAACATACTGTGACAAGAATGCGTGTGCAGGGTGCAGCTTGGCTATGCTTGGCTATGCTTGGCTCATCGCAGCTCCTTCTTTTGTGTCTGTCGGGGCTCCCCGAAAGCCACGTGTCAGTTGCTTTGAACTGCTGTGCATCCCTGTGCCGTCGGCGCCTAGGGAACGTTTTGGGCACTTCCTGCTGGCTGCCATGGGCACGGGGCCATCCGTGATCGTCCGTCTCAGTGCATGCCGCCCGTGTCCACAAAAAACAAGGACTCAGCATTGTCGTCTTCCGGATCCTGGCATGGAAATGGAACACATGCACATGGCACATGGCGCAGAGAGCACTTGAGATGACTCGACCCGTGAGAGGCTCCAAAGCTTGCTCCTCGTCGACTTTTGGCACCTTTCCAGAAGCAGCATTGCTGGCCAAGGCCCCCATACTTATAGAAACCTTCTGAAGAAACCAAAACAACATGAATATATCTGAAAGAACAACGAACCGCGACTGCCTCAACAGGTAAGCTGTCCTCAGGCAGAGCTCCCTTCGGCTTCTTGAGAGGAGGTTCCGAAACACCTTCACAAAGCGCGCAAGCAAGTTGCGCTTGAATGCAGCTAAAAAAGAGTACAGTGGGTACGGAATCGATGGCAGACGGAACAAGTTTTAGTACACCAGAAGCTCTCTTAACTTCTCAGCTCTCTCAGACTTCTGCTTACACAACAAATTCAGAAGCGCACGAAGCGCACCTTGGCATGCAAGAGGCTCCAGAGGTTCCAGAGGTTCCAGAGGTTCCAGAGGTTCCACCTCTGCTTTTTTTTGCGCACTGCACTGAGTGATACTGGATCTGCAATGTTGCTTCTTGGCTCAGTTTTGCCCATTCTTGCAGTCTTACAACCACATGGTCGCACGAGAGGCCTCCTCATCTACGACTCCCTCTTCCTCCTCCTCTTCCTGCCCCTCGTCTTCGTCAGCCCCAGCAAGGTAGGGATCCGTCTGAGCCTGAGATTGTCAGAGGAAGTCAGTACATCCTGAGTCAACCTAGCCTGTTGGAGCCGAATCGTCTGCGCTGGTAGCCGGGCAAAGACGCGTAAGGTGCACACCACCGTTTCGATCTCATCTTCTGGCGAACCTCCGATCCTTGGAGGCAACTTGGAGGCAAGCAACGCAGCCCGGACATTCAGACATTCAAAGACATTCAAGTGGCAACAGTGGCAAAAACAAGTCACCCAGACACACAAGGCGAGGCGAGCACATTTTGAGTTCTCCAGGACCTTCGTGAGATTCTCCACCCTCCGCCGTTTCGCGGCTGCCATAATATCTGCGGCCCACTTTGGCAGCGACACCTCTTATGGCGATCATCACCACTGCAGATGGGTTTTTCGCGTACTTCAGACGATGTTGGATGGACCTCGGCTGTGAACTTTCACCGAGCTGGTTCTTTCAAGGATTCAAGGCTTTGCAAGAGCTATTCAACCATCCTAGGTCGCTGCAATCCGTCGAAACCGCCGACGTTAAGGGTCCAAGAAGGGGCCCCGTGAAGTGGATGGAACACCCATTCTGAATGCTTCTGGAAGGATCGAGAAATAGACCTCCCTCTATTGCCTAGGTTCCTATTCTGAATGGAGCGAATGTAGCGGTTGTTGCCTTTGGTGGGCGCCCGGAATATCCACCGCATTTAATGGCAGCGTTGGGAAGTGAGCACAACATGTACCTTCATTCTACAGACTCAGACAACACTTCCCTGTCGTCGCTCCTTGCTGGTCATGCGTTTCCTTGAGATCGAGTAAGCTGACCAACTCCAGTCCCCATCTTTTCGGACTGGCAGTTCTGCCTCCGCTGGTGATCCTGGGGGCTCCCTGCGAAAATGTTGCAAGCTCCAAAAAAGTGGGACTATACATGAAAACCACCTGGATTCAGTAGAGCCACTGAGATTTCGACAACTGAAAACATCCTGACAGCACAACGCAAAACAGACCAATGAGCACACAATATCACACAAACACCACGCAGGTGAGGGATGCTATGGACTGGTCTAAGGCCTTGAAAACTGCCATAAGGATATGTGAACTTCTATTCCTACAAGGGAGTGCCCACCTGTCATCTCTTCGTTCAACCTTTCGGACGGTTTCAGAAGCAGTTTGGCCTGGAAAGATGTGCAAAGCTTGTCGAAATTCTTGTCGAGGAGCTCTATGACAAAGGCAGCTTCGTCATCTTGAAGCTTCAACAGACACTTCGCCGCCAGCTCATCCAAACGAAATACCCTGATGAACTTCTCCAGCGGTGCTTCCTGTTTGATCTCCGGCGCACCTATAACTGCCACTGAAGTCGCTGGAGGTGCTGCCTCTGCTTGGCCTGCTTGTGATACTTTTGAGCTCTCTACGGCAGAGTCGACAGAGGTGGTGGCAGCCTCATTATGGGAACGACGCCAAGGCGGGACGGTGGCACCAGCGGAAGAGGCGCCCGCACCGCCGGCACCGATCTTCTCACGCAGAAGCCGTGAGAGCGTCTCCAGCAACACGGCCTCTCGAATCGCTTCCTCGCTCATTTGCATGGTTATGGTATGCTAGTGCGACGCCGACGCCATTGGACAGCTCATCCTACGGACGTTGGGCACGCGCATTGCCTCAACCCCACTCCTGGGCACTTGGGCCTTGAGCCACGAGCTGGGATGTCAGAGCTTCGGAGATGCATTGATGGGCCACTGATGGCCACTGCATGAAAGCATTTGAAAGCCAGCTTAGTCAGGCCTTTCTTTTTGTTGAGGGCTCCAGGCTGGCTATGGCTTCATCACCACCGCACGGCCGTAGCAGCCGTAGCAATGGTGGTGCCTCGCAAGCTGCTTGGATCTACTGCGTCAACCACGAGTCCTATCGCTCAGCTCCCTCATCGCTGCGCCGTAATGCGCCGTCGTACTCGAAGGAGATCTTTTCAGGTGCGACTCGACCAGGCGGGAAATGCGCACGGCTCGGATCACAGCCGTGTTCCGCCGGAACTTGTGGATGACCTCTGCAGCAGCAGCAGCAGCAGCAGCAGCAGCAGCAGCAGCAGCAGCAGCAGCAGCAGCAGCAGCAAATCAGACAGTTCAGATCTGCATGAACTGGCATGAACTATCATGTACGAGTACTTGCAATCATTTGTGGATCGGATCGAAAGGAACCACCACTCCTCGCATACTCGCATAAACGTGCACTCCGCGTCTCTGCGAGCATCAGCGCGCCTTGCACTTTCACCGAAGTTGGTCGAAGGTTCGGAATGGTTCGGATTCCTCGACCGGCCTCAAGCCTCAGCTCCCCAAAAAACACAGTTCGGGATCAGCTGGAATCGACAGGTCCAAGACAAGTCCAACAGTTCAAGCGCTAACAGCTCAGCTCATGGCTTCATGGCTGCAGCGAGTACTGACCATCTGTAATCCCAGCGAAGGCATTGCCTGACTAACGTGATCCAAAGTGTATGCTTTTACTCACCGTTTGTACTTGGCCAGTGCTCGGGCTTCAGCTCTACAGAAGGATCAGAAGGGGCCTACTAATTTAGGAACACCAGCAGACTACTTGCACACAAAAATAGCACATACAGACCTTCTCGCATGCACAAAAACGCGAATGAAGAAGCGACTCTCACATGAGGAAGCGAAAGCAATCGGGTAATCTGACTTCAGGGCCCTCAAGCAGCGAGGGCTACCAAAGAATGGACCAGGAGTTCTTGGAGCAACCATGAGAAACAACCCCAGGAAATGGCAGTAGATGAGCCGGATGAAGGTAGTGTTATGTGGTGTCACGTGGTGCCTGCCCGGTCTTGGAGCGCCCCGTTTGGCACCACGAGTCTCCAAGTCTTGCCCAGGGTCAAGCCGCCGTGGATCGATCCAAGCTGAGCGCACGGAGCTGTAAGATGCTGCTAGCAACTGATTGTGAAGACTTCTACTGCTAGCGACAAGCTCTCACTGCCGAACTGTTGCAGAGCAAAAGTAAATTGAAGCAGAGGGACGATGATCATCGCAGTGTTCGCGATCACGACTTCAAAAGCTTCCAAGAAGATCTGGGAAAGCCCGAACACTGGATTCAAATCAAGACACACTCAACATTTTCAACGGGGTCGCAGCATCACCATCACAGGCCACAAGCTTCAGAGCTTCCGCAACTTGCCAAGGTCGCCGCAGAAGTCTCGCCACTTGCGAGGAGCTCAATGGTGCCATTCCCAGCCTGCCATTCCAGAAAACACGAAGCTTGGACGTTAGATCTTGTGCAGCAGCTGCGTGGCGATCATAACTTTTGCTTTCTTCTGGATAGTGGGATTGTATGATCTCGTGGCAGCTGCGACCAGCTGATGGCTGATGGTCCATATGGATTGCGCTTGTGGGATGCGTGTGCATGAGCAGCTCTAACGGTGATATCGCGCTCGCGATTTGCTGGGCCAAGGTGCCCGCTAGTGGTGAGCTTAGGGGCTTCGCTCAAGCATGCCAGCAACAAGCCCCATTAAGTAGGCACACTCACACGCGGGCGAAGTGTGTAGAAGTACAAGATTTTTGCCGATCCTGAATGTCCTCGCTGAACGTCAAGCTGATGTTGACTCCGGCACCGACCTCCGGGCGGTAGAACCGGTGAAGCACAAGAGATGCAAGATGATGAAAGCACTGCGTAAGCATAACTACTTCTCAACTTCAGCGGAGCTGGGGCTGCTGCTCCGAAAGCATTGTGTGGAGGATCCACAGCGAGGAGAAGCGGAGCCTCTGAGTCATAGATGACATGGGCGTCCATCTTTGTTGCCACCATGTCTGCATACCTGTGTGGCACATGCTCAGTCTCATCCCTTTGATTATCTTCGACTTCCTCTGATGTAGACGTAAGGCACAGAGGGCACGTGATCGAGTTCTTTTTGGAGAGCTTTAGCTCCAACGTGCTGTTTGCCGCTGACAGTGTGCCATCGTCTCGGGCCTTAACGTGCTTCGAGCATTTCTGGCAACATATCAAGGCTGGCTGGCACTTGAACACTGGACACTCAGCAGCATGCAAAGCAGTAAACATCGTACTCCGTGTCCCTGGCACGAGTTTATGTGAAATGTGTTTTGCACATTCCGTTGCATGACTTGTGATGTCTTGTGCCAGTGACCCTAGTGCCTCCGCAAGCTCTGAATGGTCACATCCAGAACTCCTGCCTCGCGAGCACGTGCGATCACACAATCTTCGAGACTTTCTGTCGAGTCTCGTCTGGCATCCGGTCTGAACTCAGCACATCGCCGTCACCGTGCTGGCGAAATATCCTGCGGCCACCTTGAGACGATGAGAACAGCCAGATATGTAGACAAACAAAGCAGGCACAAAGAATACCACGAAAACCAGCACTTTCTGACAAGTTGCCACTTCATTGGTGCTAGGTGCTGGCTGCAGGTCTAGCACTGCGGCACACCAAACGGTACCCGCCTGCATAAGCACCGCACGGTGTTACACATAATTCGCATTCAAAAGAGCTCAGGCCTCGTTCAAAGAGACTGTGACTCGAATAGAATCCTGGAAGGGTCAAGGTTTTCCAAGTCTGGGGGTTTCAACAATCGTTGGCTTCGGCGAGCATGATGCTCATGCCAGCTGGCATAGGGGCCTGTGTGTAGGAGACCGCATCCAGTACAGCGATAGTCGGAGGAGTCAGGTCCAGGGAGTACCTGTGTTCAAGCGAAGTCAGGAACTCTATGACTCTACATGACTCTACGCCTCTGCAACAGGCATGACGCAACCGGCAAAACGCGCACCGGCCAGATGGCTCTGTCAGGATGGGCACTGCCTACCAACATGGGGCAGTTGCTTAAGAGAGAACCTGCATCACTGTACCCACTGCTGCACCCAGACCTGGTTGTTTCCACAATCTGGGCTTTCCGTTACATTGCGTTGGAAACAGCCATCTGTAGCTTCGTCATCCTCTGCCACACAGTAGATGAAATACAGCACCTGCACGAGGGGCATGTACATAGCTGACTGATGCTGACCTGGAACGGAGCCTCCCGGGCAAGCCCGGTCACTGTGATCTCAAAGTTTCTCTGCGCGGAGGCCGTGAAGCTTCGGAGAGGCGAATCCGACGGAAGCTCGAAACTGCAGAGGCGCGTGAGGCATTCAAAGGTACGCACAGGCAGTAGAATCGCAGAACTAGCGACTTCTCCGCCTGAATGGTCCGCCTGGTGCACCCACAACATCTGCAAAGGTCACATTGCTTCCAGGATCCACATCATAAGCACGACCTGGCAAAGCGATCAAAGGGTACACAACAATTAAATGACGCTTCAAACGCTTCAAGCAAAAGTCACAAGAAAGCCACAAGAAAGCCTCAACCAGTTGGCCCTTTCTGTTAAACGTTGTACATGTGTCATTCCAAGGCCAGCTTCAAGACTTTAAGCTAAGGCAAAGGCAACCAAGCCGCAAAGCTCCAAAGTTCGAAGAACATAGAACAAGAAACAGTAACCCCAGAAGCACGAAGTTGGGACGAAATGGGAGACTCGCAGATCCTGGTTCCATCTGGTTCCGAGTCAGGAGTGCTCACGGTCTCCTTGAATTTGTTGCCTTTTGTCCGTACTTCGCATTGGGCCTTCAATCTTGAAGCGGAATCGGGGCTAAACTGGTGCTTTCCACTTTTCGGTGCGTCCGTCCATGTGGACAGTTTGGTGAGCTTCCTCACCCGACCCCAACAATTTCTCACCAACCTCGAAGAACAAATCAAGAACCACAGTCCTTGACCTCCAGTTCAAGGATCTTGTTGTTGGACTCCGCTCTGCTACAAGTCAAACTTGCCGGCGTAATTTTAAAGAGGGTCATGCGGCTGAGGGCTCCTTTACAAAGTCAAGTTTTCCGGGCAAAGGGGAAGAAAACGGGTGAAGGAGGAGGGGGGGTTACACAATAGACAGGGTCCATTGCCTACTAACCGCTCCTGTCGGGAAAAGCTAATGCTTTCTAGTAGTAGGGCGGCTGCCCTATTGAGGAAAGTCATTGGCTCGATCGCTCAGATATCCTCGTGCGCAAAGTGCTGAATACCTTGATGTAGTCGAAGCAAAGGCTGGGTTTTGGATCGGTGGGTGTGTTGGGGGGGGGGGGGGAATCCACAACGGCCCCGAACTGTTTCTGCAGGATCATGGGTTGGTTGAAGATGCCCAGAAAAAAGTTTCTGCATGTTTAAGAATCGACGATTTCCGGAGGTTTTAAAAGTAGCCGAATGGCATTCGTAAATGGACTGCGAGCGACCCTGGGTGTCAGAATGTCCGCACAATTCCGCGGCAAAGGCCCTGGCAATATGCAGTTCCAGGCTCATCAAGCTGAAGGACTGAAGTAATGGAGTCCTTGCAGGGCCGACACGCCAGTGATGCCAGTGTGGAACGGCGACAGGCAAGTTGATGTGTGGGCCGCATGTCGGCGTCCTCTGACCGCGCTTCTGCACGCACAAAGGTTAGCACAGGTGGCGTAGCATCCCAGGTACGCACCTTGCTGGACGCAGCGTCAGGTTGCGGCAATGCGCTGGCAAAGCACCCGCCATTTTTATTTTCTTCTCCGTCAAGATAAGGCCCTGGCCATGTCTATCAGACCTCCGTTGGCGCCAGTCGCCAGATCAGGCGGATGAACCACTTGGGAGAATCTTGTCTGCACGTAGGTCTGCTCCTAAATCGGCGACACAAGTCCGAGAAAAGACATGCCATTGACTACCCACGGCCTGTCCGAGCCACGCAAAGCAATGCAATGAGCTCGTCTGATGCGTGAAGGTGTGCATGTGTCGCTAGAAGTGTCACTTCCGAGCGGCCATGAAATTCGGCGAGGCCTCGCAGGAGTCAGGGCAGCTTGAAACTTTGATCATCAAGCGCGACGCAGACATGAAGGCCAAAAAAACTACAACCTCAAAACGGATCACAAGTTTAAATGCGAAACAACCATCAGCGATGGCGGAGAACGGGATCAAGCAGCGCTGCTGAAACATGATGAAACGACGGCAGCTGAGGTGTCAACGGCTTCATGAGACATGTCGAGCAACATACAGAAACAATGAAGCCGCGAGACATTCCTTAGGAGCTTTCAAAAGCCTGTCTTGTCGCCTGCTGCCCACCGCAGCTCGTGAGCATGAACCAATGCAAAACGGGCTGCAAGTGTTTTTGTTTCTACTTATCTCATTGCACCTGCTTTCATGCACACTTTGCTTGTTTCAGTGGGGTTTACATTGCATGTCATCAGCACCCCATGGCACAGGGCAGCCACTATCACCCCGCCTCGAAGCTGCAAATGGCCGTGGCCCCCTGAGGCCGGCAAGAGTGCAATTGCGCCGAGTCCTTCCCCAGATGTTCGGAATCACTGCATTAAGCACTGCATTAAGCACTGCATTAAGCACTGCATTAAGCACTGCATTAGAAGTGCATCGCTTTGCAATAGCTTGCCTTGGCCCAGCACACAATGTCGTAGGCGGTCGAACGGGTCAGCGGAGCTTCTGTTGGCCTATCTGCCAACTTGTCAATGTCGATGATTGAAGATACGGTCGCCTCGGGCTGCAGTGCAATCTGAGCACTCGACGGTAACGACAAGTTGTATCTACAATTATCTACATAGTTACTCATCATGCCAGCTGGCTTAGCCGCTCAGCCCCTGACATCATTTGTTGCAAGGAATCCCGCTTGCACAATGTGCGAGATTTGCAGCACTGGAGGCCCAGCATCGGTGCGAGTAGCGCGGCCTTCGCACTCCAAACTGAGGCAAACAGTGACAAAAAAACTTGACACTAAATTGACACCATGCACTTTGGCAGTATGCCCAAGTCCCGAGTGCGGCGCAGTATGCTGTGCCGGGCTCGTTCAGTTGCAGAGTGACCGACAGCATGTTCTCAGAGACTCCTCTGGCCTTGGCCGGCACACTGAGCCTCACTTTCGTGTCTGACCATTGTCGCGTTGTCATTGTTTGTAGACGCAGCTTCCACCACTTTGAAAGCCCTTTCTCAAGGCCAGAAGACTCCAAGAAGTGAGAAGGTGGGTGGATCCACATCACGGGTGATGATCTGCCCCACCGCATCACGCACAGTTTGCATCTCCGCCAGCCTTCGAAAAGCATCAGCGATATCAGCGTTCCGCTATTTCCCACTTGCTCTTCGTGGATTCCGGAGCTAAGCTGTTGACGAGTTCAGGTTGGGGACCGCCGGACAACCAGGATCCGTACAGCTCGGATTCGTGGCCGTGTCTTGAGCAGCACAATACGTCTCATAGGCAGTTTCCTGGCATACCCGGCTGCGGTCAGCTTTCACTGTGACAGCCTATGGATTGCCAATGGCTATGGCCATGATGGCTACGCAACGACCTTTCAGAAAGCACTGCCCGGCATGCCGAAACCAGCTGCAGCTCCGTGGAGCCGCGGCGCGAGACTGTGACCTGCACGGATGAATCCTTAATTTCGCTGTATGAAAAAAAATTATATTTATATATATATATACATATATATATATATATGTGTGTTGTATTTCATTTCCTCTACGATGCAGTCTAGTCTATAGACACTCAACATCACACTACAGTCTGCTGCAGCACACTCGTGCCCTCCGCCCTCGCGCCTCCACATCTGTGTACACTTCGGAGATGACAGTCTCCGACCGCCAGCCGTGCGTGAGCACCTGAGGCGTACACATGCACCAATGGCACTTGCGCGTCCACTTGTGTCATCGCTGCGTTCAGGACACCCATCCCGGCACGATGGCTTGTCCGACTGTGGAGGGGCTGAAGCACCAAACTGTACCTGAAATTCAAGGGTTGTAAGGGCCTGAAATGCATTGAACGTACACGTGCTCACGTCAAAGGCGCACCTGGCTCGTCGAGCTGCAATGTCCTTGAAGGTTCACCGATGGAAAAAAGCAGATGCAAACAAGATAAACGGAGGTCTGAGGCCAATGGCACGATGATGAGGCCAGGCTCAGAGCCACTGGCTCGGACCACGCTGATTTGTGGAGGAGTGAAATCGTTGACGATGGCGGAAAGCACTGGCAGAACCCGGCGATTCGGAAGCCTGCATAGCTTTGCAAGTTGATGCGCCGCAATGTCAACCCTGCGGCCACTTTAAAGGCTAAGCGCGCAGCAAGGGATACACATTGTCATCCTGCACGAGCGCATACGAGTGCCACATGTTCACGTTGTCCACAGGCATTGTGGCATTCTTAAGGGTTCTCAGGCTTGGAAGTTGGGCTCCTCAAGTTGACAGTGCACATCATAATCCCCACCACGAAGCAGCCCCGGCAACGTCAAAGTCAAGCTGGAACCTCAAGCGCCCACCAGGACAAGTCACTCTAAAATTTGGAGGAATAGACTAGAGTAACTAGACTCCGTCATGTCTCTCACGGATCTTTCGCACTAAGCCCAAGACAATCACCCGCAGTAAACGAGGGAGCGGAACCTCAAAACAGTCGAGCTGTGTGATAATATGCTCACAAGTGGCCAAGGCAATGCCAATCAAAGACTTACTTTCTTTACAGAACGATTGCTGACAGACGTGTTAAGACTTTGCCGGTTCAGCAGTCAGCCATAGTCAGCCTACATGTCCTTCATAGGCTGAACTGGCTAAGCCTCCTGATGTGCCGATGCAATGAGAAAACATGAGAAAACCTCTCCCCCCTTGGCCACCCCTTGAGGGCGGGAGGGTGCGTAGCTCGCAGAAAATCATTCGATAGACGCGTGAAAGAAACTGAAAGTTGAAACAAGTATCCTCAACTCTCATAGCTCACAACATCGTCGCATCATTCTCCTTTTGACCGTCGCCGAGACAAAGCAAGAGCGCAAGCCGTTTTTTCGGACAATGCGGAGCATTGGGCAGTTTAAGAGTCATAGTTCTTAGAAGTTTCAGCAGAGGGTGATTTACATGAGGCAGAGTTACCAGGTAGAGGAAGTAGCATGGCAGAGCAATTAAAGGATGGGATATTGTAAGGAGGTCGGTTTTGACTCAGCAGATGGCAGGCAACGAGGGGGCAAAAAGCACGACAATCAGTGGTGGAACATGAAGACGCGATACCGGGCAGCGCGTTGGATAGTTTGGGAGGCCTCAAAGGGGGAATACCCCTGGCCTAACACTTTCCGTTGGTCCAGCACACTTCCAAAGCAACTTCTCGGCAACCCCTCCGCTATGAACATGCGAGGTGTCAAAGCTACTATAGGCTGCGTGTTCCAAGAAAGACCATGTGGGCCAACAGTACGGCGCACCCAATGTTGATGACCTTCTTTGAAGCACACACACACACACACACAAACACCTGCACTTCAGTCGTAACATCGTGGAAGCTCGGTGCAGGGCAATTGGTGGAGAGCCCGTCTGCAGTGATAGTGCTGATGTGTGGTGTTTCGGCACCTGAGGAGAATACCCCAACTAGGGAACTAGGCACACGGCCTCGAGAGCTAAAGCTCACGCCTTTGAGTAAAGCGAGGCAATAGAGCGTCGATGCCTAGCCACAGCACGCTTGAATCTGGACCCATGGAACCTCTAGCCGTCTCATACACTGACGTTGCTGTGAAGACCTGTGAGGAGTTTTGGAGAAAAAGGAGTTGCGAGCCCGGCCTCATCCACTCCGAAAAGCACCTCCAAGCTGGACTCGGAATCGGGGGGCGCATGTAGGGCCCAGCTGGTCGTGCTTGGCCTGAGAGATAGCTGTCTCCCATTCTGTCTCCTTTTGTCTCGCCGCTTGCTTTGAGTCAAACTTAAACAGTGCAGTTGGCCGATGTTGGCCGAGTGGCGGCGTGAGGTCCAGGGTGCTTGCCGTGGCTCCGAGGCTTTGTGCTGCAAGCACGAATCCACGGACCTCTTTGTCATTTACGTTGCCTCGCTTTCTCTCACTCGCTTTGCTCTCATACTTTCACTCTCCCTCTCCTCTTTCTCCATTTCTCAGTTTCTTCTTTTCTCCATTTCCTTCTCCGCCCAGGCTTCAGGAGAGGCACGCTCCAAGTGTCAAGTGGTTTTTCATGAGACATGCATCTTATCCCCTCTTTCGTTCAGGGCCCGAGGTTGAGGATGTCCCCCGCCGTTGATGACCTGCTCGCGCGCGAGCCCGCAGGCCCTGTGTAGGAGTAGTGCTGTCGGTACATGCTACGGTGCGCAGAGTCCGTAGTGGCCCCAGTCGCACCCTTGGATACTTTTGGCAAGGTAGTCTTTTTCATTCAGCTGCAGATCAACACGAAAGTAATGATCCATAGGGCCATAGGGCCAACAGGTCAGCGCCAGCGCTGTGCCCTCTTCTTCTCACTCCACTTCTTTGGCCCCCACAAGAGGGAGCCGCGCCGGCCACAGGGTCTCCGTAGGGGGAGAGCTTTACAAGCTTACTTTGTCTTGCGCTTCTCCGTCTGATTCTCTCGGTGGCTCTTCTTTGCAATTTGTTCAGGGCTTTTCGGATGCGCCTGTGCAAGTGTGACCTTGTTGGGCCCACTGGGGGCGATAAAGTTCGGCGACCCACGACCTGGCTGTGGCAATCGCAGATACAATCGAACCGCCATGTCCCATGAAAACCATGACAGGAGCGAGAAAGCACCTGCAGCACAAACCTCATGCAGAGCACCATCTAAGCTCCCTCTCAGGGCAGTCTCGGGGCTTCCCAAGGTCAACCCCAGCCAGGGCCACCATGCAAAAAGGCATCTTGACTGCGCAAGTCCCAGGAGTCTTGCGCAAAGCAGAGGATGGAAAACTGTGTCCTGGCAAAAGCAAGCCACTGCTGAAGCATGGCCATATATGGCCATCATTTTCCTCACAGACGCCGCCGCAGTGCTAAGATGTGCTAAGGCTCGTGCTCGGCAGGTAACGGTGCCCCTGTTCCAGATCCACCGATGCCAGAAAGAGCTATGCGATTGATCTCCAAAGAGACCTTTCGACAAGCTTCCAATGCTTGTTGAACGTTGTGATGCACAGGTATGATAGGCATCAGGCATCCATGTATGGATCCGAGACCTCCTTCATGAACGTCGTGCCCTGACCAGCTGAGCCTGAAGTCTTCTGCATTGTATTGTAGTTCTTCTGGCTTTGTGTTTAGGGTCGGCGTGGGCTCTTTGGACCTCGCCTTTGATGTAATCTTCGTAGTAGCAAGCGGTCAAGGGATTCACATCCTGGAGATCGCTTGGCCGGCAATAGCTGGAGGAGCCGCCGTCAGGCGCCGTTGCCGCGCACCAAACCTCGGCATGAATCTGATCCCGCTTGAAGGTCCTGTTCATAGGGGTTTAGGGGTTCCTCACGTGAGCCTTTGCAAGGCAAGCACATTCTTGCCTACGAGTCGAGGCCAGCGTGGCACAAGACACTGCAGGCACCGTTCATAGCATATCTACCAAGGCCTACTGGCTATGATCACGAGTAGATCTGCACAGTACAAGTACAGTAGCTCTACAATAGCCTGCTGTGATCAAGGATTTTGCTGTGCTTTTTCTGTTGCGCGGCGGAAGAAAGTGGTGTCCTCTCTGCATTTCCGCTAGGTCTTAACTAGGGGCGCGAACCATGACTTGAGCCAGTACCCCTAGGACCTTTCCAGACCTTCTACCAGTGAAGCCGAAGCCCATGAAGCCCTTGATTCTCAACCCAAAGTTTCCCTGTAGACAAAATTTCCACGGGGGCTTCTAGCGGTGGGAAAGGTGTACAAGTAAAACTGCAGAGCCGCCGTGCCAGGCTCGCTAAGCTGAAGCTGGACAAGTAGGGAATCCTGGAGATGAAGCAAACGTTCAAGGCAGGCCATAAGGCAGGCTGATCCAAAACTCTCCCACACCACAAGACACCACCGGCGTCCTCGGACAATGCATCGAAGGAAGAGAGGAACATTTCAGGAGGGGTGCTGTCGGTAACCCAAACGCCCTTTGTGTAGCCTCCGGCAGGAGCATCAGGGGACAGCACTGGACTTGCGACATAGCTAGCCGCCATGTAGTTGGGCCGCGGGTATCCGAACGTTGTTGTGGCTGCATCCTGAAACTGCAGAAGCGCCGTGCAAGCTTGCAGTGTGGATCAGTGTGGCTACTGTAGCAGTTTTTAGCATCCACATCTGCACGGGCTGGCATGAACCCAGTCCTTGGCCCAGCAGTAGATGTCGTACTGTGTTCCAGCACTCAGCGGTGCTACCTCATCGTCACGCTTTGTGGCAAGAGGGTCCACATTTTCCAAGTTGTTCATGGCGATCGTGACGTTGCTGGTGCCGTCATACTCGCCCACCCAGTTGGCTGTCAGAACCCTGACTCAGACGTGAGTGAGATAGATGCGCATGAGCGAACGAGAGTCAAAACAGGGCCTACTCACCATAACAATGCACATATAAGCAGTCCTGTTGATGGGCATGTCCGCGGCCGACTCGCCAGAGTCCGAGCGAGTGGCTCTGCAGTATGCTGTGCCAGCCTCGGCTGAGCTGTGCATGCTGACAATCTGACAAGATGTTTTCAACCGTGATTCGCCGTCTAATCGTGACATTCAGTGACTTATTGGAGACCTTGTTTTCGTACTCTCTTTCGGAAGCCGGAGCCTCGTTCAGAGCAAAGTTCACCACCAGGATGCCTGCCAAAAACATGTGTCCACATGTCGAAGCATTGGGCATCGGCACTTTGTGTCCCTTTGGTTCGCTTTGTTTCGCTTGGGTCTCTTATGTGGTCTCTCTTCAATGTCTCTTCGGCACCTTCTTGGTCACTGGGATCCTGGACTTGGAGAACGATAAAGCTGGGAGCTGCCTGCACCGGCAAAATGATGGCAATTGGAGGCCAGTTGGCGGCCAGCATCTTGCGAAGGCGCACCGCTAAGTTTGCGTTTCACTGTTTCACACTTACAGAGCAGCAGTCGTAAAAGTGGCGCCTCATCCAGCGTCGTGAGTGTTCCGATGCTGTCCGCAAAAGTCTGCACTGTTGCGAAAGTCGTGGCTTTGGGGCCTCCACTCTCTGGCGGTTACTAAACTCAGCCCACATGTGTCCCCAAAAATCAAGTCTCAGCCAGTACGCGCGTGTGCTGCTGAAGGATGCTGAATTCTGGTTAGAGGCCAATGCAAGGAATGCCTGCCTGCTGGTGAGACGTACTCGGCTGAAGAATTAACACTGTCAGCCTCACGACTTTGGCTTGAAGCATGAATTTGCACTCCGACCCGTATGAAAATCGTAACTACGCAACGACATAAGACCTACCATGTCACAAAGCTGCAGCCTGAATCTTCCAATCATCTTCTGCAAAGCAGAAGACCTGATACATCGTCTCCGGTAGAAGCGGAGATCCGGCAGTCAAGTCCTTCCGCAAAATCCTTGTAATCTCCACATCCACATCTTGGAATGCCTCCAGGCGGTTCAACCTCTTCTCACTTCTCTCACTTCTGGCCACAACTTATGGTGCGTTGGCCTCCGGAACGTACTCGCTGAAGGAAGTACCATCAGTCGTATTCCCTTTGATGTAGTCCTCTTGTCTGGGCGTCTACGTGAATGCAACAATGCGTCGCAGGTATATTCTCTGTACGAGTCCTCGAAGAAACAATCTGCGGAAGAAGAAGCAGATTGTAGCTCAGTTTCCAAGCAGTAGTCGCTGCCAGCCAAGCCCGTTTCTGTGGCAGCACACCTTGGCCAAAAAGCACTCAAGTCTTTCTGGCATCGCACATAGCCAACACCAAGCATCAGACCAAACCGTTCCAGGTTCATTCAGCTGAAGTCGCACCTTCCAAATAGGACAGCGATGGCTCTCGCAGGCAACCGCTGTTGTCGCATGGTCCCGCGTGCCTGCAGAGTGGCACTCCCTGGCAGCATCGCATGCTTGCGTCACAGGATGTCTTACGAACCACTAACCCCTGCATGCCAACCAAATGTCAATTCATGATTGGCCAGTGTCACACACGCAATATTTGTTCCGCAAACAGCCTCCGTCACAGTGCACAGCAACCCGTGCTTGAAACAGCAGGTATGCTGTCGAAATATGCTGCTGTTCGAACGATTGTCGCCGCAAACGTAAGACTGCTTGGTTTCAACAGGCTGCAAAGACTCGTGAGTCATATTTCAGGCTGTAGTCGTATGCTGCAGCACAGTATGCTGCAGTATACTGCACCCCGTACTGCTGCAGCACAACAGTCTACAGTATACTCATTGCCGTGAACTACAATGTGCTGCTCTTCGCTTTCCTGCACTTGCAGGATGGAGAGGGATGTGCAAACCCCACATCAAAGGTACATGAAAAAATCTAGTGCGCGGCACAGCCCTAGCGCGATCCCAGCCTGTCAATATGTCGATATCCCATACCAGACCCGACCTGCTCCCAAACAAAGGCGTTTCCTTTCGAACGAAGTTCGAGGGGCAAAATGCATGAGACCATGGAAAAAGACCTTGAGAACATACGATGATAAACTTGAAGTAATACTGAGGCATTACGGTTTCTTCTTATACCCGGGTCACCCAAGTATGCACCTATGCTGGGAAAGGCCGATCAGTGTTGCGGATTTTTTGGACACCGAGACTACATATCCGACTACCGGCCAAAAGATATATATATATGTATATATTTATGTATTTCTATTTATTTACTTGTTTAAGTTTTTCTGAAAATACATAGGTCTTGTGTAGGAGTGTTTAACGAAACGAGCCACGATCGACGTGATTGTGCTGACCAGATGAATCCTACCCGAAACTCTTGATAGCTCCCGTAAGAAAAAAAGCGCTAATTACTTCCAACGAAATGCGCCATTCTCACCAGCCAAACTTCGCATTTGTCCGTTCTACAAAGCTTTGGTCGGTAGATGTCGGTAGCGTTGCCTGTATGAGACAGGCGCCATATCCGACTTCCAACAGTTCATTGCACGAAATCGCTCTTTGCCAACGATTGGACGATGATTCCGAGCTAGCTCCCTGCCAAACTCCCACATGGCCAGCTTTGAGCGACCTCCTGTCTGCAAGTCAATGTCGCCCAAACCCAAATTAGACACCTGGTGGAGCTAGAACAGGGAAGCCGGGAAGGATACTGATCTACAAGGGGCCTACCCCCACTGCTGGTGCACTAGATCACAGATCGTCACCACCGAACCAGCGGGTCAAAATCTTGGTGTGACATGGCCGCAAGCCATCCGTAACTGCTCCCACACTCTCCTTGGAGCTGCCCCCCCCCCCCCCCCCTCGCATCCCTCCTCTCCCGCACGCCCTGTCTGATCGGCAAGCATTCAATCACTACAAGTACCCGCTTGCCGAGCCTATTGCTGACGGAAACGCGGACCACTGATCTGGGAGACAAATCAGGAGAATCGCACGAAATGGGTATGATATGGGTGAGGTCGCAGTTTGAAAGAAGAAGAACGGCACCCGGCTGGCAGGTGCGGGTTCTTGCAACGTACGATCGGCGAGGGTGAGCGGGAGGAGGGGGGGGGGGGTGGTTGGAACAACATGACCCGAAAAGACTTTTTGAGGTACTGTACAGGGGCGGGCCAGAGCCGCGGCAAAACGTGCCAGCCTAGCAGCATGCACGGGTGGAAGTCCGAGCTCGTGTAGGGTTAGAACGCTCGCCGCGAAGCATTTTAACTTCGACTCCCGCCGTGAATGCCCAGCTGTACTCGTAAGCTGTGAACGGGGGGGATAGTGATGAGGGAGTAAAACGATCCGTCGCCGAGGCATCTTCAAGATTCAGAAGATATCCCCCTTCGTTTCACGGTGCTCTCAATTTGGAGGGAGGGACGGGTATTTTGAGGGACTGCCACATGGATTGCAGCACTTCGTGCAAGCGAGATCTGGTGAGATAAGTGAGCTTTGGGTTGTAGAGAGCTCCTGAAGAGTTCCGAAACTTTTCTGCAATACTCTGTGCTCGGCACTGCTGAGCTGCGAGCGGAGGGCTTCTGCCTGCACCAGCAACATGGTCGGAGGTGTAGTGTCCGCCACCCAAACTCCTGGTCGATGTTTGGCGATGTGGCAGGTACCCAGGTAGCATGAAAATGCGAAGGTCCTTGTGTTTTGCCACCTGGCAGGGTCGCATTGATGGCCTCACCCTGGCCTACGTCCGTGTTCACCTGGGTGGCGGAACACAAAGGACATTGAAATTGCTTGGCGAGAGCGTCATGCAAAAAGCGTGAGACCTGCTGGACTGTGGCACGGGCGTACTCTTCAGTTTGCTGATTTTGCCTGGGGTATCCTCTACCATTCACAGCATCATCGTGAGCCTTGGAAGCAGGCTTAGGCATTGGATTGGAATTGCACACAGAAGGTGCTGCGGCACGGACCCAGCAAAAGACATCATACTGTGTCTGCTCATCGAAATCAGCTGTTGCAGCATCCAGTGCCCCAATAGCTGGATCTGGCCTAAGAGATCAGTGATGCTTGCACATGTCCAGCTAACAGCTGTGAGTGGCGGTGAGCTCCAGGCTTTGACAGCTTAGTCATCTCAATCACCACGTCGGTCCCGGAGAAGCTCGCAGACCAGCCGGCCGCAAGAATGTCAGGTATCTTCATATTTGTGGAAGCCGCACCAGAATCAACACGGCGTGCACGACCTGAGAAGCGGAGAGGAACACTTCGTGCAAGGTCATCTCTCGAACAGAATGGAACATCAGCGAACTGCAAGCCTAAGCCACACACAATATGCAGTACCAGGCTCATTCAACGCAAAGATCACAACAATGCGGTCGTTGGTGTGCGTGGGGTTCCTGAGATCTACGGTTGTTTTGAAGCCACATCTCTGTACAAGCTCGCTGTCGAGAGTCTGTATAAGCAGCTTGGTAAACCGTGGCGGGGTCTCATCCAGTGTGGTCCTCCACGTGCAAGAACAAGGGCCGCACACAGCTGTGAACATGGCGAACATTTCATGTCAGCACGGGACCTGGTCCCAATTGCAGCCAGAAGAGATTGCCCCTGTGTCAAGGGCCTGGCGAAACTACAACGCATCCAAGACCTGTGCGATTTCGAGGGGATCCAGATTGCATGTGCTGAAGACAGGGCAGCGGACGACTTGTTGGGGATCGCCGGTGCAACGAAGTTTGGACTGACCATCGCAGCGGTACTCTGCACAACCTGCACCAGCTGCGGCTATGGACAGTAGGCAACAACTACTTACTCCTTGTGACTGACAACAGCGAGCCCAGTCGTCTTCGGCGTAGCAGAAGATCTTGTAAGGAGTTTCTGGCCTGAATAAACTCACAACACACACGTTAACACCGTTAAAAACACAATGTGAACACAATGTGAACTAACGTGTTCTGACTGTTTTCTGTTCTCAGAAAGAGCACACGCGCACTCTGCTCTACTCTCAGCTAAGAAGCTGCAATGCGCTGGTTCCTGTGCCGTTCCGCTCCCAGATCCTGTAGAAAGGACTTCCACGCTTTCTGAGAGAGTTTTGCTTGTGTGATCCTATTGAACAAAGACACAAGAAAGACCAATGAAGACACAGGGGACCAGGGTCTGTGGAAGGAGGGTCCTGTTCACCTCGATATCGACATCTCTGAAGGGTTGCGATACATCGGCCTTGAAAACTGTTCCGTCGGCATAAGTTCCCTTGGCAAAGGTCTCGAAGTAGCATGGCCGGATGCTTGGGTCAGGTTCTGCATCCTGCGTCACGCGCGCACCCTTCTTACACCTCACCTCAACATCTCGCGCTTGCTCGCGAGAACTGCGAGAGGACTACGAGAGGACTCTCAATTGGGCATTCCCTTGCCTGCACCTCTCCCTCTTTGCAGTTCACGATATTCACGGAAGTGTCCAGCTCAGCAGCTGCACACCTGAGAGGTCACTCGAATTCCGTCTGACAGACTCCGCGTATGTAGCTTCTCAGTGTAAACCTTCAAGCAGCAGTGTAAGCAAGAGGCCATATGGTTCCAGGTTCATCGAGCTGCAAAGTGACTTGCACCGTATCACTGGACACGGCTTCGGCGGAGACGTAGATCAGAGTAGGTGGGGTGTTGTCTGTCACCCAAACTCCAGCAGTCGCTCCCCCGGAGGGCGATGAAGGAGCCACGACATCCGCAGTGACATACTGGTGTGTCATATAGTTAGGGCGCGCGAAGCCCATGGTGCTGACTGCATTGTCCTTTCACTAGATCTTGAGCAGCAGTACCAAGGCACAAGAACATGAGACGCTACCGTGACGTTGCATATGGCTCATGAGACATGAATAATTGTAAAACTGCGTAATGGCACCGGCCTGGGCCCAGCAATACACATCATACTGGGTAGAAGCCTCCACCGGGACGGACGGCACATTGAGAGGCGTAGCACGGTCCAGAGCAGTGATGTTAATGATGACGGCATCTGCAGGAGGTCCAGGATGGACAGCGGACCAATCGGCAGCCAGGATCCTATTCACGTGCATGTCCGCGCCGGCTTCTCCAGAATCTGACCTCTCGTAAAGTTGAGGAGAGATGTTTTTATCATAGTTTACTACAGTTTTGGCGGGCAGATTTCACTGCCCTTTTGCATCAACACAGAGAGAGAGAGAGAGTGAGAGAGAGAGACACACACACACACACAACCGGGAGACATGCTGTTTACGAGAGTCTTTACGAGAGCACATCCAGGGCCTCGTCACGCGACAGTATGCCGTCCCGGGCTCATTCAGAGCCAGGCTCACCACGATGACACCCTCCTCGACCTTGCAAACTCTAGCATACTGCAGCTGCAGAGGCTCAGCCCACAACTCGAAGAACTCTTGAGGGTGGACGTTAAGTGCCCCGCTGTTGGGTCGACGATTGAGAGCTGTGTGAACGTGGGCGGCGACTCGTCCAAGGTTGCAATGGCACCGATGGCTTGTCTGAGATGGCTGACCATGCTGCTGGATGCAGTCCCCGCTGGTGCATCACTTGCATCATAGTACATCTTGTTCGGGTTGGACCCGAGGCCTTGACGTCTGCAGATTTCCACACAGCCCTAAACAGCCACTGGAAGTGCCTAGCTAAGGATGGAGCCATCACCTTCGTCGTCTTCAGCGTAGCAGTATACGTAGGAGTACACAGTTGCTTCGGTGAGGCCGAAGAGCGAAAGCTGTACCTGCCGCAATGAAGCAGCATACTCTGAAGGGATGGTTGCACTTGTGTTGCACTTATGCTGCACTTCTGTTGCACTTATGTTGCACTTATGTTGCACTTATGTTGCACTTATGTTGCACTTATGTTGCACTCTTGGGCACATCCTGACCAGACTGGTATGATGCTTCAAACTCCTGGACAGTTGACACGCCGTCGAGCGGGCTGTCCTGGAAGGTGGGTTTTTGAACACCCTGCAACATCAGGGAGCATTGCTGAACGTGGGGCCTCCAGGTCATCGAGGTCGTAGATCAAGAAGCTGCCACAAGGGCGCTGCGGAGGATAACTTTCGGTGCAGTTCGCCCCCTTGATCAGCGCTTCGAAATTCGTGCTCATGCCTGCAGTTCTTGAGAAGCGCGGCAACAACGCGGATCAAGCACAGCACAAAAGCCGCCTGCAGGTTCGGAATCCCAAGCCTCAAGCCATTGTATTCTCCAACTTCGAGGGTTTCCATGATGTCGCTGGGGTCTAGACCGCACACCACAACGTGGCCCCCTCGTCCACCTGAAGCGTCAACCTGGGGGGAACCGATGGGGAAAACCTAACCAAAAAAAACTCACGAACACAACAAATGCAATCATTAAAAGATGAGAAAAACCGTAACACACACCATGAAATTGCAATCACATCCGATACCACCTATCAGCGCCTTGGAGGATGCTGCGTGACTGTCATGGATATATCACTTTTAAGCTGCTCGAAATAGGGTCCAAGCTGAATAGTATCCTTGCTCAAAGCTTCTGCAAAAAGGACGGTGACCCGAGGTGGAAGGACCTTGTTCTTTGCAATGATTTCACAGACTTAGGATGAACATCTGCTGAAAACACGTGTAGGGCATCGACATCCAGAGTGCGGATGCCGGTTTGCGTGTCAGCGATCTCCTGTTCAACGTCGACTGTCCCTCATCGAATGACGCTGGAAGAAGAGCTTCTCATTTTCCTGGCCTGAGCAGTTGACCCTGCAGCCACCGAGCAGCGGAGGCAGGGGATGTCCTGTCCCCAAAGGGCATCCCCGGCATACCCTTGATGCGGCTTCAAGGAAGCTGAAGAAATCAAAGGCCTGTGCAAAGCAGTAGACCTCGGAGAACGCACAAGCAGTAACCACCAAGACAAACATGGGACTCATGATGTTCAATCACACCTAGTACAACAGATTTGTAACTAGTAGTGAAGTAAATGGCCTCGTAGTCTGTGCCCTGCGACAGGGGATCACCTTTTGCGTTCTCCGCTGTGATGTTGACCTGGAAAGTCAGAAACACAAGGTGCCACGCCAACAAGACATCACACCAACATAGCATCGCGCATAAAGCGGCGCCTCAGCCACAGCTTCGGCGGAAGCTTCGAGGTAAAAGCCTGTTTCCAGGATCTCCGAAGCCTCAGCCCGAGTAACCCAATGAAGACTATTCCAAGGACCAAGCACTCCTGAAAGTGTTTGAAGGATTCTGAGGGTGTTGGGGTCACCCGGGGAATTTGTCATGTCACACCAGTTCGTGCCTCCACGCTTGTGAAGCAAAAACATGTTCATCATGAGCACCTTTTGCGTGCCAGACTGCAGAATGAACCCGCAAATAACTATGTTGTCTCGCTACTCTGAGGATTGAGTCTGCACAAGCTCACAGTAGCAGCTTCGCTCCTTTTCATTCTCTGGGGCCATCCTGTAATCGGTGTCAAGGCAGCTAAAGCCAAAGGCTTGGACACAAAGGTTTGCACCTGATGTGCCAAGTATGTGCCAAGGCCTTCCGGCCACCCAATGCTTCAGCATGCTTCAGCAAACCCAAGCCTTTGGCCAATCCACAATGCTTCAGCATTTGCTGCAGCTTTAGCTGCCTTGACACCGATTACAGGATGGCCCCAGAAAAGCTACGAGATTCGTTTGACAACATACGAAGGCTCAATGCCAGAATACCAAACCTTTCCCCAATGTCGAAAAACATACTGAAATTCGGATTAAAAATTCGAGGAGAATATGTAGCAGAACCCAGTGTATCATCATAGTAGCAACTTGTTCCGTTTAACAGCTGGAAATTAAAGGTGCCACCAGACAGGAGAAAGCTTCTCGTCAGTCACAGCTTCGTCGGGATCATCGGAAACCCCCACACTTTCAAGCTTCATCTCTTCGGTGCACATCGCAAGTCAACTCCAGAATTCGAATTCACCCATCGCAGTCTGACACCCGGCCATGTTGGCGCACTTAGACTTCGGAGCTTCAGGAAAACGGAAACGGGGGCCATTGCGGGGCGGGGAAATTTGGGGGGGAGCGGGGGGAAAGTGCCCTGGGGTATCCGCCTCAAGATGCGGGAGGTACTCTCCCAACAGACACCGAGTCAAGTAAGGGGGTTAGGTGCTCTGGGCAAGGATAGCAGTCATAGCACGATCGCACGAGGACTTGCCACTAAGTTGCGCCAGGCACGGCAGCACCTTTCCGATAAGCACGACACCTCAAAGCGGTGCAGGCGACCATCAGCTCAAATCATAGCATGCAGCAAATTCAGCAGATGTGCAAGCTTGGGTCGTGGCCAAACAGTGCCAGCCTCGTCCATCGACACCGAGACCACAATCACATCCTGTTTTGCGCCACTTGGCCATGTTTAGCGGTCTGTCGGAGCAGTTTACGAGCAAATTGACTTGCAAGTGCATCTTGCACATTGTTCCGTGATCCTCAGTGGCAACCACATTGAGCACTGTCATGTTGGGTGGAGTGAGATCCAACCTCATCCAGCGAAACAAGTGTTCAAACGAAATCAAGATTTGTCATGGATTGCTTGATAGAAACAAGCAGGAGACTTGTAGCTCAAACCCTTCTCACAAGAAGCAGATCTGTTGAAATCTGTTGAAGCTGTGTCGCGTTGTTGCCGTTCCAACAGCATCCTTGAAGGCCATCACCGCTCCCAGCGTGACCTGCAACAACACGACACAATCCACAGACACCGAGAGAACCATGCCGACTCACCCTATCAGAACTCTTCTCTATGTGTGTTCTGCAGATTCTGCAGCCTTGTTTCGGGCGGCTGGAGCAACAAAGTTGATGGAGCCAGACGTCGCCTCAATGCGACAAACGGGTGCTCAGCCCGACAACTTGGCCCGCAGAAACGCACAGACACACGCCGACACACACGAGAGAGCGCGCGCGCGCGCCCACACACACACACACACACACACACACACACGAAGAGTTGGCATGTGCCTTACACGACTGGCTCTATCACTATCACCAAGGCAACCTTGCTCTTTTTCGCTCTACTGGTACGCATCACTGGCCAGTTCCCGGGACCTTTTCACGCGAAGCATCCTAACACGTTTGCAATAAATTAGCTCCGTTTCGGATTCGCGCCCTTTCCTCCTTTTGCATGCAAGACCTTGATTCAAAACGCGTAATTTCATGTCTGAAGTATAGGAGAACATCTCTTCCTCTGAGCATCTTAAGATCGTTTCTCTACATTTGCTAGGGAAACATGGTCTCTCTTGAGTGAAAGCAAAAAGTATTTCTTCGGCATTTGAGAGGAATGGCGCCATGTTCTGTCGTGCCTGGTGGCTTTCTTGACATGAATACACTCGAACACCTTTGCTTCCGATATATGTTGACAAGGACTCCTCTAACACCTTCTTAATACCTTCGCAGGGTTAAACCGAGATGCTACGGTTGATTTCAGCGGTAGTAGTTACGATGTTTGGGTTGCATGTCATGATACTACGCAAGGTTAACAAGGGTCTCAGAGGGTTTCATAGGGTTTCATAGGGTGTTTAACAGCATGCTTGAAACTTCAGATATACCAGGGGCTCGATTTTCAAAGACCATTTTCAAACAGTTGCACCGAGCTGCATACGAAGTTAAGGGCCTAGCTGGTGGTCCCAGCAGCCCGGCAGATCTCATGACTGACTTTCCTTCAATTGAGTCCTTTCTTCTTTTCGTTCTGTATTCTCTTGTTTCCGTCAGTTTGTTCCTGCTTCCTCCCTTCCTTCCTCCCCTCCTTGCCCTTCCGGCCCCTTCCAGATCCCTTTCTGCTCCCTTCCTGTTCCATTTCTGTTCCCGTCCTTCGCCCTTCCTCTTCCCTTACTTATCCCTTTCTGTTACCTTCCTCTTACCTTCCTTCTACCTTCCTTTTACCTTCCTTTTACATTCCTTTTTACCTTCCTTTTACCTTCCTTTCACCTTCCTTTCACCTTCCTTTTATTCTTAGGCTTCCTTCCCTTGATCTCCTTCCGTTGCTTCCGTGTTGGTCCTTCCTGTCTTCATTCCTTCCTCCCTTCCTTCGGCTTTCCTATTACTATCTAAGAAGTAAATACAGTATGTCCTCTCAAAATGTTTCGGCAACCGGTGTCTGTCCCGTGAGAACGTTGAGGAGGAGTTTCCTCTCAATGTCTAGAGGGAATACACGATTTCGGATTCCCTGCGCGAACTATAGGCCTACAACAACAGAACGAGGACAAATATGTTTAACAAGTACGATGCATTTCGTCCTATGCGTCACGACACTGCTTCTTCGGCTTCTTGTATTTTGACCCTCCTTCTTCTCATTGCATTACTAGAAATGTCGTGAGTTGAAACATGCCAGCATGATTGCAAGCAGGTGGACACGCCCACACTTACAGACCACAAGCTGCACCTTCTCAGTCCAGTCATCTTCAGCAAAGCAGAAGATCTTGTATCCTGAAGCGGGCCGAACTGGAGCTTTCGTGCGGAGATATTACCGGCGTGAGTTATTCGACGTTCGCCGGTACCCGCCCTTTCGTGCGTTTAGGAGGAAGTCCCAGAAGCACAAGCTAACATGTCTGCACCATTCCACCTGATCTGCGACGAAGCGGAACAGAGCTCACTGCATCTCGCGAAGGCAGCAGGTTAACCTCACGTGGCTCCGTCGTAGGAATGGGTCAGCACAGAGAATGTCTCCCTGGACAGCCTCCACCTCCACATCTTGGAAGGCTGCAGGGACCTGAATGACCAAAGGCAGCAAGAGACAGGAATGCCAAGACGAGCAGTCCGAGTTCATGACAAGTTGTTTAAAGACGTGAGAAGCGTTCCCTTTGATGTAGCTCTCCTGAAGCAGGGTGAACTGATCACATTGTTTCGCCAACCTTCTGCTGCCATTCTGCCCGTCAACGTGTTTGGTCGGAGCTCAAAGTAGCAGTCGACCAGGGAATCTGCATCCTGCAACCTTCGATCAGGTATCTACAAGTCGTTGCCAAACTGATTGGCAAGTCTTCCGACTTCCGACTTGGAGCGTGGCTCGAGATCACCGCAATAGCTGGTGTTGGTTGCCACAACCTCTGCCGCCTGACACCAGACGGTTCCTGGCCTTGCAGAGCGCGAAACACTCTGAGCATGCTGAGGTCCCCAGACATGTCCAGACATGTCTAGATGCATGTCAGTGCAGCACTTGAACACCGCACTCGTCGAAACTGCGAGCAAGTCGCTCATCCAATTGCAGAGTGACTTGCAAAGTTTCTTCATCCCGCACAGCGTCCCAATCGATAAACAGCATCGTGGGAGCTGTAGAGTCCACCGTCCAGACCTCTGTGAGAAGTGCAGCAAGAGATGCGCAGAGGTGGCATGATTGCGTGACCGCATGGCACTCGCACGGGGTCAGAGGCGCGCGCATTAGCGGTCTTGCCACCCTGGGGCGCCGTGACGTTGCGCACCTCCGCACCTTGGAAAGAAAGAACAAATCCTCTCAGCGCACGCCCCGCAAGAGGTTGATTGCTAAGCATGAGGCTCACGTACGATTGCAACATGTACTGCGGCCGGGGAAATCCAAAGTTGCTCTTTGCTTCGTCCTGGAAACATGAGCTGGCTCATCCGTTCTGCATGTTTTCGCCTGACGAAAATCTACACAAGAACCATCAAGAACCACAAGAGCCTGAGCCCAGCAGTAGACATCATACTGCCTGGCTTCATCGAGCTCCTGCGATCCGAATCAGCGCACGAGCATCTTGAGAATAATGAAGAATGCCAATCTTGCCGCCCTGCAGTGAAGCTCATTTGAAGTGCATGACTGGACCATCGGTTTAGACGCTTGGGCCAGTTGGGCCTCTTAGTCTCAGACCCAAACCTACGCCCTTGTGTTGCATGCTGCCCATTTGATTTGGCCTGCCCTGTCACGAGTTGAGCAAACGCCCTGTCACGTTGTCCAATTGTTTCCACAATTTATGGATGTTTGTAAGGGAGCGCAGGTACTGTGCTCGTGAAATTAATGGTCACGGCGCCTCTGTCGGTGCTCAAGTTTTGTCAAGTCGTGTCTTTGTTCTTCCAGTCCAAGGTGTCTGCGGTATTTCATAGTATGCTTTCCCTCTTACAAGTAGGTCTTCGGATGTCCTGCAGTGGCGAAGCATGTACACCAGCCATCAGTAGACTGCTGCTCGCGGATGTAGACGGGTCATGTGTAGCTGACCAGCCAGCAGAGATGATGCGGTTGATCCCAAGCGGGGAAGCTGCCTGGCACTGTCTCCAAGGCCTTAAGAATGTACTGAGTACACTGTGATCGCGCTCTTGCTGGACTCCTTCCGCTAATTCTTCAGCTGATTTCAGCTGCGCCTCGGCACTGTCAGCACGCACGGGCCGACAATAGGCCGTGCCTGCCTGAACCGGTCTCATTGCTGAAGCTGAACCTTCCCTCGTGGCCCCGCAACTGCGGTATGCAGAAGTGCTGAAGAGTGCCTCATTGAGGGCGAACACCACCTCAATCTTCTTGTTCAGGGCTGAAGGGTCCTGGCCATGAGCACCGAAGCACCCTCAAACACCATGAAACATCCAACATCATCCAACTATCTCCAGGCCTGGATCTGCAGGAGGGTGAAGCTTGGCGGTGCTTCGTCGAGGGTCTGCGGCACAAAGAGGGAAGCCGCACCTCTGCCAAGCTTGGAGCCGCGCAGCACTCTTGTCGCTTCTAAGGTCAAAGTGGGTCAATGGAACAGTATTGCTCAGCATGCTGAATTCAATCAATCTTGCCGGCTGCACTGTCGCTAAAGTTCAAGACATCTTCCAAAGAAACTTTGTTCGGGATGGTCACGTCGCCAGTGTAAGACTGCGAACGAATTGCTGCAGCCGCGGCTTCTTCAGGCCAGTCATCTTCAGCAAAGCAGTAGATGTGATAGCCGGTCTCGGGTATCAAAGGGTCTGCTGCAGCGAGATCTTTGCGGATGATTTGGTTGATCTCCACCTGCACGGAGACTCCTGCCTGGCAACGCATGAAGATGCATGACAGGTGGACGAAGCCGCTGACACTCCAGAGCCTCATGGACAGCTTCTCGGAAGCTTGCGTTCACAGCATCACCCTGGCCCAGAAGATGCTGCTCGCATAGCACATTGCAAAGCAAACGAAGACTTCGAATCTAAAATACGGCCCAGCAGATCCCGGCAGCCTTCACGAAGGCCTCGTACTCACACAGCCCTGGCCCGCTTGAGCCGCTTGAGAAGCTTCCGCCCGGAGTTGAGCCATGGATGCAGTAGCCAGGGTCTGCGGTTGTCTGCACAGCAGCACCTTAGTTCAGCTGAGCTGCTGCGGCTGAATTCCCCTCCCAACCTTTCCCCCCCCCCCCCCCCCCTGGGACTTGGCTTCTTGACTGCTCCCGCCACCAAGCCACCAAGCTTCACTTGACAACAAGCACACACAGACAATGAGCGCACCCCGAAGGTTTATACAGCCTGACACTGCAAGCTTGACAGGGCAGCTCACTTAGCGGGTTCGGGCCTCTCTGCGCAAGGGATTGCTTTGCAGCTGCAGTTGTCAAAAATAACTAGCAATGCATCACAACGCTCTGACCAGTGATCTGACCAGCTGAGGGACACCAAACTGTTCCTGGCTCGTCCAGCTGCAGCGTCACTTGCAGAGAGTCTTGGGAAATTCCCTCTGCTCTTACGAAAGTCATTCTGGGCGGCGTGGTGTCTCGCACCCAGACACCTGCTAGGGCTGCCAGATACGGCCACATTGTGCAGCTGCACTTGGAGGTGCGTGCACTGGTCAAACCGGCCTGGAGTCCGACCACCCTGCGGGGAGTTCGCTGCACTGGCATCAGTACCTGGGCCCGAATTGGCTTCGTTGGGATATCAGTAGGTGCAGGTGCACGATCAAGTGCCGGGCGAGTATATTCGATTCTCACGTAATTGTGCCGCGCGTTCCCATAGCTGTCCACCGCACTGTCCTCTGCCCAACAATACCTTGGCCAGCGTTGCGTTTGAAGCGGCTCTTGAATCCCGGCTTCGAGACAATGAACTGGAGCCTCTCTAGAGAGCTCAAACTTTTTGGGAGCACGGAAGTTCACGACAATCGAAGAAAATTGAAGCCAGCTTGCACATCATACTGTGTGGCTTCAGCGATGAGGTCCACCTCATCGTCACGGCTCGTTGACAGCGGGTCGACATTCTCCAGCTGGGTGATTTCAATTGAGGAGTTGCTGAGGCCATCATTTTGAGCCAGCCAGTTGGCAGTGAGTATTCGATTGATATTCATGTCAGATGGAGCCTCACCAGAATCAGCTCGCGTGGCGCGGCAATAAGCCGTTCCTGGTTCATTGAGCTGGAGCACAATGACTATGCGGTCGTTGCTGATCGTGGGATCCTCAGGTGCTGAGGACGATTATGTCTTGCAAATTGTTCAGATGATCTCATGTGCAGTGGCTGCATCAGCCACAGTAGCCAGGAGCATGAACGGCACAGCATGACAGGTGGCTACTTGGAGCCTGAAAAGCCTTTCGACAGGACCCGGTCCTCTGCATGCAGTACGGTGAAGCTTGGAGGTGTTTCATCCAGCGTTGTGATGTTGCCAATCACGCCGGAAAAAGCTTGCGCAGCTGACAAGGAAATCTTCATAGCATCTGTCGGAGCCACGAAGCTTGGTGACTTTGTTGAGGCGCCGGCCGCCTGATAGCGCAAGGGGCTTGTCTACAGACGTGTTGCAAGAGTCACCATCAGTGATAGCACTTGCTGCGTGCCTGGAGAGGCCAATCATCTTGCGCAAAGCAGAAGAGGCTGTACGACTTCTCAGTTTCTAATGCGTAGCTGGCCAGCTCATCGCGAGTGAAAATTCGGTCCACCTCGCATGAAGCAAGCACTCCTTGTCAGAAACACCGGTTTCACCCCAACATGTGTAATGAAAGTAATTACAGGAAGGTTCCTCTCCTGGCCTTAACTTCGAAGTCTCGGTATGGTTCAGGGATTGTCACGCTCGAGGCGACCTGGAACAGGGGGCAAAAAAAAACAATTGCAGAAAGAACAACAACGGAAACACCAGCGGCACTTCAGCCGGCCTGAAAGGCTTGCTGGTTCTTCACAAAGGTCTCATAGTCACAGCCACTGGACGTGCCGTTCGTCGTCATATCCGCAACTGTGCAGAAAGTCGTGTTCTCTATTGCCAAGGGAGCACACCTCAAAGCAGAAGCATCCGGATCGAAAGCATCAGAAGGGTGCAGAATCAGTGCTGAAGTCTCGAGAATGTGGTACATATGGGACATTGATGGACATCTCCTAAGGCCAAGGGGCCAGACCGTGCCGGGCTCAGTGAGTTGCAGGCGCAGGTGTATGGTTGCTTCACTGGCAGCATAGACGTCCACGAGGAGCAAAGCTGGAGGGGTTGAATCCACCACCCACACACCCGACGTAAGTCCGCCCGCAGGGCTGCTTGGATCTACCACAGCCTTGGTAGTTTGCTGTTGTTTGCTGATGTTCTACATTTTCTACGCGAGAGCCCTTCAATCAACTCCAAGTTCCTGGCCGCCGTTGTGTAGCTGGAGGACATCCAGTTAGGCCGCGGCAGGCCCCTGCCGTCCACTGCATCATCCTTTGCAAGGCAATACCTCAAAGGACTCACAGTCTCTGGCGAACCTTCCAAAAGCTGCAATGACTCGCTTGTCAATACTCGAAGTTTCAGCTGGAGCACACATCATACTGCGTTGCTTCAAGAACTGGCTCGCTTGGTGCTCTGAGAGCCGTCAGATTCTCCAGGTGCGTCATGACGATCATGCTCGCGCCGATGCCATCATTGCTGGCCGACCATCCAGCGCTGATGATGCGGTTGATGGTCATGTACGTAGCCGATCTTCCAGAGTCGGATCGAGTGGCTCGACCTTGTAGTGCCAAACAAGCACCCAAAAGCAATGAGTAAACAGTCCACAGCGCCATCAACTGTGACGGCACGTTTCTCACCTCCCCTCAAACTTTACCTTTAAACAACCTTCCCATCAATCTTGCCTTTGGTGGGAAATTTTTAAGGGGATTGGCAGCACAGCTTCCTAAACTCAACCAGCTGAACAGGCAGCCGTGACCATCGGTGAAAATGCGAAAAAAGGTAGGGAAGCACACTTGGCACTGCTAATCTCGCGGCTTAGCGACCACTCCCTTCAAACCCTATTGTGTCGATAGCATGACTCCATCTTGAGTGTTGCAAATCGCCAGGAAAACTACAACTGTGTGTTCTGGGCCAAAGGCAGTACGTCGTACCTGCCTCATTGAGGCTGAACATCACCACAATCCTGCCATGTGCTTTACCAAGAATGTGCCCTAAAACTGCATGCGCGGCTTCGGCCAGGCCTGTCATTCTGCACAGTGGGATCTGGAATCGCAAGCGTAGTGAAGTTGGGCGGCGACTCGTCCAGCGTTGTCAGCAAGCCAATGCCAGTCCTACAAAGCAACATGTTGAAGATCCACAAATGCTGCTGTCGGTGTGATCAAAGCTGAGCCGAGTAAGTTCCAACGACGGGGCGCACCTCAGGAGATCGGTGTCGTCAAACGATACGTTGTTCGGGCTGGTGACCGCCACGAAGTTGATCGAGTTCACAGCATTGTTCGCCTGCCCGTAAAGGTTGGAGCTGGCGCATCTTACAGAGGCACTGAGTAAAGGACTGACGTGAGCTAACATGAGCTAGCTGCTAGCTTGTGGAAAGCTTTGCACTTTGCATAGATCTTAACACGGGTCTACTCTCCTCGACCCCCCACTCTCCTACACCCCTGGGTCCCCCCCGACCATGTCCGAAACGACAACTGGCACCGACCCGCTAGAAAGGTACTCAGCTTGCTAAACCGAGCAGTTTAGTGCACGAGGTGGCACACCAACAATTTACTTTAAATTAAATTAGCACACGCACGCAAACCTACAAACACATATGGACAAGCGACAGACCGCATATGCGATTCAACGTATGCCAGAATCCAGTACTCAGCCACCCAATCGGAACAAACGATGCGGAAAGCTCGAAGCTCGCAGAAAGGCAGGTACCGCGAATGGCAGCCCATCATGCAAGATGCAAAGTGCCTGTGCTTGCCAGTCATCCTCTGCATAACAGAAAATCTCGTACGGTGTCTCCGGGGTCAGAGCACTAGCAGGATGCCCACTGTGAGGGTGCAGAAGGTTCATGTTGATGGAAACGTCCACGAAGGCTTCGTGAACATCTGCTCGGAAGTCGTTGGACTGTATGAGCGTGATCCAGAAGCAGTCAGCGGTCGAAGACACATTCTGCACTTCAGAGCTCTGGCACTGCGTCAGGTCACCAGAGATGTCGCCTGCACTCATCTCAATTCTCAAAGACAAGGCAGGCTACAAGGATCCTATGGTTGAGCGAAATTTGCACCAGCCTGGTTGGCACCAGACCTTGGCCAGGGCATCCATCACATCCCAACAAGGCAGGTGCTCTGAGACTCTGAGAGCCAAGAAGTCAGAGACCAAGGGCAAGGCGGTGCCTGGCTCATCGAGCTGTAGCGTGACTTGCAGCTCTGACGATGAGATGGCCTTTGAGCACACTGAGCACACCACTGCACCACCCAATGCATCAAAATGTCCCTACGCCGTCACTGGATTCTCTTTGCTCTGTCAACTGCGCTCTGGATGGCATCAATTAAGAAGCGCCTCTGCACCAACTAAGATGATCCGCGGAGGTGTGACGTCCACTACCCAGACACCTCGTGTCGAACCTGGCAGAATCGGAAAGAGCGCATATTTGATCTACAGAGAATTTGCTTTTCTGCACCTCCAGCTGGGGAAGCAGTGGAGTTGACCTCCGCGATCGCATAACTCTGTGACATGTAGTTCGGTCTGGCCAAGCCAGCGGTGTCCACCGCGCTGTCCAGAGCCCAACAGTATATGTCGTATTGCTGTGCCTCCAAGGAGACACAATGGTTAAACGAGTTACATGTGTTGAATGCCCAAGAAACACATCACCACCCCTTAAGAAAAACACCGGAGGGGGGGGGGGACCCCCGCAGTTTTTTTTCGATTGGGGTCCTGGGGGGTTCGGTGTTTTTCCTTGGTTTTCGCACCCGCACCTCGCCCAAATCCGAAGCCGAAAAACATAAAAAAAACCACGTTTGGGATTTCTAACCCATCAAAAAACTGGGCTTAAGGTGTATGTCGGGGTTCCGCTTAAACTCATTTTTTGCAACTATTATGGACTCTGCAATCCTGCCCTGTGCCAAAAACCGACTGCCCAGGCAACGAGATACTGGACCCCCCGCTTCAAACTTTTCAAAAAACAGGGCTTGATGTATATCTCGGGGCTCCACTTAACGTGTTCTTTGCGCCACTACACTGGATACTGTGATCTTGCACTGCCCAGAAAACGGGTGCAAAGGAGACGAGGCACTGGATCTTCTCTTGATTATCAGGATGCTGAAACTTAGTTCTCTTCCACTCCCAAAACTGGCCGCCACCGTGGTTTAACAAACAGGATACGAGTCAGACAAACAATTGAAGCCCCCACCTTGCAGACTTCCAAAAAAAAGGACCTGGCCAAGGGTCTTTTCACGATGTGGCAACCACAAGACTCGGGACAATCCAACAATCAACGCACGCACCCACGCCTTCTAGCTTCCAAACCCCAAACAAAGGCTTAAACCGCTAAAATCCTGCGAGTACCCCGTTTGCCCAGAGAGGGTTTTTTCTGCCTCTGTGGAGTGCTGGCAGACCCAGCTCCTGGCTTCAGGTCCAAACTTGGCCTGAAACTCACGTACCGAGCACCCACAAAACTTAAACTTTCCTATTGGGACTTACACACCCAAAAAGTTTAAAGTTAACCCTACTGGGCTGCTCAGCCAAAAGTGCGGCCTTGTGGGTGCCTCCCTTGCGGTCTGGACCAAAGTTTAAGGCTTGCTAAGGTTTCGCTTGCCCTGGTTTAAACTGAAGGGTTTAGGCCTTAGAGCTTAGGACGCGAATGCGTGTGTATTCGTGCCTTTGTTCTTGATCTTTGTCTCTGGAAGGAGAGAGAGAAAAAAGGAAACCACATAACGAACAAAGAGGGGAACTAAACCCCCCCATAAACCAGAAACAGCCTAAATTGCTCGTTCTATTTCGGGCTGCCGTCACGCGCTCAAACGTGCTACCTGGGTGCCCGCTTGCTTTGGCTTGTGTATCCGACATCCAAAGTATATTTGCCCACTCTTTCTGAAAAAGGAGCCAGGTTTTGCTTCCTTTGCTCTTTCTGTTTGCTTGTTGGTTTCCTGGGTTTTGGGTTTAGGGCTTAGGTCCACTAGGGCTTCGGTTCAGAGTTCAAGGTTTGGGGTTTAGCGCCTCTCTTGGTTCCCTACTTTGACTTCCTTCTTTCTCTCTTTCCAGAGACAAAGATCAAAACAAAAGGGACAAACACACACACACACACACACACTCGCGTCCTAAGCCCTAAGTACTAAGCCCTTCAGTTTAAACCCGGACATGCCTTAAACCCTCAGGCCTATAATTCATGGCGGTGCCTCTGCCGTGCGGTGTACGGTGTACACCACTGCGCTACCCGGGTCCCCGCCCGATTCGGGTTGTAGAACCTTAAGCCCGAAACCTTAAATAAACAGTCAACTCTAAACCCTAAACCCTATACCTTAAAACCTCCAAAAGCCTTAAAACTTTTGTCCAGATCCCAAGAAGGCCCCTGCATGCCCCCGTTTTGGCTGAGCGAGAAATTTAGGCTTTTTCTGGTTTGTAAGGGGGTTTAGTTCCCCTCTTCGTTCATTACTTGGTTTCTTTTTTCTCTCTCCTTCCAGAGACAAAGATCAAGAACAAACGGGACAAACACACGCATACTCGTGTCCTAAGCTCTAAGGCCTAAACTCTTCTGTTTAAACTTTAAACCAGGGCAAGTGAAACCTTAAACAAGCTAAGCAGTAGTCCTGAACCCGAAAACCTCCTAAAAGCCTTACACTTTGGTCCAAATCCAAAGGGAGGCACCCACAAGGCCGCACTTTTGACTGAGCAGCCCAGTAGGGTTAAACTTTAAACCTTTTTTGGGTCTATAAGTCCCTACAAAAGGCAAGATTAAGTTTTGCTGGGTGCTCGGTACCTGAGTTGGAGCCCAAGTTTGGACCGGAAAAATGTATATCCACCCCCTGAAAAGAGGCTAGATTTGTTTCTGGTTTTAAGGCTGAGGTTTTACGGATTCAGATTTGGGTTTGGGGCGTTTGGCGGGTTCAGGGTTTAGGGTTGCTGTCTAAGGTTTTCGTTTTGGGTTTAGGGTTAAGGTCTGGGATTTGTCAGGTTTAGGTGTAAGGCTTAGGGCTTAGCTATTGTGATTTTCTAGAAGTTTCCCTCTTCTTCCAGAGACCAAGACCAAAATGCCCACTGAAAATGTCTATCCAGGCCCCTTTTTGCACGAAAATCCATGTCGGTTTCCTGGGTGGACGAGTTGTTTGCACAGGTGTACCGCATGTTGTTGTTCGTTTCCCAACCGCGGTACCTCGGCTATCCCTGGAGTGCCTTCCCAAGAATTTTAGTGGAATGCCCGCAGAATCCTGCAGAGTATGCCTGGAGTGCCCTCACCCAAAAAATCAGGCAGAGAATCCCGCCCGCACAGAGAGTCCTACAACAAATCTCACAAGAGTGACCACCTCAAAAAATCTTGCAGAGACTTCCGCAGGGTATTTTTGGAGTCTCAGAGAATCCTGCCGAGAATCCCGCAAGCAACCCTGGAGTGCTCACGAGAGAAGCGTTCATGCGGAGTACCCGCCCGCAGAGAATCCCGATTCTCTGGGAGGCCCTCAAGGATTCTCCAGGTCTGTGGGTAGGCACTCCACGTAAGGGGGGTCAAGCCTTGAAAAGAAACTCCTGAAGATCACCGGATCTCGATAAGCCTTATAGAATAAAAACACCGCGGGGGTGGTAACCCGGGTTCGCCCCCCCACGGTGTTTTTTCTGTGTCTCCTGGCCGTGGAATGGGCCCAACCCTCCGAAAAACACCGCGGCCTCCAGCAGAAAGGTCACCACCCCCGCGGTGTTTTAGGTTAAGGGGGTGGTGATAAGAAACACTAAGAGACCCTTAAGCAGACCAAAGCTACCGGATGCCTCCAGAATTGCCACATCCTCATCATCGCGGTTGGTTAGAAGTGGATCCAAGTTCTCCAACTTGCGAATCTCGATTGTTGAAGGCGCCGTGGACCCATCATGCGCAGATGACCACCCAGCCGTCTGAATCCATGAGATGTACATGTCAGCGCCAGTCTCGCCTGAGTCAGATCGCGTGGCTCGGCAGTAGGCCGTTCCGGGCTCGTTGAGGGCGAAAGCGATCTCAATGCGATCCTGGAAGTTAGTCGGATCCTGGATGCTGAGCTGAGTGAAAATTGGTGGGGTTTCATCGAGCGTGGTCATGTTCCCGAGCCCCTGATGAATGACGACCACTTGGCTTCTGAGGTCTCCGGTGTCATAAGTCATCTTATTCGGAGCAGCTCCCAGACCTGACATTCATTGCAGTGAGGACTCAAAAAAGATTGCGAGTGCGCGCAACACAGTAGAATCAGCCTACCTGAAAAGAGCACAGAGTGGGAGTTTCTAGAGGGATAGCAGATACAGACCGACTTAGACGTGCAACGAGACAGCAACGGACTTGACAATGCAGGATCCTCTTCTCGACTTTCGGGTAACCTTTGCCACTTTCCTCCTCTGAGAATCATCTTTTAGGGATAGGGAGACTACATGCTGCGCTTTCTTCTGCAGCTTGCCATCTTCGCCTTCTCGTTCCTAAACTGGCATTGTTGACTAGGTGGTGTCCTGCAACTCATTGGACTAGTGGACTGATACCTGAGCCGGAAAGCAACAGCCGTGTAAGCTCCAGGCCATCATCTTCATCATCTTCTGCATAGCAATAGATGTGGCTGTACTCAGTCTGCTCAGAAAGACCACTCAATAGAATCACCACATCTTCATTGTGTCTCCAGGTCTGATCGTCTCTGTAAGCTGGTAAAGATGCCAAACCGTCCAAGCTGGTGTCCTCTTAGAAGCAACAGCTAATTCTCCAAAACTCGCATGAAGACGTCTTTCCGGTTAGATTTGCTCTTGCGCTTTGAACGTTTTGAACTTCAGAAGACCCCTTCTAGCAGCTAGCATGATACCGTCTCGTCTTTCAAGGGTCCTCGAGGTCATCCAGGTCATAAACCCAGAAGCTTCCGCAGGCTGCTCCACGGGAGTCCGTGCATTGAAGCGAAGCTCCGTCCTTGATGATGTCTTCGAAGTTCGTGGCGTTCAAAGGAAATCCCAGCCCATCTGTCGGAGGTGTTTCCGTCGGCCATGCCTTGCAAGGGCAGGAAATATGTATTCGCAAAAAGATTGTATCGAATCCAAACTCCTTGAGGCCCAAACAGCACACCATAAGCGCACTCCCTCATCAGCCTGGCCGACAACATTCTGAAGGCTCAGTGTTCATGACACAAGCAAACCCGTGAAGCTCGTCTCTGGCAGGGCATGCCTGGATTGTGATTTGAACTTGATCTCGAGCGATGGACCGAACGTTGATCACTCGCAAAAGTGGCGGTGTCGTGTCCTGCTACGCAAGAGTCAGCTGGTCACTGATGGGAGATACTGTTGTCTTTGGCTACCACACTTGCAAGAAATTCAAGGGGTCAGTCCAATGTGCGGATGCTCGTTCGGGTTTGCGCAATCTCATCCGAAGCGATTCCTGCTCCATATGCGCAGCCATCACCTGAATGCCCGATAGAGCTTACAAGCTGTGCCGTGTTTCCTTTGCCTCTGACTGTAGACCTTCTGCGCCAGCTGTACAGTTAAGCTCGTAGCATGAGTCATCTTCTGCATAGCAGAAGACCTGGCAGGCAGTGGTGGCACGTTAACTTCATGCCTCGACGAGCCGAGACTGCATACACCCCATCCATGTCCGAAGCAGGAACAAAGCCCTATGCAGCACCGACTGTCTCTGAAGCCACAACAACGGCACCCAGCGTCCCTGCTCTGATCCTACACGATAAACATCATGTACCCTCTGCACAGCGATCTTCAACGATCAAAGCTCAAGGAAACGAGGCAACAGCAGAATACAAGGCAAGTCTTAGGAATTGTGTACTGGACTCGAAAGCATCCTTCGTCCTTGACAAGCGATAGCAAACGTTTTGCAACTACTTGAAGCGCAAGCTGTGCGCCTACCGTTCGGAAGCATTCTGCGGCAAATACTGAACACACACACACACACACACACACACCTGGCAGCCTCTCACACCTGTTTGTGAAAGCTGGGTATTGAAGCCTGCGCTCTTGAGCCGGGCCATTTGGTGGCAGGTACCACGGTTGAAGCGTGCAGGACACAAACCATGTCACCGAAGGGCCCAGGCTTTGTTGTGCAAAGTGGCTTAGTCTGCTGGCCGAACATACCGGGAGTGGTCTCTCACGAGTACAGGGAGAGTCACGCGGCAGTTCATCTACATTGCTGTGTCAAAGGCATCTTTCGCAGAAACTGTCCTTTCGCGGAATTTTAGCACGTCTAATCGCGGGCACCCTCTGAGCCGCTCAGCCGCTCTAAATCCCATACCCCTGGAGTTTGTTCTGTCTATGGACGCGAGTGCGGAGTTCAGCTTCAGGTTGAGCATTGAGGCAGGGTTGAGGGTCTAGGGCTATTGTCTGAAAAGAGTCTCGTTTTGCATGTCTCAAGAAATTAGTTAAGTCACGCACCCAGTGCCAACAAGAAAATCAACTCTCTGTGGTCCCCATCACAGCTACAGCGCCTCATAGTCTGTTCCACGAACGAAAGGAACCGTTGCATCTTCACCGGTAAGCATCACAGTTGCCGCATAGGGGTCGTTTGGCATCGCGGCACTGAAGCCGGCACTCAAGATCTCCAACACCGAAGGGACAAAAGCGGAGCCAGCGGAGCCACGCACGGCCTTGCACCAAGCCTTAAAGCGCTGCTCAGTTTGAGAAGAGCAGCAAAGCAGTTTGGTTTATACGGATCAGTTATGAAATAAGCTCTTTTTACAAAACGCAGCAAAAAGCCAAAAAAGGACGAGCTGAGCCTCAGGCTGTGCCCGCTTCGGAAAGTGTCACCAGAACCGTGAGCGACGATTCGGAGGGCGATTGGGGATTCGACAGCGTGATGTTGGGAGGCGTCAGGTCCAGCGTTGTGCGCAGGCCCACGGCGTCCTTCAAAGACCGAGCTGCGATGCTGCGTCTCGCTACTGAGCTACTCGCCTTTTGGCCCGGGAATTGCACCAAGAGCATTGTCGTCGTAACATGCTTCATGTCGCCATCATGTTCTCTCCATAAACTGATTTCTGAAAGGTGCAAGCAAGGTCCTTGAAAGCTATGCCAGATGCAAGGGTGCTCTTTTGTGGCTCCAGTCCAGACGCATTGAAGTAGACCTAAGCTGGCAAAACAGGGACATAGATGACTTAAGTCGACATTTCATCAAGCATCATACAATTAGCACATGCACTGGCTCATTGGGCGAATGGCTGACGTTGTTGCACTCTGTGCTTGAACCGGCCAATCGTCCTCCGCATAGCAGAAGACCTTGTAGCCCGTTTCCTGCATGTGCAAAAAAGAGTGCAAAAAGCCACGGCGCAGCTCCACGACATCGCAACTGATACTCACCGGGGGCCCCGACCGGAAGGAGCGGATCTGAGGCTGCCGTGTTCTTCCGCCATATGCGATTGACTTCAACTTCGACGTATTCGAAAGCTTCGCGCACTTCCGCACTGAAGCTTGTGGCCGGGTCATCAGAGCCCTTGACAAAAGTCTCCCAGTAGCAGGAGGACAAAGGGTCGGTGCTTATCTCGTCTTCATGGCAGTAGAGAGAGCTGGAGGCATTTGCTGGCTCGGCAGCCTGACCTCAAGCTCAAAAGGATGGCTCAAGAAGATGGTTGGGGCCTTCTTAGGTCTGCTCTTGTCGGTGGATGTTTAAGTGCAGGACACCACACGGTCCCTGGCTCGGAGAGCTGCAGTGTCACCTGGAGGGTGTCCTTCAGCCGCTTTCTTGCCCTTTCGAGCGTCTAGCGTGAGTGCCTTCAGGTCTTTTGATGGGTCTTTCTACAACATTTTTTCAGAGTATATTCTTCTTTTTCTTCTTCTTCTGCAGGGCTTGAAGGACGCGCAAGCACGCCCTCCGCGCACGAGGCCCGCCCGGTTCGTGATCCAGTCGACGTGAGAGACTCTCTCTCTCTCTCTCTCTCTCTGTCTTCTTCTTCTTCGTCGTCTTCTCCGTCTTCTTTTTCTGCTTCTTCTTATTCGTCTTCTTCTCCTTCTTCTTCTACTACGGGGCATGAGGGGGTGCAGACGCTCCCCCCCCCCGGCGCGCGCGCAAGGCGCGCCCAGCCCAGTCCACACGTCCTCTGTCGCTCTCGCTCTCTCTCTCGCTCTACATAAATATCCTACGTTAAGGCTTTAAGTCTACTCTCATATGCCAGCATCCTCCGTCTTCACGCCGCCCGCCCGCACAAAGTACAGGGTCGGAGCAGTGCTGTCAGTAATCCACACCGCTTCCTGAGCGTGAACATTCAGATGTGCATGGTTCAGATCGTTCAGTGTCCCAGTGTCCCAGGGAGTGCCACGGCAGCTCGATTCTTGGCTCGAGGCGATCTTTCCACCGCTGGGCGCAGTTTCGTTCCCAACGGAAGTCCCCACGTACGCATGCCTACAGCGAGTCTCTGAAGGTACAGAGAGCGCCGATGCTCATGCAATCGAGTGAATCTAATGCAGCTGGGATGCGTCATGAAGTTGGGCCTCGCGAACCCTTGCATGTCCACAGCGTTGTCTCTCGCCCAGCAGTATACATCATACTGCTGCGCCTCGGGATGGCCATGATCTGTTTTGCTAGTGTTGACTCCGTTGCCTCTGTTCCTGCCTCAACAAGCGGCTCCAGCTCATGCAAGAGGACATTCTCAATACCCGTCATCTCGAGGGTGCGATCACCACCGCTTCCATCATATGCAGCCGACCATCCAGCGCTGATAATTCGATTGATGGAGATATCCTGCGCAGTTTCGCCTGAATCACGCCGAGTAGGCCGGCAAAATGCAGTGCCAGCCTGGCAAAGCATCTTCAGATCTATTCAGGGTTGCCCCATGATCTACGGTCGACATTGTCAATCTCCGGCCTCGTTCAATGCAAAGGTCACCATTATGCGGTCATTGGTCTGCGTGGGGTCTTCAATAGTCAGCAAAGTGAACATTGGCGGAGCCTGCAGCCCAAGCCTATCTGCCCCGACTCTGCCCAGAAGTCATCACTCAAATGTGAATGATTGCGCAGCCGGCATTCAGATTTTGAAGACAGTAGCGGGTGACCACACCAAAACAAGCCTCGTCCAAGGTCGTCAACGATCCAATCGTGTCGCGCAACAGCTGCGCATCTGTCAAGTTCACTTGGTTGGGTCCTGGACCGACAAGCGAAGCTAAGGCAGCTCAGTGAGCAGACAAGCAGAGTTTCCCATAAAAGGGGGGAAGGTGGGAAGGGGGGAAGGGGGAAGGGGGAAGGGGGGAAGGGGGGAAGGGGGAAGGGGGGAAGGGGGGAATGGGGGAAGGGGGGGGGGGGAAGGGGGGAAGGGGGGAAGGGGGGAAGGGGGGAAGGGGGAAGGGGGGAAGGGGGGGAAGGGGGAAGGGGGGAAGGGGGAAGGGGGGAAGGGGGGAGGGGGGAGAGGGGGAGAGGGGAAGAGAAGGGGGGAAGAGAGAAGAGGGGGGAAGAGAAGGGGGGAAGAGAAGGGGGGAAGAGAAGGGGGGAGAGAAGGGGGGAAGAGAAGGGGGGAAGAGAAGGGGGAAGAGAAGGGGGAAAGGGGGAAGAAGGGAGAAGAAGGGGAGAAGAGGGGTGAAGGGGGGGAGGGGGGGGGGGGGGAAGGGGGGGAAGGGGGGGAAGGGGGAAGGGGGGGGAAGGGGGGGAAGGGGGGGAAAGGGGGGGGAAGGGGGGGGAAGGGGGGGGAGGGGGGGAAGGGGGGGGGGGAATGGGGGGGGGAAGGGGGGAAGGTGGGAAGGGGATGGGGGGGAGGAAGGAGGGGAGTTGAGACCTTCCCTGCATTTTTCTAGGAGCTTTGCACATGCGACACCACGCGTTGGGCCAGGCGCAGTGACTGCTTGGGATGCATCATGTCCCTGCGACCTGCGAAATTTGTTAGTGGCATCATTTGGTATCCTGCCCTTCTGTGCCTGTTTACAGGCAAGCTAACAAAAAAAAACTCGACGTGGTCCTCCTGGAGACGTGTAGTCAGGCAGCGATGAAAGGCTATCGGCCTGCCCACGACCCGAGAGAGTTCAAGAGAGAGCACAGAAGAGCACAGAGAGCCCACAGGGCACTGAACTGAAGCCACTACATCTACACAGACTTGACAGCCAATTTTGCCTGGATCTTCCAGTCATCCTCTGCGAGACAGAAGATGGCATATGCATGCTGGGAGGACAACCTCGCGCTTGAAGTGCCATCCTTGCTCACTACTCGGTCGATGTTCAGGTCAACGTTGCTGAAGGCTTCTGGCACAAACACGGAGAAAAGGGCATCTGCTGGAGCGACACTGGCTTTCGCAAAGACTTCGAAGAAGCAATCTGACGAAGAACTCCAATCCTGTACATCCAACTCGTTGCAGTAAGTGCCCGCAGGTGCGGATGCAACCTCTGTCACTTGGCACCAGATCGTACCGGGCTCGTCCAGCTGCAACGTTACTTGCAACGTGGCACTTGCCAAAGCATCTGCCCGAACAAAGATCATTCTGGGAGGAGTCGAATCCGTGACCCAAATGTTCTGAGTGAGCCCGCCAGCAGGGGCTGAGCTGGAATTCACCCCTGTTGCCATGTAGGCATGTGACATGTAGTTCGGACGCGGCACTCCTTGGCTGTTCACTGCACTGTCCTGTGCCCAGCAGTACACGTCATACTGCGTTTGCTCTTCGAAGAGCACATCCACGTCGTCCCTGGCTGTCAGACTTGGGTCGACGTTCTCCAACTTTGTCATTTCTATGGAGACATCACTGCCAGCAAAAACTGCCGACCACCCCGCTGCAATCACTCGGTTAATGGACATGTCGGCAGCTGTCTCTCCAGAGTCCGAGCGAGTGGCACGGCAGTACGCGGTGCCTGGCTCATTCAGGGACAACACAACGACGATCCGGTCGTTGGCAGCCGTGGGATCAGGAATAAGCAGCTTGGTGAACGACGGCGGACTCTCATCCAGCGTGACCAACAGCCCAATCTCATCTTTCAAAGCGACGGTGTCATTCAGCGACACTTGCAAAGGCAGGCTGGGAGACGTGTAGCTGACGGAGGTCACTGCAGCATCCGCCTGTAACACCCAGTCATCCTCTGCAAAGCAGGCAATGTTGTACGCAGTCTCTGACGTCAGGTTGGTCGCCTCCTGTCCGTTCTTCGGCAAAATCTTGTTGATGTCAATGCTGGCATCCCTGAACGCAACTGGAACCTCCACATGAAAGCTGGTGGCTGTCAGATTTCCTTTCACCTCAGGCACTTGATTGGGAGAGTGCTGCACTGACAAATGCACACACCATGGCCGCTTTTGCTTGATTCGGAACCACAACACGTGCTTTCAAGCTCAGGTCAGGGCGAAATCTTCCAAATAGCAAGGCGCTATTGGATTCGAGGATTGCAGATCACCAGCTTGTCCAATGTCACCCGCGCGGCAAAATTCAGAAAGCTGCGTCGCGTTGGGAAGAACTGCTTGGCACCAGATCGTACCGGGCTCGTCCAGCTGCAATGTTACTTGCAACGTGGCGCTTGCCAAAGCATCTGCCCGAACAAAAATCATTCTGGGAGGAGTCGAATCCGTGACCCAAATGTTCTGAGTGAGCCCGCCAGCAGGGGCTGAGCTGGAATTCACCCCTGTTACCATGTAGGCATGTGACATGTAGTTCGGACGCGGCACTCCTTGGCTGTTCACTGCACTGTCCTGTGCCCAGCAGTACACGTCATACTGCGTTTGCTCTTCGAAGAGCACATCCACGTCGTCCCTGGCTGTCAGACTTGGGTCGACGTTCTCCAACTTTGTGATTTCTATGGAGACATCACTGCCAGCAAAAACTGCCGACCACCCCGCTGCAATCACTCGGTTAATGGACATGTCGGCAGCTGTCTCTCCAGAGTCCGAGCGAGTGGCACGGCAGTACGCGGTGCCTGGCTCATTCAGGGACAACACAACGACGATCCGGTCGTTGGCAGCCGTGGGATCAGGAATAAGCAGCTTGGTGAACGACGGCGGACTCTCATCCAGCGTGACCAACAGCCCAATCTCATCTTTCAAAGCGACGGTGTCATTCAGCGACACTTGCAAAGGCAGGCTGGGAGACGTGTAGCTGACGGAGGTCGCTGCAGCATCAGCCTGCATGCATAAGCCAGGCTTGCAGAGATCAGAATACAGCAACCACTTGAGAAATTGCAAACACGACAAGGAGCGAAGAGTCATGCAAAGGCCTCAAGTACCCAGTCATCTTCCGCATAGCAGAAGACGTTGTAAGCGCGTTGTTGCTCGAGTGGCCGGCTCTCTCCAGTCCTCAACTGCAGGACGCTGACCTCTACCTCGACATTTCGGTATGCCTCGTGGACGGGGACTTCAAATGTGGAGGTCACATTGCCCTTGATGAATGTTTCGAAATAGCCTTGGTGAAAAACTCCAGAAAGCATGCAGAGTAGTGAATAAACGACATGTGCTGCAATGCGAAGCTGACTTGGTGCCCAACAAGGGCTGTCACGGCTTGTTGCACCTGCAATGTCGGCGGTCGCACAGAAGTCATCCAAAGGATCTGCCGCCTGGCCTCGGTTGTCGCACATGGCACTGCAAAGATGGAGAAGCAAATCGAAGCAATGTCATGTCAGACACTATGAGGCGCTAGAACATGCTAGAACTCTCGGACCAACTCGGACCCTGGCACCAGACCGTGCCAGGCTCTGACAGCTGGAGTGTCACCTTAGTTCGAACCCATGGGATTCATGGGATGCTTCGGAAAAGCAGATTCCTGCTTTTCAGTTGCAACTTTTGGTCAACTAGGTGAAGCACCTGCAGCGTGGGGGTTGTCCGTGCAACAGCTTCTGAACGTACAAAGATCATGGTTGGCGGAGTGGAGTCTCGAACCCAAACCCCAGCGGTGAAACCACCAGTCGGATCAGAGGCCTTAGTTTGCAGAAAAACTGCCAGAGGAGAGAGAGAGAGAGAGAGATCGTTGCATGAGGTCTTTGTGCATTGAATATCCTGGAATGAGTGCGTGGCATTGCTCACTGCAGTTCCTGCGTAGGCCTGTCGCATGAACCATTTATCATCTATACAGCAAAGCTAGAGTAATGATATGCAAAGACATGAACCGATCCTGGCTCATGAGGTTTGGACGCGCCATGCCCCAGCCATCCAAGGCGGCATCTTCAGCCCAACAGTACACGTCGTAGCGCGTTGCTTCTTCCAACGCGGCATTGTCCAGACGATCTAGGCTTCGGTTGGCAATGCTGGTCATTTCGATGGTGGCACTGCCTGCGTTTAGCGCAGAGCAGCAAAAGAATCAACGCCTGTAACTAGCTTAGGCAGGTAATGGCAAGTAAAGAATATGTGCAGGCCAGCGGTTTTGCTTAAGAGAAATTCCCAAGCGCCTGCCATGAACGGTGAAGACCAGGCGGCGCTTACAATGCGGCTGATGTGCATGTCAACCCAAGTTTCGCCCGAATCGGATCGCGTGGGCCGGCAATACGCCGTTCCAGGCTCGTTCAAGGCAAATGTCACCACAATACGGTCGTTGGCGACTGTTGGATCTTCGATCTCCAGAAGCGTAAAGGTTGGAGGGGCCTGCACAAGATTGCACAAGCCAGTTCTGACTGTTCTCTGAGCAATTCAGATGAAAGACTGCGATGCGAGGCCTCATCCAATGTTGTTAGGGCTCCAATCGCATCTTTCAAGGCCAAACCCTGCAGGAGGTCAACCTTGTTCGGCCCGGTGCTCAAGACAAAGTTCACCGATGCCACCGCAGAAGCCTCAAACGTCTGTCAACGTTGCGCGCTACGCATGATGCCACGACCCAGAGGTTCCCATGCCAACTTGGCCGCTGACGGCTTGGGAGGGCCAATCATCTTCCGCGAAGCAGAACACAACGTATGAAGTCTCATGCAACAGAGGAATGCTGTTGGTCTGATCTTTCCGCCAAATTCGCGCGACTTCAATCTCCACATCACGGAAAGATTCAGGCACCTCAACTCGGAGCTACGCCAGCTACGACCAGCTACGAAGACACTGCAATGCGGGCCCATTGGGTCCTCGGAGTCTTCTTGCAAAGAGGCCAAACTCTCGGCGAAACAGAGCCCTGCTTCAAAGCAGCCTCCGCACGAAACACGGTTTCGTTCTCCAAGCCCTTCGTAAAGTCCTGCTTAGCCACACTCAGCACACCCGCCACACAGCATGAATGAGTAGCTGCGCATCGGTCGTTTCCCTTCCTCATAGAAGCAGTCATCGCTGGAGTTTGTCTCCTTTGAGGGATAGTAGGGAAGCACCGCGAGGACTGGGATGCGCTAGAGAGTGCAACACATCATCCATGAGACTATTCTGGCCTGCACCTCATCCTCTTTGCAGTTTAAGATGTCGCTGGAGTTGGCCTGAGTCTGCTGGCCAAAAACAGTTTCCAGCCGATGCATCTCCTTAGGGCCATCACCAGTTCGGCTGCCTGACACCTGGCGTTGGAGAGGCGTTAGTGCTTGCTTGTTAGTGCTTGTTTGGTTCACATGGCCTTGCTATGCCCAAAGGTGTCAGTTGATCAGCTCTCAGATGCATGCTCAACTCGGCAGACGTAGCATCCCCTTTTCGAGCTTCTGTTGTACACGCAGTCGCACGCACCCAACTAACAGGCGGAGGTGATTTTTTCCTTACATTGGCCCTGGCTCGTTTTCCTTGCTAACGCTGCCCTGCAATTCCTGGCTTTGGATGCTATGAAATGCAGCATTTCTGGTTGCTTGTCGGCCCCAAACGCCTAAACCCTAAACCCTAAACCCTAAACCCTAAACCCTAAACCCTAAACAATAACCCTAAACCCTAAACCCTAAACCCTAAACCCTAAACCCTAAACCCTAAACCCTAAACCCTAAACCCTAAACCCTAAACCCTAAACCGTTTCCAAAGCTCCGAATGGTGCAAAATTCCAGCATTTATAGGTGTTCCACAGCTCTAAATGCTGTCGATTACACCGTGTGTGCCTGCTTGCAGGCTCTAAATGATGAAAATACAGCATTTTCATGTTCATCTATTATTGCATTATGGTGCATTCTTGCATAGTCTTGTCTATTCTTGTACATTAGTGTGACTTAGAATATTACATTTTGTATATTATTGTATATTTTGCATATTATGGTAAAGTATGGTATATTAATTATGGTATATTCTTCCATATCATTGTATCTTCTTCTTCTTCTCATTGTATGTCGTTGTAGATTATTGTATATTATTGTATCTTATTGTATATTTTGTATATTATTGTATATTCTTGTATATTATTTATTGTACATTGTTGTATCTTATTGTACATTATTGTATCATGTCCAATCCATCAGTACCTACCACTATCACTAACCACTAACCACGAACAACTAACCACTAACCACGAACCACGAACCACGAACCACTGACACTGACCACTGACCACCGACCACTGACCACTAACCAGCTAAACTCCTTGAGCCAAAATGGCTGTGAGCCTCCGCGATGCTGCCTCGAGCCTTGCTTTGCCTAAGGCCTAAGGATCCAAACCCAGCTGTCTTTATTTGCTTGCCACCTTCGCAGCAATTGACATCTCTGTGTAGGTGGAATGTCGTTCACATGGCGAGTGCAACCGTCAGAGAGGCGCACCAGATTGTTCCGGGCTCGTCCAGCTGCAGCGTGATCCGCAGGACCTCCTCTGCACAACGAGGGCGAGTTTCAGGAGAGCAAATAGAGCGATGTATGCACGCATGCGACGTGTGAAACCCTCCTTTCAAAAAAGGCTGTCTCCGGCTGTCTCCTGGCCGACCGCCACAGCACGAACCAAGATCCTTACAGCTCCATGAAGTGCCGAATTTTGAGGAACTACGAGCGCTAGCACTGCTCTCGCTCACGCTATCTCATGCAAAGGAGCATTCCAGGAGGCGTCGTATCTGCAACCCAGACTCCTCGAGTCAGGTATGCCCACATCTACGCACGTTGCAGCACACTGACTGACACACTCGAGTGCTATGGCTACTGCAGTGCCATGGAAGCTCCCAGTTCCAAATTGCGTTCCAACAGGCCCAAAGTTGCAAACTCTTGGAAACTTGCTCCTGCAGTGCGACCTCCCTGAGGAGAGAGGGGATTTCCAACATCAGCACCAATGTAGCTGGTGGTCATGATGTTGGGGCGAGCAAGCCCTCCATCATCGGTTGCATCGTCCTGTCGTCAAGCCTGTCTCTGCTGCACAACAGCACTGCATGTCACTGCGCATGTCCTTGGCCAAGCAGTAGATATCGTACTGAGTCGCCTGACTCGTACAAATCATGACAACACACGCCATTGCACACCACTTTACGGTAGATCTGGCAGCTGAACAACTTGGCTCAGCATGGCCTCATCAAAGAAGATGTTGTGGTCTTGGCGGTTCGTCAAGGCGGGGTCCACATTCTCCAACTTCGTCATTGTGATGACTGACCTGTGTGATGAAGCTTCAAGTTAGTGCATTACAAACGAGATTCTCGAATTTGCACCGCCTTCAGCAATTTCAAAAGTAGAGTCTGAGCAGGCGTGCGGCACAGCACTGCCGTTCTGTGGAGCTGACCATCCAGCCTTACTAACTTCGCTTCAGGCACCCCTCAGATCTACATCTTTAAGCTTTACACACACATAAGAGGCACGGGGAGCCGAGGCAAGAAAAAGCGGGCAAGGGATGCAAGGGGCAGTGGAAGGCGAGATCTGAGTGCCAGGAAGTGCTAGGGCTCCGGCACCCAGGATGCGCACGATGGACCTGGTGGAGGCATCACATGGAGACTTCGGCTTGATGGCTTGGAAGGCTTGGAAGGCTTGGAAGGCTTGGAACCTGAAGCCAAGAAACATGTCGGCAGATGTCTCCCCGGAGTCAGATCGGGTTGCGCGGCAATATGCGGTTCCAGGCTCGTTCAGAGCAAAGGTCACTACGATGCGATCGTTGGAGGCTGTGGGGTCATCAATGACCAGCTGAGTAAAGATTGGAGGAGTCTCGTCCAGAGTTGTCTTGGTTCCAATGAGCTCTCGCAACACATGGACGGCCGACAGCGGTACCTCCAGGGTCTTTTCGAACAAAATAAGTCAACTAAGTTGCAAAAGAAGGCTCCGAAGGCTCCGAAGGCTCCGAAGGCTCCGAGGCCTTGTTCGGGTACACGGGTGCAGTGAAGCTCGGCCTTGGCACTCACCGAGCTCAGCGAGTGCCGGTATATCAACATGCGCTTGGATCCATGCGAACGAGGCTGAAAGCTGCTTGCCTGCAGATCGTGTCTGCATCTTGCGCTCACATATACTCAGTTCTGCTTACTGCGCACCTGTATGTGCCAATCATCCTCCGCAAAGCAGAGCACCTCAGGCAGGCCATGCCTACAAAAAAAAAAACAACTAGCTTTTTGCACCTGTTCTCAAGGCTGTCCGAACAGGGCCTGGTACTCAGTCTGCGAGGCCAAGGTGGTGGAAAAGGCTTCGCTGCTGTCCAATAAACGGTCCACGTTGATATGGACGTTGCGGTAGGCCAGCGGAACCATGGCGGTGAAAACCTCAGTGGAACAAGCTCTCGGGTGTTTGCGCTTGGCGTTTCGCTGGTTGAATCTGAAAAGCCACTCTGCGCTTATTTGGTAAGGCGGTCACAGACTGCCCAGAGCCTTTAATGAATCGCTCATAGTAGCAGGGGCTGGTGTCATTCGTATCCTGGCAAGGTGAGCTCAGGCCGAACGCAGCCAACGAAGCAACGAAGCAACGAAGCAAGTGGCAGCCTGCAAGCTGCTGTTGTCGCAAATTGATGCGTTGGGACCCTCCAGGCTCATGGCTTGGCCTCGACACAGCTCTCAAAGGTGCCTTACGAAGCCATAATGGGGATGGGTCTCCCGACACCAGATCGTACCGGGCTCGTCCAACTGCAGCGTCACCTGAACCGATTCTTTTTGATTTTGATTGATAGGCTGATCCGAGAAGTCGGGGCCTGAATGGTGCTGGAATCCAGGCTCTCTGCATCAATGAAAGTCATAGTCGGAGGTGTGGAGTCTTTCACCCAGATGTTCGCTGTGCGACCACCACTCGGTGAACCTGGAATTCTAACGGCTTGAGGATCCATGCGGCACATGCGTTCAGCATGTTGGGTCCACATTCAAGCGCCAGCTCAGCCAGCCGCTGGAGCTGCCAACATCTAGAACGACGTATTCCTGTCAAGACACTTTCCAGCATCGCTGTCCTATTCAGTTTCTGGGCAAATTCACTGATCGCGTCCTGCGTCATGTAGTTCGGCTTCGCAAAGCCTTTCGTATCCACAGCTGCATCCCGTGCCCAACAGTAGACATCGTAGAGGGTGGCCTGACTCTCGATTCGCGCAACACTCATCCGCAGTGCAAGGCATTCTTAGAATTTGCCTCCAGAAAGAAGACGTTCTCATCATCACGACTTGTCAGGAGCGGGTCCACATTCTCCAACTTTGTCATTGTAATCGTCCTGAAGCACAATACATTGTGCGCAGCTCGATGTGTCTGCCTATGTCATCCCGCGTCAAATCCACTTTGGGCCCCGCTGTGTACCGTTTCCGTCATACGCAGAGAACCAGTTGGCGGAAAGAATCCTGTTGAGGTGCCTTGATTTGAAGCAGTTCTCAATGATCCAACCCGTAGTGCACACTACAACATACTACAGCATACTACAGCCAACGTTGCAACGTTGTCAAGAAGATCCAAGGCGCATGTCTGCAGAGGTCTCCCCAGAGTCCGAGCGCGTTGCTCGGCAGTAGGCAGTGCCAGGCTCGTTCATCTCGAAGGATACCACAATACGGTCATTCATGGCTGTAGGATCCTGCCAGGTGTGTAGAACACGTGCAAGCTATATCAAGCAATATCAAGCTATGCAGCTACGATCAGCTATGCCGGCATTGTGTGTGACGATGCATGGCGAAGACAGGCAAGCATCCTGGATCTCGAGCGCCGTGAATGTAGGAGGCGTCTCATCCAACGTGACGATGCTTCCCAGCTCATTCTTTATAGCCGCCACCTGGCTTGCCTGAACACCCGTGTCGAAAACCATCTTGTTCGCAGCAGATCCGATACCTGACTACAGCGCATCTTTTGCTTTTGTGCTGTCAAGAGGAAACCTTCCAGTTGGCACAACAGAAGCATGACGCCATAAGTCTGGAACCATCATCTTCATCATCTTCTGCATAGCAGTAGATGAAATCATACCGCGTGGCCTGAGAACTGTTTTGGAGAAAAACATGTCTTTGACTCTGACTTGCGCGCGCACAGGTGCCCACAGAGGCCCGGACTTCTTCCAGATTCAAGAGTAAAATGGAAACATCTTGCTGGTACTTCCACGGGCTGACGTCAAAGTCCGCTGGCGTAGAGATGCCATCTGCCGAGCCATCCTCAATGTCGTCCAGATCGTAGATCCAAAACGTGCCACACTCGTTCCCGAAGGCATCCTGGCAATCCAACTTGACCGACCGAGACATTCGACCCGAGACAGTCGACCCGAGACATGCGACACGACAGCGGTAACGAGCCAGTTGAGCAGTGCAGTTGGCAGACTCGGCTTTGATGAGGTTCTCGAAATCGGCTGACATGTTCATCGGCCTTGGTGACACTCGCACCGTGGTCGGCCGCTGCTTCCCGAGCAAGCTGGCTACTTCTGTGCCCAAAGTTCTTGGGGCAGCGCTGGTGCTCTCGAGTGTTTCTCGAATGCTTTGCTTCACGGGTGTTACTGAGCGGTGTGTTGCCGTGGCCACGGTGCAAGGAGACAAGAGCGCATGCGTGGGTGCGTCAGTGCGTGCTCGAAGAGTGGACTATCCCAGTCTGCCGGCATGCGTGAGTGCGTCTGCAGTCAGCCACGAAGCCCGAAAAACTTCGGCAGCGGAGGCCGGAAGTGATCATCATTTTCGCATCGTTCCCGCAACCCCGTCTTTCCCTGGGAAACTTTACCCTCCTCCCCCCCCCCCGCCGGTTTTTCGCTAAGTTTGGAGCTTTTCTCAATGAAAAACTTTTATATTTCTATCTGGGAGTTAGGGCGAGCCGCCGAACGCTTGCCGATGAAACCACTAACCATGGAACCTTCCAGGGTTGCACCAGCAAGGCCTAGCTAGGCCTGGGCATTGGCTTCGCATGGTTTGGCATGGTTTTGCATTTTTTGCCGGCTGCAGTTTATCCTCAAGTTCAACGCTCCCCGCTGGAACAGGCAGATCTTTGAAGTGAAGCGAACACCGTTATAGAATTGTTATAGAATGTTTGCGATAAGGATAAAGCTATGACAAGATCAGACGCGACAAGCCATGTCCTTGCAGGTACTGGGTGGCAGGCTCCGATTCCCATGTCGCACACCATATCTTGCTTCCTTCGTCCACGCGCACAATCAGGTGCAAAGTGTCCTTTGCCACCGCCTCCCGTTGGCAAACATGCTGAATCGTCGCAACACTACAGCAAGCATCTGTACGACTTCTGCACCATGGGCGAGCTGACTGTAGTGTGAATTTCAGGCAGTGCCTCGGCGTCAATGACGGTCATCTGGGGAGGCGTCAAATCCAGCCTCAGCGTTAGGCATTTGATAGAGATGAACACCTCCCAAAGAAGAGGTTAAGCTTCGCGCGTCCGGACGACTCCTGGCACAGCAAGAGGACCACACTGGACAGGATCTGTCTGGCCGTTTCCTGCCAAGTGCACAGTCGAAAAAGGTTTGTGTCATCTTTCTGCTCGACAACTCAACAGTTTGCCGCGACCTCTGGCCGTTCGGTGCCTCGAGAACTAATGGCTCTTCCTCGCCCACCCTCCTCCTCCCAGTCCCACATTCCCAACCCGCTGTTTCGTAAGTCCGGGAGAACTCATACAGGACACTGTTCTGTAACTGCGTGAAGTACGGTGGCCATTCAGTGACGGCAGCTGATTGCATCCACAGGCCGTAACCCACATCGACGATGCAACAACTTTCTACAACAAGGCCTACTCACTCAAACAAGAAACTTTCGGGAACAAAATACGAAACGACCGGCCCGAGCACAGCACTACCGCTGCTGCCACTCGCTGCTGGCGATGCAGGTGTAAGCATAGACGTAGGCTTAAGGCTTGGCGAGTTTGGCTTAAACTGAATTACTGAATTACTAGCAGGGCACAAGAGGTGATGAAAAAAGCCATACCTTCCGCAGCAAGTTGTAGTTTTGAGCCTAGCGGGCCTAGCGGCCAAGGGACACGAAAGCATTGACAAGCACCCTGCAATCAGCCAACTGTCGCCCGTCATTGGTCCTTCTTCGTCCTGCGCCCAGCCTCAATCAAAAACAAATGCCAAGCTTCATGGAGAAACAACACCATCTGCAAGTTGAATAGATTGAGCAGCGAGCAGAACACGTTGTAGTCAGTCCCCCTTTGAAGTGGGACCCGTCCGCTTGGCCCATAGTCCGCGGCAACCATGTCAACCAGCATGCTGGCCGCATATGGCCTGGCACTTGCACGCTGTCATGCTCTGTCCAACCCTTGCGAATGTAGCACCCAGAGGCTGAGAGGCGAACTGGTAGAACAAAGTGGTCGAGCTGAATCCTCCTGCACGGGTCACGGGTCACAAATGGTCGCGGGCCCTCAAGAGGACTGTTATGTCCTGTTATGACTGTGAGCTGCCGATGTGCAACTTACTGGCCATAGAATGTTGGCGCATCAGGTGCTTGCACATGTCTGGATCTGTCCTGCTGCTACCATGAAGCGGCTGGGCTGCGGGAGGCCCGAGCGCACAGCGACGCAAAAGGCCGTGCCGGCTTCGTCCAGCGTTAGGCTCACATCAATTCCATCTTCCCGCCCCGAGGTCGCCTTCGAAGATGAGAAGATGAGGGCAGGAATGAGGAGGACAAGTCAGGATACTCCAAGAGTCAATACAATGTACAGAAAACATTTCAACCCATCTGCTGCAGGCCAGAGCCTGTGCAGTGCAATTGAAGCTTGTCGGTGCTGTCGTGTCAAGAGTGCGAACCCGTTGTTTGGTTGCCACTGCCGCACCCATGGTTATGACGTTGACGATGGGCAGTTCGGTGTCCTGCGGCTTGCGCATCTCTGCTCAAGATGGCGCATTGCCCGGAACGCTACAGCTCCTGCGCATAGCAGTATACGTTGTAGAGAGTCTTTGCTGTCAGCCCAGCAACCTAAGCTGTGCTGGCAATGGAGCTGCTCAGCATGTCCGCGGATGTCTCCTGAGATCTCCTGAGATCTCCTGAGCCTGGAACATCGACCTCCATCTCAGCATAACCGAACGCCGAGCTGAAGGCAGCCTGTGAACTGTGGACATCGGATGACGACTTTAACTGGCAATGCAATAAGCAGGCTTCACACAGCACAATAAGGCGCAGACAGAAGCAGAGAACGTGGACCCAATCTCTGAAAGTGTGACTGCAAGCTTTTGTCCATTGCTCCCATCCTGAGCTGCTGAGATCTAGCACGCAGGTGCATGGAAAAACAGCCGTGCCTCCGTACTGTCCAGGAAGCCTGAGTTCGCGTGCAGACGAGGCACCGGGAAGGCCTGACAAAAGGACGTGCCGCTTTCGTCAAGACCTGGAGACATTGTCAGACCAGAAACGGCTAGGCTGGGCGTCAACAGCCCTCCGTGAGCCAGCAGTGCAACCAACTGCTGCTGTAGGAACCCCACGGATAGTCACACGAATGATATTCTCGGAAATGCCGTCGGCTGACACCACCGTCAGAACTGCGACACATAGATACAACGTGGGCTTCGAACACTTGCAGTTCTGCAGAGTGACCGCAGCATCAAAGTATCTACAAGGCCTGGTGGTGTGACGTCAGCGACTTGCGTGCGAACCTTCAGGCCGCATGATTCAATGAGCAGGAAGGACTGCACGACAGGTGCAGTGAGCAACAGGCTCTCAGCATGTGGCACGGTACGTCTCACCATTGGAGCCGGCAGGCTGGAGCGGCTCCAGCAGGTCCTGCTGTGCCTGGGAGAATGTTCCGTTGTGTGAAAAGTGCTGTTGACGTAAGGCTGTTGCATAAGGCGGCACTCTCTGTTGCATGAGTCCGACACCAGCAATGGAGTGGACGTGACACGGCGCAAGACCCCAGAAGCCAGCGTGATGTCCCAGATCTAGCAGATCAACGAACGATCTGGGAATGAGGGCATCTGAGATGAGAGCATCTGGGACGGGGCCATCTTAAACAGAGTGCATCAGCAAATGGGCATCTGGAATGGGGAGCATCTGGAAAAGGGCATCTACCAGCAGGGAGCGCATCCGGGAAGGGGTGGTAGGATCTTGAATATGCAGCATGCAGAGTGAAGCAGCGTTGCAGAACGATGCATGGTGGCACTCAGAGCGCGAGGGATGCACTGGCCTGGCCCTTGCAGTCGTCCAAGGTCACCGCATTTATGGGACAAAGGTTGGTTCGTGCAACTTCGGATGCCAGCAGCGGATCCTTACTTCACTGTGCCAGTCAAGCCTGCGCTCCAGCTACGAATACAATGCAGAGGCAGCTACAGCGACAGACTTGGACAGACTTGCACGGGCTTCATCAAACTAGGAATGCACGAACCCTCAACAAGTTGCCGAGGTGTCCGAGTGCCTGACATTCGGAGAGATCGTCATGGACGTGTTGAGCAAGTCGAATGTGACCTGCGCAAGGCACCAAAAAGTATGCGGTGGGGCAAGGTGAGGGTCTGGCATTATTTTGCCTGCATGTCCTTTGCCTGCAAGTCATCCTGGATGGGGATGGAACGGTACTGCGAGGCAAGGCTCAAAGGAGTCAGGACGATGTTGCCCGAACCGGGCTCAACGGCCTGCAATCTGCGAACCACACACAACTACACGCAACTACACACGCAGAAGTTGCGGCAGAAGTACAGCATTGTACCCACGAAGAGGAAACCCGCCTCGCTGAAGTTGATCACGAGGCTGCCATCCAAAGCAAAATCTTGACCGTTGTTGGGCGGACTGAAGCCAGTGATGCATGACGTTTCGAAGACATAGGCACCTCTGGGAGAACTGTGGGAGAACATTGATTCGACACAGCATGACTCATGACACAACACCAGGTTGCAGACGAGAAAGCTTGCTGGCCCGCCTGCCGGCAATGCTGCCGCTTCGTTCTGAGAAGCTGACAGATCACGGAAGCATCCGGCGCTATATGCAACCTTGACTGCAGAATAGGAGGTGGCGTGCATCGAATTTCCTTTCCATACAGGGCCAATACCTCTGAATAGGAAATGCAACAGTAGATCATAGACGCGTATGGGCAAAAGTATGCCCGGTATCGCCAGGCCACTTCGTACCGTTGGCAGTAGACTGTGAAACCGGCTGGGTCCACTATGGCGCTGTTGTATTCAAGAACCTTTGTCAGGTGCAAAGCTGATGAGGCAACACAGCTTGACACATTCAGGACGTGAGGCTTCCGCCACTGAGTTCGACTTGCAGGCCATACTGGTGCTTGCACCGGTGTATAAATTTTGGATGGTGACAACCTGGACCAAAGGTCGCGCGTAGCACTCACGAAAGCCACAAAAGCAGGCTTGCAGAACTGATAGAACTGCCTTGCTCCCATCGGGAGATGCTTCAACTTCCTCTGAGAACGTCAAGTTGATGCTGTCGTCGGGGTCGGCACCTTGGCAGAGTGTCTGCATGTGAAAAACGACACCAAAGCATCTAGCCGGGACATGCTTCAACAACATGACACTCCCATGGAAGATTTCAATAAACCTGAATCTGCTTCTACAAGCAGTGGAGCCAATCAATGCTAACCTGCACTGTCCTTGCTAGCTGAGAACATTCCGTTTGAGACATTTCTTGTAAACGAGCTCTCCACTTGGAGAGCAATAAAGTAGCTTCGCAGCGATGTATAGCAAGATTGACCAAGCCAGCGTAAGCGAAGCACCAATGACGCTGAAATGACGAATGGCTGCATTTACAGATCTTTTCACACCCTGACTGGGATCAAGGTCCACATCTTGCCCAGCTCTGGAATGCTCTGGGTCTGATCTAAGTCTCTGTATGTTCAAGAACGTCAAAACGAAGTATCCTACATTGTTTGACCGGTTAAGACTGCAAATGGCTCGTCCTCTTGAAACACAAAGTGTCTAACACTGTCGAATTCAGGCTGCGGCTTGGCTCTTGATGGGAAGGAAGCAGCGAGACCAAGCTGGGCGGCGTAAAGTCGCCCGTGGAGAAAGTATACTGGAAGAATGCATTCGGAAGACCGCTGCCAGCACTTCGCCTCGGTCACTGAGCCACTCACTACCACCTTGTCAGAGCCAACACTGCCCCCCTCGTTCATGTGTTCTCTAATATTCGCCTCGGCTTCCTGCCGAGAAGCGTCTGGAACAAGCAGACCCGGATCGGGCCTCCTTCCCCCGAACCCAACCCTTCCCCATGCCCAATTTTGTAACGCCACCCCCCCCCCCCCCCCCCCCGCCCTGTGGGACCCCCCCCAATCGCTTGGAGGAGCTGCAAACCGACGCTGTGGAGGGTCCTGCCTCTCGGTGGCTCCTACAGGGAAATTCCTCAAAAACCCCCCCCCACCCCCACCCCCCCCCCACCCCCCCCCACCCCCCCCCCCACCCCCCCCCCAACCCCCCCCCCCCCACCCCCCCCCCCCACCCCCCCCCCACCCCTCTGCCCCTTTTTGCGAAACCCTTTTTCCTCCTTTCCTGTCCTGGGGCCGGCCCGGCTGCCGAGGCGGTGCGCGCAAGCGTTTACAATTACTTCTCCTTCCTAGAAAGGCGAGAAAGGCCCCGACACGGTGCCGGCATCAATTGTCAGGTAATAGCCGACAAACTCAGTCAAGAAGGTGGCATCCGAGTTTCCCTCGTTCAGCACCAACTGGCTGGAATCATTCGCGGATATGACCTGAGTGTCAGGGAGGATATGGTTTTTCAAACTTTTCCCCCAACAAACTTCAACCTCAGCGTGGCACAGCCCCACTGCCCAATCCAAAGGCGGTGTAGTTCACGCCATCAAAGAGCGTAACCTCCAGATCCATGGCGTCACACACAAGAGATCACAAGAGCGCAGCCGTCCACAGGCCCAGGCCCGCCCAGAAGACTGCAACACGATGTCTTCATCAAAGATGATGCGCACCTGCACGCGTACGGCTTGGAGTGCATCGGCCGCGATGAGCGGCCAGCAATGGCTGGTGACTAGCACGTGCGGGTGCAGACTCCGTGCGTCATTTCAACCAGGCCTCTGAATCAAGCCGGATGTCTTCAGCTGAAACGTTGGTAGGCACATTGATTTCCAAAGGTAAGACTCCTTGCTGAAATGTCAATGACACCACCAGAGGGGTTGCAGCCCCAGTCTGGAGGATGAGGAAGATGAAAGGCCAGGTGAAACAGTAGCGAAACCAGCAGGCAAGCCACGAAGGAAAGCTTGTCCAGCGTGTCTTTCTCCTTGGCACCTTGCCCTTGCCTCTGCCCCATCTTCGTGCCCAACACCGGGCAAGGACCTGTGCCATACCCTTCTCGCCGTGTTCATCTGGCGATGGGTCTCTAGAGCCTGGCCTCACAAGATGCCAAGCACACAGCGCACGCGACGTCCCAAGTGCCTCACGTTGCCGAGGCTCGAGGGACTCGAGAGGTCCATCCTGTATACGCCCTTCACATCTGCACCTCACACGTCTGGCACCGTCTGCTACAAGTTCAGCCGCTCGGCACATGGCCTGGGTTTGAGCACAAATGCCCGCGGCGTATGGTGAAGTCAAGCACCCGCTCACTCCACAGATGCACCTTAAGAAGTGGCAGCATGAAGCGGAAGGGGAAGCACAGCGTCACTTTCTGCTGGGAACACGCTCTCAATGGCCAATGCCATCAACACGCCGGCCCTTGCGACGGAAAGGTACTGGACGCCCTCCACCTGCGGCGTGGTCGACATGAATGCATCCACACCCGGGAACATCAGAGACGCTTTGGGCAGGCCTGTGGAGTTTTCTGCAACTGCATCGGTGGCATTGCCAGATATGTCCAGCGACGACCAGGACACATTCACGCGGGCACGAGGGCCAGCAGCACGGGTCTCGTTCGCGGAGCTGTGCCCAGGCAGCTGGATCGGTCGTGGTGTGTTTCTTGCCATCTCCTTCGAAGCATGGCATGCATCGCATCTGAAGGAGAGAGAGATTGGGATAGAAACTGCTTCAAGAGACCCTGCCTTCACCAGCCCCTCGGTAGCCACTGAAACTTCGGGAACGTGTGGCCACAGCTCTGCTGGACTCCAGATGGCCATAAGTATAGCCCAGATGACCAGGCTTACTAGAATGACGGCCATGGTACCTGAAGGTCAACAGATGTCAACAGCAGCCTTTAAAGGGCCTAAAGCAAAGCAGCTGAATCGAGCTCAGCTCGGACCTACATTCAAAGACTCTGAGTCCTAAATAGTCCTAAGATGACTCGAAGACTCGGCCCAGCTCCAGCTCTTTTGCCCAGCGGCCGCGCCAGGACCGTCCCTTCGCTCTGCGCCGGCCGGGTCCGGGCGCTCCGGGCGCTCCGGGCGCCTCCACGTCGAAGCTCTGGGGCGCAGAGCCATGCCCAGGCCCCGCAGGCTCGCGGGATGCCTGCAAATCTCAGGCGATGGCGGTATATATGACATATTCACATAATGCACATATATTCACATAGATTCACATAGATTCACATAGATTCACATAGATCCACTTTGATTTTCATGATTTGTCATATTCCCACTCGTACACTTTTCAGAGAATCAGAGGCATGGAACCCTCGTCGGTGTGCTTGGCTCCGCTTGCCTGTGCGTGTAGGTCGGCTGGTCCGCCCAGCAGAAGTTTGAGCGCTAAATGGAAGCTTTCGTCGCAAAGCAAAGCAGAGCACTTGAGAACGGTTCAGCTAAGGCTAAGCAGGAATGCCTTAAAGACTCTGTCAAGGTAGCTGCGACTAGATGCTTTTGCGGAAGCTGGTCGGCTGTTTTGTGTTTGGCTCAAGAGGATCAAAAGTCCACTTGCGCAGTGTGTCAGATGCCGTGATTGCCATGGTGGTAAAGTTGACCGGGTTTGCCATCGAGCTTTGGGCGATTCCGCTTGCCCTTGCTTTGCGTGTTGCAGTGGCCTCAAATGTCTGGCTTGCGCTTTTGGATCAGGATCTGCGTTCTTCACGAGGCGAGGGGATGACGCGGACCGTTTATTCGACTCGGACTCTTGCACGAAAAGAAAATCTAGATTTCTAGAAGTACAGCTAAAGATCTCTGGAAGGTTTTGGCAGGCCCGAAGTTTGTCTTCACAATCGCCCTTTGCAGCTTCAAGGTCAACATGCAGGCCATATGTACCGCGGCACCATACAATGGAATTAAATGTCTAATACATACCGCGTCAGTGAAGCGCGCGGCATCGGCGTCCGTGCAGAATGACACAAAGACGGCATAAACCTGAGCATCTGTGACCTGGCTTGATTGAAGCGCAACGCATGGGATGTTGGTGCTCCACTGATAACAGCTGGCTCCTCAGGTGTTGAGCTCCTCTTGGCCTTTGTAGTGTTTGAGGTGCCAAAGCGACTTTGAGAGAATCACAGCTCCTGGCGACATAGCTGTGACCCTGCAGCCGTTGTAACCCGACATGCCAGCGAGCACAGGAAAGAACCAGAGCAAAATGAATGAAGCAGAGTCGTCAGGCCCGTCCAGGTTCTGTGTGTCCATTTGGTGAGGGGGGAGAAGGGGAGGTGCAGAACGTGCTTCGCAATCATTCCTACGTATTTAACATAGAATGCACGCAGCGGTACATCGGGTGTAAAAAAATTCATGGTTGAAATAAAGCTGAGATATTAGATGAAGAGAGCACGGATACAAAACATCAGAGCGAATCCTGCTTCCGGCCACGAGAGAAGCCGAACAGCTTCAACAGCAACGGATGCAAAACGACAGCAGCTTCCAAGGGCGCGCCTGCGCCGCAGAAGCAGTTGCTCGCATCTGCAAGCCCGCTTTGGTTTGAGGACCCTCACTCCTGCAAAGCCCAGACACAGAGAGAGCGAGAGAGAGGAAGAGGGAGCGAGAGACAGGGAGTGAGCGAGAGACACAGAGGCTGCTGCAACTGGTCGCTACGTCGGCATGTTCTCGGCCTTGTAGAGCTCTTCTCGTCCTTCTGTCTCGAGCCCTCGGACCGAGCCTGCAAATCTAAGCAAAAGCATCGGAATCTCCAGGCACCGGCAGCAGAATAGCGGCTGAATAGCGGGAGCTATGGCGGTCCTTGAAGGCCTCTGCTTGGGCTTCCATGTCTGGAGCATCCTGTAGTGCCTCCAGCAGAGCATCCTGGACAGGCTTGGGCAACTACAACTGATTCTCCCCTCTCAGATCCAAGGTGTTTGCTTCACATCGTGACATGGCACGTCAAGAAATCTGCCAACCTACTAAATCGACTTCCTCCTCGAAGAACTTTTCGAGAGCTGCATCAGCATCATCATCATCATCCATTGCATCAAGTGGCTTGAAGCCTGCAACCCTAAGCTACAGCTGGTAACTTGCGGCGCGTGTCCTATGACAATGATCTGCGCTTTTCATTGAGGCCACCAAGAGACTGGCTTTATGAGACATGAAACACATTTCACAGGTGCTGAACAGACTTGAGTTGCCAAGACTCTCATATTTGCGTTAAGTTGCTGGTCGAGCCGAGGCGGCAACAATAACACCGTGTCTACCACCCGCTTCGCAGCCGCAGCCCTTTTACAACGGGAAAGACGCATGAAGTCCCCAAGCACCGAGAAGCCCCGAACGAAGGAGGCGTTTCCGCACGCTTTTTCCGTTCCTGGAACCGTGAGGCAAGCACCTTTGGACTTGCAGTAGGACATGATCAGGACATGTAATGGAATCTTTCAGGACTTGAGGGAGGCTGCAGCTACAAGTCTATTGTATCTATAGGCTGTGAGTTTGTGATGCCAGTTGCCACAGACTTGAGCTGTACTTCTGCGGCCATCGTGGGCAGGACCTCCGGATGTATCCGACTTATCCTATACATCCAGTATCACGGTGTTGCTCGGTCGCCCCATGTGCCAGTCACCGGAGGCCGGTGCTGAATTCATGCCGTGACCTCCACATGCCTCCAACAGTCATGGAGGCCGGTGCTTCCTGAGGGTAGGAAAGCACCGACAATTTCGGACAGTTTGGTGCACCGCTGCTTAAAAATAGGTGCGCAGTAGAGCACGATCATCGTACAAGGAGAAAAAAACAAAGTGTGTGGACACCGTGGGTCTGTGGTGAAACAGTGCCGCCATTTGCATGCCGTCGGCATGCGGCTGCAAGCTATGTACAAGGGTACGTGCAGCAGGACAACTGCAACAAAAAAAACACACGAAGTCTCAACTGGGTCGGATCACACCTTTCACTTTGCTGGCATCCACTTTGGCTGCTCATTTTGTGGCCTCGAAGCAGCACTTCCGTTCTGACTACCCACCTCTAGAAACGCTTGGCCACATGCACCTCGTCCTCGCTGGACTCATCGAGACCACTTCCTGCATCTGTGGACAAGCCAGCCTCTCACAGATGTACAGGTGGCCAAGATACCTATTCTAGTATACATTTTACTAGGCTAGAGCCAGATTCACGCGTGTGTGACTGCCTCATGCGTTGCGATGCTCGTGGTGAAAGCACTTTGCTGCATGGTGCTCTGAGGAGCAAACCACCTCAGTGAAAAGGCTGACTTGATCTGAACTGTTTCGAGGAGTCTTTGTTTCTTTCGCTTTGAAGTTGGCCTTTGATGAGGCCGTGGCTTGCTGAATCCTCGAGAATAGACCCGAGCTTCCTCCGCTGCAAACAACTGGACAAGCGTAGTGAAGAGTGAGGATGTGCGAGAATGTGCGCAGCACTTAGGCCAACAGGCCCTGAGGCAAGCTCAGGAAAGGCATTGACCTGCGTCTCTTGAGTCTCTCTGGAGCTTGATGGGAGCAGCGACGGGGAAGCCGAACTCCCAGGCGCCTCTCCAACGCGGGCTCTGAGACCCAGACTGACCAGGATCAGCTGAGGACCGAACGCAAGGCAGTGCTCCAACCTTTCAAAAAGCACACTTTCCGAAACTTCCTCAATTTTTCTCAATTTTGACCGGGGCACAACATCACCAACATCACGCCGAGATCCCTGCTTTGCTCCGGTCTCGTGGCCCAGGCGGTAGCGGCACAAGGTCTTGCTCATCAGCCCCGCGTCCCTCCCCGATATCCTGCAACACACACTGTGGCACTGTGGCAGGAGTACACAAAATGGACATACAGCCTACAGCATCACAGTCACATCTTGCAACAGAAACACCATCATTTTCGTCGATGGCATACCAGGAAGCTTCTCCTGCATGCTCGTGCATGTCATTGTCAAACACCTTCAAACTCTGTTCTACATTGTTCTACATTGTTCACATTGTTCTACACTGTTATACGTTGTTCTACTCTCTGGCCGACTCCTGTGCACAGTGTGGTGGCCGCATGGCAAGGAGCTCCCGTCGCGAGTGCCACTCTTTCTTCACATCGCTCGTCGAGAAAGTGAGATCACTGAGATCACATAGATCACTTGCCTCCCTGGAACAAGTGTCCAAGGTGTCCAAGGTGTCCAAGTGCAAAGCCGTCTCTGGGATTGGAAATCCCAGTGGGGAAGAGTCCAAGCCGCCCAAGCCGCCCAAGCCGCCCAAGCTGTCATGTCCGAGGCCCTGGCTTTGTTGCTGCTGGTGCTGTGCTTGGTGCTGGAGGTGATTTTGGGGAGGAGGAGGAGTTTGGGGAGGAGGAGGAGGAAAAGCTGGAGCTGCTGGAATCGCGGCCCCGTAGTGCTTGGGGGCATCAGGGGCATTCTGCACCCACTGGTGAGCGCTTAAGGAGCCTGGCGCTGCTCCCGTGCTCATGCTTGCGTTAGTTCCCATTGCAGAGAAATTCGCTTGTGTGTGCATGCAATTTGGCACACCATCGCCGACCCCGTACGGGCCATGCTCAGGGAAAGCCGAGAAGGGAAGGAAGGATTCGCTTGCGTCTCTGCTGTAGCTAGGGTTTGAGATGTTGCCATAATTCCTTGGGCCGGAACTCGACGAAGTCGATGCAGACCATCCCTGTGATGATGTACCTGGTCTTTCCTCAGAGTGTGAGGCTCCACTGTCTCCCGTTTTTCCTCATGCTTCACCTCCTAGACGCAAAGAAAGTCCACCAATCCCAAAGCTGAGGCAAGTGCTTCAGTGCCATACGAAGCCTCCACGAACCGCTTTGTGTTGCTTGAAATATCAGCCTTAACACGCACCGAGAGAAGCGGCAGCGAGCTTCGAAAGCAGTAGGCACGTTGACTGAGGCGAGTGCCAGGGATGCAAACTCTGGCTGTGCCTGCCACTGGAGCACATGACCGGTGACACTCTGCCTGCGACAGCACTCTCCAACCCAGCCTGGTTGAAGCTTTCAAATGTCTCGTAGTTGCGGTGGGAACTTTCGTAGACCTCTGCCGGTGCCTGAAGTTGCGGAGCCCGATCGAAATCACCTGCAGAGAGCAATCATGTAGCCGTGGACAGGCTGCAAAGAGGCGCGAGAGCGGACTCTACAGGCTCTGCTGAGCTCTAGAAGACAGGAACCGCTCGTCCATCGCACGTGAGCTCATCCTTGCTGCCCTATGGCTGCCCTTGCCAAGGCCATGGCGTCTGCTCCCTGTAGAATCAGACCATGTTGGTCCTTCGCTGACCTGACAGCTCTCAAAGGAATATTCCTTGGCAGCCAATCAGTAACACTGGCGGGGCTCGTTCGTCATGATCGTTCTTGCTCGTTCGTCATGACTTGGCCAGAGTCATGCTCCGCTTGCGTCCGGGGTCAGAATTGGGCAGACCATGGTAGACCCAAAAAACCTCAAAAACGGTGTTTGGGCAACTTTGGCCAAGTGCACGGATTATGAGAGACCGAGGGAACTCCGAAGATGTAGTGAAGTGAGAACGAATTATGAAAGTGTAACAGTGCACAGCATCAGCGTGTAATCAAATCTTGCGAAGCCTGACTTTCATTGAATTTCTGTCTGGAAATCAAAGTCGGCAGCATGCAGTGCATTGTCTAGTGCCGGACCTGGCTAGCCTTGCTTCATCAGATAAGACTCCCAAGTGCTTACCAGCTGGTGCCCAGCCACATGCAACCACGATTAGTCACGGGAGTTGGAAATGCGAACCAACCGTGTACGGCCATTCCTGGCATCTAGCTTGGCTTGCTGCGCTCGGCATGAATACATAGAACAGGTCTTGAGTCCGTGTATGATTCTCGTCCCCGATGATGCCCAAAATCATCCCGACGATGGCTGCAGATAAAGAACTCAAGGTCTGGATCAATGATTCGACATACTTCGGCTAGCTGGCTAGCTGCCAATCTCGGCACACGGGACACACACACACACACACACACACACACACACACACACACACACACACACACGTGAGTAAGAATACGCACTTCACGACCTCCGCCACCCATCGGCAAGACCACGAAGAAAATGGGAACTTAAACAAGAAGTCCACGATCGGCCGTCTTTCTACCCTACTGTATCATTCTCTCTTCGCTCTATTCTGGCAAGTTTTGACACGAGTTCGCAACCCAGGCCTTCCAGTCATTCCAGCCAGACCAGCCCCAGCCCTGCCAGCTCCAGTCGTCGTACTCCTGGTAGTCTGGGTATTCCTGTCGGTCCTCCTGCCGCAAGTAGCCCGAATAGGATGCAGATGCTGCCGAGCTGTCGAAGTCATTGCCCTGAGGTGAATTGTCAAGCTGCGACATCATGCTTTCACCATGTTTTCGCAATCTCACTCACCTGCGTGAACACAGTGAACATGGGAAGAGAGTGGCACTGCGACGCGTTCTGATGGTGCCTTGAGCATTCGCAGAAGCGCAGCACCAGCGTTGGTACCGCAATCTGCCTTAAAGATTTGGATGTTCATAAAGCACGGCGGCTCAAGATATGCAAGTCATGCCGAGCATTGCCAAGTATCAACCTCGTCAGGTCTCGCGTCAGATCTCTTTGCCCAGCCATTTGCGTTTGCATGGGCGACATGGGTGCTCCTCCCTGCAAAGACCAATGCACATTGCTCGACCTCTTGGCAGGGATTGTGGGCTGCGCCTGTGTCTCGAGGGTCCACGACACCGTGTCTTCTCGCGAACCTGTAGTTGCGATGCTCTGTGCTGTATGCAACTGTATGTAACGCAAGTACATGGATCGTTCTTAGACATTCAATTTAAAGCCTTCCTTGCGCCTTCGTCTCGTTCCCCTCTCCCGCTCTCTGAGGCCCTGTCTCTGCAGTCAACTCATCAAGTGGCCTCCGCACTCTGCGGCATGAAACAATGCCCCGCAAAACCTTTTCTCGTCGGCATTCCATGCCTCAAGCCACTACCCAGTGAAGGCGCTCCTTCGGAAGCAAGGGGCGATGGTACAATCAGGTACACTGCACTGTACATGCAAAACATTGCAAAACCACACTCTTCTGGCAAAAATCTCGGCCCGTTTGCTCCCAAGCTGTGCCTCGAACCCGGCCTTTGCTGTAACCCTTGGCCTCAGCTCAGCAAGATGGAGTACAAACAGGGAGAGACCAGATAAAGGAGTCTGTGCACGCCTCGGTCGCGCCAATTGCGTGCGTACATCCTCCTGAGCAAGATAAGAGCTGGCTGACAGATCGCGAGAGGCTACGCTTGATGGGTCTTATGACACAGACTGCACAACCCAGTCCTTTCAACTGCGAGTACAGAGCCTCACAGTGGAAGTTTACACTATGCGAGGATGTAGAAAGGATAGAAGGACCTAAAGCAATCCTGCGTTCGAAGAGCCTCAGAGCTCGCCATCTGGGCTCGCCAAGATTCTACGTGGATCGAACACGGATTCCAAAGCCTCTGAAGAGTCTACTTATTTTCGTGGAGTACTTCTCATAGTGACTCAATTCCTGCAGCGGAGCACAAAGCCACGCGAGAATGTTCTTCGGGCTTGTACCAGTGGCCACGGGGCCTACGACAAGCTCAGGCTGATGTGCAGATTGCGCAGTTCCTCTCCCGATGCTCCTCTCATCACGTTGTCAAATTGCTTCTTTTAAACGTGCTCATGAGCAACCGCATTTTTGGAAGCTCCAGGTGAAACCTCACATTTGCCACTGCAGACTGCCCTGGTTTGAGCACTGCTTGAGACAGCTGTTGGAAGTGTTTTAAATCCAAGTTTTCTTCACTTTTTCTTCGGAACACTACGCCACTATGCTTCTTGCCGCAGCAAGGGAAGCGAGGGAGGCAACCCCACAGAAGACACGTTGGGACCGCCGTGTGTGCTAGAGTTTGCTCTTCTAGTCTCACGCGAGGCGATGCCCGTGCTGGCACTGCGAGGCGTCGTTCGTGGAGATGGCCCTCGAACCAAGCCACCACTGCTTGCAGAGCTGATGCTGCCCGACGAGCAGCCCAGGCGTTTCTCCTTGCGATCGACCTTCTCCCGTCCCACGGCTCCTGCAGCTGCTCCTGCACCCCCGGACGATGCACTCACAGGCTTGCGCAGACCTGGAGCGCTCATTGTCCCGCGATATCCGCTTCCGCCACTTCCACCACTCCGGCGCTTGGGACCTGGCGATTGCCCCTCCCTCCCAAAACCTGTGCCTTCTGACCGTGTCTGTGCATGAGCTCATGCCTGTGAATGCGCCTGCGGTGTCGGTGTGTGTGGGGAGAAAGAGGTTTAGTCGACCCTCCGCTCCGGAAGTTACATTCAGTGGGTAGGAATGGACATGTATTTCACAGGGTCGTTCTAAGTCTCACAAAGGTCGGACAGTTTGGACACCCGAATGCTGCAAACGAGGAGTACCCTATGAGCCCTCGAACTCTGCATCTTTGAAGCGAGTGCTTGTCACGAGACCTGACAGGGGAAAAAGGGGGAATCCCAAATAATTAGAAAGGCGGCAGCGGAGGCCCTGGTAGCGGCCATGAGACTGCCCTGGAGCACTCGTGGAACGGTGGGTGGGTGAAGGAGGGACTGAAGGAGGGTGGGGGTGCTGGAGGTTGGAGGGGGTGTAGGGAGTGGGGGGGGGGGGGGGAGGATACCCGACATGTATTGTGGGGTGTGACTACAATCATAGGAACACTGGGAGATCGGCAAGGGAGGAGTATTGGCCCAGGTCCACATAGAGGTCTCAGCGGGGAAGGGTGACCACGTGCATGCGTGCGTGCATGTGTGCGTGCATGCGTGCCTGCATGCGTGCGTGTGTGTGTGAAGACTGCTGAGCACGCAATTCCAAGCACCTACCAGCACCGGCAAGGTGCGGTAGACTGCAAGGCTCTGCCCGCTTTGGAAACGCGCCTGCTCCGTGATTGTCTTAACGTCTGACAGCGTACACTAAGATAGTGCATTGGTTCATCATCGTTGATGGTGGGCACATACTCGTGCTGAGCAATACGCCATGCTGCTTATTCGCAGAACACTCCACTCATCCCACTCCTGTTTCAACCAGCAAAAGCACGGGCGGTGTAGCACGGGCGGTGTGTGGGAGCATGTACAGTCCGGTGCACACCTGTGGACACATCCATGTCGAAAATGTATGCGACCCGCAACCCCGGCTTGCGTTAGCCTCGCGGCAACACGTGCCTGGACATGGATAACCTTTCACAACTAGGACTCAAATGGTGTGTGGGAACCGACAGTGATCCACATCTTCGTACTAGGCCTATAACCTCAACAAATGTTGCGCCAAACTCGCCATCTTCAACAACCGAGGGCCTTGGCCCATTCAGCATGTCTTAGGTTGTTATCTTTTCACCGCTTGTTGTTTCTTGTCTTGTTGTTTGCCAGTTCGTGTGATTGCTTCGTTCTTCGTTCTTCCCTTCGGCCTTGAAACCACAGGTTCCCTGGGCGCACTGGGGCTGTTAGGTCGATTGCATCGGAGGGCGTCTTTTGCCAAATTCTTGAGGTTCGGCGATCAGACGGCGCAGCGCATTTGTGCTTGTCCATGCCAGTTTCATCGGATGAAGAACTGTAGCTTGTGACGCCTGAGCCCTCCCAAAAGGGCGTGTGTGTGTGTGTGTGTGTGTGTGTGTGTGTGTGTGTGTGTGTGTGTGTGTGTGTGTGTGTGTGTGTGTGTGTGTGTGTGTGTGTGTGTGTGTGTGTGTGTGTGTGTGTGTGTGTGTGTGTGTGTGTGTGTGTGTGTGTGTGTGTGTTGTGTGTGTGTGGTGTGTGTGTGTGTGTGTTTGTGTGTGTTGTGTGTGTGTGTTGTGTGTGTGTGTGTGTGTGTGTGTGTGTGTGTGTGTGTGTGTGTGTGTGTGTGTGTTGTGTGTGTGTGTGTGTGTGTGTGTGTGTGTGTGTGTGTGTGTGTGTGTGTGTGTGTGTGTGTGTGTGTGTGTGTGTGTGTGTGTGTGTGTGTGTGTGTGTGTGTGTGTGTGTGTGTGTGTGTGTGTGTGGTGTGTGTGTGTGTGTGTGTGTGTGTGTGTGTGTGTGTGTGTGTGTGTGTGTGTGTGTGTGTGTGTGTGTGTGTGTGTGTGTGTGTGTGTGTGTGTGTGTGTGTGTGTGTGTGTGTGTGTGTGTGTGTGTGTGTGTGTGTGTGTGTGTGTGTGTGTGTGTGTGTGTGTGTGTGTGTGTGTGTGTGTGTGTGTGTGTTGTGTGTGAAACCTTCTATCTGCTTCTGCAGGATGAAAGAGAAACAGCCCGATTGCACACAGCAGGGGGATGCTCCACAGAATGTGAGCATCCAACGAAGCTGCGCGCGCATGTGCTATTTCAAGCGCACCTGCATTGAAATCCATGCCTTTGACCTCTTAACATTGCAAGCTGTACGTTGAATCACTTCGTTGATGTCATCGCTGCACACTTCTAAATTTCACCCGGCTATCAGGGAACTTGTGCAGACTTGGAGTTGAAGTGCGGTGCTTCCGCGCAGCCTCCACAATCTGAGAGCGTTTTATTCGTGAGAGTCACGCCGGCCCTCAAATCTTTAGCACCACAAGACTGCCTTCGACTTTGCATCACACACACACACAGCATGCCCTCCAAACTATCTCCCCGACAATGCAACAGACACACCTAGTCAGTGCGCGCGTGCGCGTGCGAGGGTGCGCGTGCGAGCGTGCGAGCGTGCGAGAGTCTGTCGATTCCTCAATCTCTCTGACTCGCCTCTCCTCTTTGCAGAGCTCTTTGCACCACAATCGCCTTGAGGATCACTGCTTGGTGCCGGATGTGCCGGATGTGCTGGATCTTTCGGCTCTTTCACTTGACTCGAAGTCGCGGAGGGCGTGACAGTCTCAGTCAGGGCCTGCACCGACCAGAGTCTCCCCTCGACTTAGACTTCCCCCCCAAAAAACAACCTTGCTTTCTATGAGGCAAGCAAGCGATGTCAAGCGATGTCAAGTGATGTCAAGCGATGTCAAGCGATGTCAAGCGATGACCGATGGACCAAGAGCCTCAACACTACCAGCTACCAGCCCCCGAGTTCCCCGAGTCCTCGACATTCGAACCTGCGGCGCTCAAGTGCGAGCTCAGATCTTCGATCAGGGCACCTGCGCTCCACCGCTAGCTAGTCCACCGCTAATCCACCGCTGGCCATGGCAGATCGAAGGTTTCGCGCTTTACACTTTACACACACGCCGTGGCCCTTACTCTGGCTCTCGATGATGCGACGCTGATCATCAAGGGCACCCTGCGTGAAGGAGTGCAAACTAGTACAGCTGTCCAACGAGCAGAGCGATGAGAGCGAAAGAGTCACTATAGGAGAAGGCGCCTCTTGCGCCTCCACAATGGCACGGAGCTCCACAAGCTCCGAGTCCGAGGGCTCAGAATGCGCAGAAAGCTGCGCTTCCAGCTCACGAACGCGCGTCTCCAGCTCGGCCACCCGCGCCTCGAATCTCTGCTGTCGCTGCTGTTGTTGCACGAGGGTTGCGATTGCGAATGGCTTTGGGATGTTGAGGGCATTCCGCCCACCTTCAGAGCGCTGGTGTCGTCCGCATCCATCACGCATGAAAGGTGTTGAAATGCTTGATAGCTTCGTGGCCGCTGAGATATGATGGTAAAACGGCCCGAGAAAGAACGAAAATATAATGATGCTCAAAGTTCAATTGTGCAAACGCTGCCTGGAGCTGCTGCGAGATAAGCAAATCAGCAAAGGCAATGCTGAGGACTCACTCGCACGATCGGTCTCTGTTACTTGAGATGCCTCAAGCGTGATGCGTGGATGCGAGTGGCATGGCCAGACGAATTCACGCTCTGCCGACGCACCATCGCAAAGCGGCCCAGTGAGCTGGGCTCAGAGCTTCTTCCCTTTGCCTGGGGGAACGGGGCGGTTGGGCGGTTGGGCGGGCGCGGGGGGCGGGAGTGTCCGAGAGTGGGCGGATTGATGTCTCACAACGTCTTCTACATGCTTATCAACGCTCCCAGGCCTGTTTTTACCTCCTCGGCAGGCTTGTACGTGGGTTTCGGCTTCGGGGCCCCCAAGCGACCAGGCAACGTCGCCTCGATCGCGCTGCTTTCCACTCTCAAGCTTCAGTCCGGTTGCCGGGCGTCAGACCAACCTCTCTTTGCGCTCCTCATCTGTGACAAGCCTTGGACAGGACTGGAACTCGCGAGACACTCATGCGGGATCACGCACCGTATCTCCGAACAAACCGAGGAGGGCACGGTGCCGTCCGGCCACTGGGGAAGAAGCGTTTTTGGTTCAGCTCCTTGGCACAACTGGGCAACGTGGGGCAAGGTTGGCACGCGGAATGCACTTGAGAACTTGCGGGCATTTTCTGGGCTTTCGGTCCCTGCAAGTTTTGACCATTGAAAGTCAAAACCACCTTTTCAATCTTTTCAAACCTAGAACGCTGGTGATCCCTAGGAGCACTGGGCTACTCACGCATCCATGTGCTTCTGCGATTGCCGTTGCTACAATCCTTCACGCCGTACCAACCATCCCAAAAACAAAAACTTTGGTGGCAAAGTTCATATACCGACATCCACCTGTCATCGCCAAGGTGCATAATAGTCCACGTTCGGCTGAGACAGCACAAACTCTTTGATCTTGATGTTCTGCGCTGGGATCTTGTTCCTGGCTAGGAAGAACGTGTTTGCTCTGCGCATCACGAAGTTGCAATGCCAACGAAACGTGGTACAGCCACACGATTAGAATGGAGCCCGGATCAGTGTCGTAGATCTGAGCCGTAACTCCTTCGATGTTCGCAAGATGCACTGACTTTTGCGGCGGGCGTGGCCCTGGAAAACACGTCCCAAAGCACACGGGATCAACGTCTGCGGAATGCAATCGGCACATTGGGCACATAAAACCAAGCAAAAGCAATCCCGGAATGCACAATTCCCCTATAGCCATACCTGAAGGCCTGAAACGTTGCGTCAGCAATGACATGTCATGACCAACGATGAAACGCTCAGCGTTGCACATACCTTGTGTTTCTTGTACTACTTCAGATGGATCGGCCAACGAGGCCGTCACAGGAATGAAAGCCGAAAGAGAGCACAAGTGGAGTGGAGTGGAGTGCAACCAGGACAGAGTCCGGTCAGAGAGCGGTATCACCTCCGGCTTAAGGATCAAACCGAAAGAGAGCACAAGATTCTGGATCGTACTGTGCAGTGTATGAAGACTCGCCACGAAACTCACCTGAAAAGCCGATGCTGTATGTAAGCACAGCTCGACAGAAACAAAAGCAGTTTCGGTGGTTCGCGTCCGGCAGAAGAAGGCGACCAAGGACACGGCCATTTGTCATTTAGTGTCTCTAGAGCTCGTCCTCGTAACCTATAGATCCGAATCCGTCCAGGACCAGGCGGGCTTCTTCGCTTTTTGGCAGCTTGACAAAGGTGGGCAAAACCTCACACTCCATAAGGCTGACCATCTGGCAATATCTGGCGCCATGCGCCGCGTATCCATCTCCTTCATTCTCCTTCGTCGCGCCGTTGACTCATAGGTGCTACGTCGACGACGAACGAAGACCAGTGATGACCTGTGGGCTTCGAAGCAGCCCGCCCTGAACCCCGCCACTGTGAAAGCCAGGCTCTTCCGGCTCCGCTGCCGAAGCCGCCGGTGTCAGAGTTGGCCTCATCATTTCACGTCGTTACGCAACGTTGTAGAGGCACCTGCTAGACGCACTGCATTCAACAAAAAAAATTCGCCCACTTTGCCATGAAGAGGTCAACCAAACGGAGGCCGCAGGGCAAAGCCATGTAGGCTTCTGGGCACCCAGGGTCTCGAAATGTCTCGAAAGGGGTGCCAAGAGGGGCGCAAGCCGAGGGTAACGGTGCCGTCGCGCTTTCGGGTATGCTGACCTTGTACCACGCAAACTAGTCCTTAAAATCTTGCCGTCATCTGTTGAGACTTCGCCCACGTCCGCTTGAAATTTCATATTTCATTGGCATTAGGCCATTAGGCATCAAGCATCACCAAGCAAATGCCCAGCTCAGCCAAGACGAATCGTTACCTCCGATTATCATTCCAATCAGAAGCCACCTCCAGCGCTAAGCCAGTGAAAAAAGTGGCGGTGAAGTAATCGGGACAAAAGGAAGTGGAGGTTCGAGTCGCATGTCGAAATGCAAATCGCCCCAGGCGTGCGAACTCAGGCTCCGGCACAGCTGTGGAATGCTGCGCAGGCGGAACGAAGCAATATAGTGCTTTATCAATCATAGCTACTTTATATGGCTAAAGGCCTGAAGCCACAGCTGTGTATAAAGGTCATGTCACGAGCGCGGACAGGTCCTGCTTTATACGCAACGTGTAGCCACTGCGGCTTGCTAAAGGCTTGACATGTGCCCGCTACTTGCCAGCCCTCCCATTGCTCTCCCATTGCTCATGGCTCTCCAATGGCTCCTCCACTCTCCAGAAGGCTCGTCCAGCTTCTCGCCAGGCTCGTGGTGTCATGCTTGCCGTGCTCCATGGCCTTGACGCAATTTGACACACGCACCAAGTCACGCAAGGGCTCCTGATTCAGAGTACGTGCAGGCAAGGCACCCACTTCACGTCTAATTGAACGAAGGCCATGCTGACGCCACTACTTCCCGATGTCATGAAAGACGCCGGATCTCTCTTGAAATCCTCCATCAGGCCAACACATGGGGAGACTGGCAGCAACGTTCCCAACCAGCCCTTCTCCTCAGAATTGAAGTCAATCTTCGGTTTGTTCTTCTGTTCGCGTACTTCTTTCACGTGCTCCGCAAACTGGTTGGGCACATCAACCTGCACAAACTGATGCTCTCGTGAAGTCATGATTTGCTGGACACGGGTCATCGGACTGGCCCGAACCCTCTCTTTCCCTGCAACATCCAAGCAAATGCGCATGCGGGCACCTCCATGTCGTCTACATCTCCCACGTCCAGGTCTCGGATATCGGCCTCCGACTGATATCGGGCGGCAAAATCTTGCATCTTGTGGTGTCTTGCGACATTACCCGAAGGCGACTGGTACGGTGGCTGGCTTGACTTTGCAACACTCTCGGCGACTCAACTGGAACGCATTGAGTTGAGGTCTGTTGGATTCTGCTGATCCCCAATGCACACGCCCACCCCCTGTTCAGAAGCAGAACGGCCGCGCAGCTGTGTCGTCCGGTCTGTGCGTTGTTCAACTCAGAAGTTGAGCCGTGGTAAATTATGCAGAAGACGCCGAAAACGTCGATGCGGCCTGCGCCTATAGGATAATTTCGGCGGCACGCGAAGATGCAGCGCAGCGCAACGCAACGCAACGAAATGCAATGAAAAGCAACGACATGCACAGAATGTGCCCTCATTTAACGTGGGCCTGAAGCGTGGGCTGGTGATGTGGGCCCCAAGCATAAGCTGGCAAACGATAAACTGCCCCCAGCTGCCTGCAGTGCACACCTGGCCTTCGCATCGATGATCTGATATCGCGGTGTGATGTAGCTGCCAAGACCAAGATTCAAAAGGCTCAGTGCACATGTCGCCAAGCGCCAAGATGCCATGGGGCTCTGACTTGGAGTCATGCAGTGACAGTGGGATGTTCTGACGTTCTCTCCTAAGATTCCGTATGGCTCAGTATGGCTGGGTATGGCTCAGCATGGCTCGGTATGGCTCAGTATGGCGGGGTGGGGGCTGGGTAGGCTGGGCCTCTTTGGCCTGCAAAGGCTGTGTCATTCTTGGAGGCCATGGTCCATTGGCCAACTTCTCAGGTTGCAACCAATCCAAATCAGCTGAGCAGCGTACTCCACATCATGCAACACGACACGCTGTAAAACTTTGTAAAACTGTCAGAATGCTCAGTACAACAGATGCCAGAGATGCCAGCTTTCTTCATGCACCCGAGCAACACGCAGCCTTCCAAGAGTCCTTGAGGACACTGTACAAGCCTGAATTGGGTATTGCTCGTGCTTTCTCTGTACATTGTGAGACTGGTGTGATACGACATCCGCCTAACTATCCCCGGGCACACAACTCCTGCTTCTGGAACTGCACTGCATCACAGACAAAGCAGCCCAGAAGAGACGACATCTTCTGAGCTGCACAGCCAGACTTGCATCGGCCGTTCAACGATCAGGAACTATCACTCACCACGAAGTTGCCGAATCATTGATTGCCAGTTCTTCTCTCCAGCCTGGAGAAGCTCTTGAGCAGATGAGGCGTGTTTGAAGCAAGCAAAGGAAGCCGGTGCAGCCTCTTCTTTGGCTTCTCTTGCCGACATCTCTGCATGCCAGCGCGATACTTCTGCCGAAAACTGCTTCTTGTAGCGCTCATAGTACTGAAGTCGGCCTTTTGGCATGTGTCAAAGCCCAATGTGTGCCTTGCCGAGCCCTGAAGCCGAGGGCCCTGACAATCCACGATGCTTCGATGCACCGGCCTCGGGAGGAGAATGAGAAGCAGAACACGCCTTTCCTTTGCAAAAACGATCTGCAAAAAAGACCTCTCGATTCTCGCTTAAGCTGAATGATGCTTGCACTGGTCTTGCACTCACAGCCACAACGATGAACAGTGTCTGAGCAACCTACGATCGGAACGACTTCATTGGCTCCGTAAGCTCTTGCACCTTGTTCTCATCGAGGATCTCGTCATCCATGAGTACAGGGTCTGTTGGCCAGCCGCCGCCACAAAGAAGAGCACGCAGCTCATACTTGGGAAGGCCGACCCACTGCCGCTCAGGGAGGCCGGGCTTGGGCTCTTCAGCCACTGGTGCTGCCGCCGCCTTGGGCTCGGCCTTTCCTTTGGCTGCCGCCTTCGGCACCGGTTCAGGGGGCTTCTCCTCCTCGGCGTTTAGGCGTCGAAGCCGGCGCTTGATGGACATCCTCGGCGGCTCCACCTCTCAATGTCAGCAGATCGGCATTCAATTCATTGAAACCATGACAAGCCGCCTCACCTTCTCATCCCCTGGCAAGGCCCCGAAGTGGCTATGGAGCGGCAGGAGATCCAGAAGGCGCATGGACACTTCAGCGACGTTGGTCAAGCGGCCTACGACACAAAACAAAGGCGTATGAGAAGGGTAGAGAGATGTAGCAGCATAGGGGGCATGAAAGAAAACAGCGTCTTCCACGCCTACGAAGCTGGCACACGCATCGCGCAGTGTTGCCGCCATTCTTTCCCGGTCCTCATGAACTCTCACAGCGACATGTAAAAGCAGAGCGCGCAATGATGTGCAATGTAAAGCTTGAAGAACTTCCGTTGTGTGTCCTCCTTGCAGGTCTGCAAAGCATCCGCATGACGTTGCGCTTCTGCTTCGACCAACTCCTGAAGTTCGACTTCTTTGTTGGCATCTGCAAGGCGCGGATTCAGACCTTGCGCAGGCGCGCTGTGCGAGTTTGTGACATTGTGACAGCATTGTCTTCGCACTGCGATTGGGATATAGCCTCATATAGCCCATGCCTTAGCAAAGTGATTACTTCAGGAGCCAACGCTGCTCATGGCTTGCCCGCTTCTTGCCAAAATCCTTCCATGTCTGCAGAGTCCTCAGCTCAGGCAAGCAAACACAAAGCCCAAAAGCCCATGAGCTAACTCGGGACCCGGCCTTTCATGCGCATCGCGCGTCGTCTTCGCCAGCTCAGCCAGTGCCCTCTGCGTCAGCTCCGAGAAAAGCTTCTCTCCGAGGCTCAAGAGCCTCAGCGATCTTTCAAATGCGCAGAGCATCTTCGAGTTCCAGCTGTCAGCTACGAGCACACTTTCGGAAAAGTGCTAAAAAAAAGTGTTTTCACAACAAAGTGCATGTAATTGCATTTAGTTGTTGCATTGAGTTGCATTTCGTTGCAGTTCCTTGCATTGAGTTGTATTCTTCTCAAATTATTCTGAGAGGTATTTTTGGGGCGCTGGCGTCTCTTCCCGGAGCTGGTCGCCCCAGGTCCGAAGGCCCCGGGAAGCCTCTTGTCTGGCATGCCTTGGGAGAATCAAAGATGCGCGCAAAACGGTGTGCTACAGTGCTGCTACATGCTGCGACATTACGAAATCTCAGATCTTCGCTCGCACGAGACCTGCATGTCTGAGAGGAACTTCTGCATGAATTCCGGTGTACCTCCAGCCTGGCGTCCAGGCCGTCAGAGGCGCTGGGTTAGCATCATGAAGTGGCTTTACAATGACTGCAGCGACGTACCAACTTTCGGCACGAGCAGAAAGCGACACAAAGCGACAGAAAGCGGCTTTTGTTTCTGAAATTTGGTTGCTTGTGTTTGCCTCGTGCAATTGCGGTGACATCTTCACAGCAGCCCATGCACCAAACTATGGGCACGAATGGGCAAGAGGAGCTCTGCATGGACGACTTTGCAGAGTCACGGGGTCCGATTCCGCAAAAATTGTTGCCACCTTGTCTAGACGCCATCGATGTTACAGTGTCAAGACATGTCAAGACACTCACGATGGAATGGAGAGATCTATGTACAACACTCAGACAAGAACTTGCTCCTCGAGCGCGACTGACCTAGAACTCACCAATCACATCTTCTGGAGTGATTTCTGATAACTGCTTGGGTGCAAAGTTGATCTTGCTGTCGGGGTTGAGGGTGTAAAGATCGCTGGTGTACTTCCTGATGTCGTCCATCTCAGCGAAGCGCCTTTTGTTCTCTCGGATCATGTTGAAGCGCTGCATAAAGGCGTCGCCATTCATCATCTTTGCGCGCATGGCGGTTTCAACACCATCGCCCTGCAACCGAACTCCTCCCAATGCGAATGTGATCACTCCCATGATGATGAGGCTGGCGAAACAAGAGAAGAAGACCATGGCATAAGTGATCTGGATCCTGGTCGGGTTCGTGATCATCTCCTTGGTTTCCTCGAACCAACGGTTGATGCGATAGCTCAAAGTAGTTGTCTTGGCCTTTCCGCCGCGGGCTCGGCTCATCATCATCATGTCCAAATCCGTGTCATCCTCAAGCGACAAGCCACGGAGCTCGTCTTCCAAAGACACACGGGCCACTGCAGTCGATCGCTTGCTCTTGCGCTCGATCGAGGTTGCGAAGTTGTCTGCCTCTGTGAGGATGTCGTCGAAGGAAGCCTTTTTCCGGCTCTCAGAGCCCTCGTCAGAGCTCTCAGACTCTGCCTTGTCATCAGCGGAGTCTGACAGGTCAGAGTCGTCGACGACTGGTGTTGCTCCTTTTTTTGCAGCGCGGAGAGGCACTGAAGACTGCCGCATCTCAGGAGACAACGGCGTGGAGACGAAACAGACCTGGTACACGTAGAAGCTCAAGAGGAAGACAGCAAACAGGCTTCTGCGATCCCCATGTCTCAAGCCCGCGAATTGCCTTCAGCAAGCAAGGACTGCAAAGACACTTTGCAACTGATGACACGTGGCACTGTCTGATTCCCAGCCTATGGCGTTCCACTGCAACATGAGAAAAAAACAAACTCAACAAAGAGCTGACTTGCCCCGCCTGCCAGCCATGGCTCCTGTTCCTTCCGTTCTCTCCGGCCCACTGAGTAAAACTGGCTGCGCATTCTCTGAGCCGGGGCAAAGTTGGGGAACATGCAAGCCTCAATGCACTGCAGAGGTCCCACCAACCACATCAACCACTGCAGAGTCTCATCGAATGCTCACAGGGATGGGCCTGGCCAGCATAGGCATCGTTGGAAGCTTTGATGACGGACTGAATTTCGTTGTTGAATCTCTCGCTTTTCATGAGGGGCCCGAGCACCTCGCCATGTGAGTGTTGCCACACAGTCGCAGTCGCACCGAGGTGCATGGAGATGCACAGAAAACAAAAATGCTCGAAGATGAGCTCACCCGAAGGAGCGAGTCATCTCGAAGAGCTTGTGAGGCCTGCACAGCTCGCAGTTTTCACCATATACCCATATGCAAGGAAGCTTTCAAACATACCCGTAGCCTCCAAGGATCGAGATATTTGCAGAACTTTTTCTGCTTCCTCTCTCTCCTCCGGTGATGCCTCCTTCCTGGGCGTTCGAGGGCTTTCGATGGCTTTCGAGGGGTTGGCGTTGAGAGAATGCTGGGAGCAACAAAAGGCGACGCTCCGGGCGCCCTGCAAGTCTTTCGCTTCCTCCGCTTTGCGCCGGACCTTTGAATCAGGTTGCATCATTTTGCATCATATTGCATCATTTTGCATCGGCACAGTTCCGCACCACAGATCATAGCAAACGTAATGCAAACATGATGCAAACATGTCAAAACCAAGACATTGCAAGAGCACCTCCTTCTGCTCGTCGGCCGACGGTAGGAAGCAGGTGTCCTCCCTCAAAATGCTAAGGCTTGGGACAGCCTTGGCTTCATTCAGCTTCTCACAGTCCAACTTTCCAAAATATTTCACAGATATCCACAGATATTACAGCTATTCATGTCTGGGTTGTCTTGGCGCGACACGGCCAGCTCGTACTTCGAAGCCTCAGAGTCTCCCATCATGTCGAGTCACGAAGTGTGTCACGAAGTGTGTCACAAAGTGTGTCACAAGCAGTTGGTCACGAAACTTCACGAGCGTTGTCCACAGTCTCTCAGAATGCGGCATTGCTCTCCCGAAAGGCGCCCAGATGGCTGCCGAGCTCTGCCATGGCACAGACCTTTTCAGATTTTGAGATCTTTCGTAGCCTAAAACAGCCGGAGGTGTACGTTCAAGGTTCTTGTGAGTCGACGACGGCTACGTACAGAATGCCCAACAACTCGCCAGTGAATGTCCAAGGCCTCAACACGGCTCATGGATGTGAACTTTGGCTTCGGCGCATTTAACTGCGGAGATCAGCAGTCGCGGCGTGGTTGAGGAGGGCACTCGCCACCACGTGAGAAGAAGTGTCTCACAACACAAGCGGATGGTGTGTCGCAGAAGCCACGACGCATTCTCTCAAGTCATCTCAACACTCGACAGACTCAAATGTTGTGCCTCACGCTCATGATACGAGGAACCTTGGGCATGGCTGCCACTTCGTAACCTCTCGCACGAAACTTGCAAGAACTTGTTTAACACAACGGTGGCACTCCACAGATCGCCTCCTTCCTCTGGTGGCGGCAACAGCAACAGCTGCGAAACCTCTGATACCGGAGGCGAGGCGAAAGGACCCAGACAAAGGTGACATTGCTGAGCATGGCTGGGTGTGGCTGAGCTGTGAACGTAGTCGAGAAGCAGCTGGATGTTGGAACGCACGGTGGATGCCCGGGCGATCAGGGTGCCTCGACCCCAGACAGAGCATGTGCAAGAGCGCGCTGCAAAAAGCCCCCACTATGTTCAAACAAGCATTCAGTACCTCATCTCCTCTCCGAATACCTTTCTCGGTGCCCGAGGCCCGGTCGCACACGCTCCTGGGCTTTGCGCCGCGGCTCGCCGTACTTTCGCCCGAAGCCTTTGCCTGGCGTGGAGAGCGACATAGACATAGAGATTTACATTGAAGGTTGCAGACATACGTATGTCAGAATCACATACAAAATACAGAAAGTTCAGCAGAAGGTCAGGACAGGGTCGCTTGCACAGAGTGTCTCCACAGCATTGGCGTAGGCTGCGGCGAAAGTATCCATCGGCACCTGAACTCAGACGAACGAGAGCAATACCCAGCAAAATGCGCGAAGTCGTTTAGCACGCGATGTTGTGCTTTGCGCTTTGCTTCTGAGACCTCCCAGCCTTGCATTTCTCCTGGATCTGGCTCTCAAGTTCCTGCGCCTGGAAGAATTGTCAGAGGCGTCTTCGAAAGATCTTTTTTTAACGGGATTCTGGATGACTCTCTTTGGCTCTCTTTGGTCTTAGTCGTGGACCCGCTGGGCCCGCACTTGCTTGCGCTCATCCAGGGTCTGGTTGAGCTCTTCGATCTGGAAAATGTCAAAAGCTGTCTCTGAGATCACGCCTTGTCCCTTCCCCTGCCTCCCCTCCATAATAAACGATCTCTGGCTCGCTGTACTGCTCCTCACCCTTCTTGCACATCATCAGAAAGGCCTGATTCTCCTTCTGCAGCCCCTGAGCACGGGACCCCTGGAAGCCATGGCATGTGTATACAAGTGTGCCCAAAGATGCAAGTCTCCAAGCGTGCAAAGAGCCAACCCACGCAACATATCGCAACATATCGCAACATACGATCACGGACCGGACCCCACCTGGGGAGCCTTTGAGCTGAGCTCCAAGAGCCGTCGGACGGCCGTCTGGCAGAGCTCCTTGAAAGCCGACATGCAGTCCACAGCCTGCGCACACGCACGGGCACACACATCATGCATGTGGTCTTTACCGTGCTTTAATGCTCTAACATGCGTTAACATAGAGTTGTCAGAGGTGTGCGAATCCACACAATGCATTTTGCTTTCCCCGCGCCTGCCGCTCCATGGATGTAAGTACCGGCAAGGTCTCTGCCTCACTGAATCACTGAATGAATGTCTCGGATCTTGCAGCGCCACACAGGTTCCACACACGTTCCACGTGTGCTTCACTTCAAAGCTGACATGACATGAAGAGTCTTGGCTCTGTACGTCACCCAAACCTTCCTGCCAGCACAAGCAGTGTCTTGCGACACGTGCGATACTGTTGTCTTGCGCCCTATAAATGGGGGACGCCTGAATTTTTGCGACGCGCTGCTTGAACCTCGAAAGCAAAGCCGAGCGCAGCCCAAGAACGCCACAAAACCGAGAGGATCGGAGATTTAAGCTTGGAACTGCTCTTCTGCTTCCTCGATCTCCCGAAGCGACTCTTCCACGGCATCATCTTGATCTTGACATTTCTGTGCCACCGCCACCAAGTGTCTCTCGAATTTGTCCTGTGGGATCACGTGGGCATCTGCTCGTAGTCATTGCTTGTAGGGCCTGTTAGCCTGATTCATAGTACGACTAGTACTCCTGATGTGCAGGGTCAAGCAAGGGACCCACGTTCCTTGTGCTTGGACACGGTGCTGTAGCGTGGAACGTACCACTCCACCTGCGAGCTGAGAACTGAATGAGCCTATCCTGACAGCTTGAAAAACATGCTCAGAATTCCGCTGCATTTCCCATCCCACCTGCACTTCTCCCTTGCGGTTAGTGTGCCGGCGAAGCCTTTGGTCTAGATCACGACGCACCTCTTCGCAAGCTGCTGGGATGTCGACGCGGTCCAGGTAGCGCTTTTGACCAGTGAGGTTCTCAAATATTGCACTCCGCAGTGACGTCAAGTTGTCTTCGAACCAGTCGTTGTCAAATGCAAGTGTGTCCAGTGCTTCCGTACCATCTGCAAATCTGGGCTCCGTCTCCGTCGCCTCCGTCTCTTCGGCTCCTGGCTCCGCCTCTGTGGGCTCGGCCTCCGGCGACTCCGGTGGCTGCAAGATCTGCTGTCGCAGATCCTGAAGACCGACATTCTCCAGGACCTTGCAGCCGGTACCTTCTCCCATTGGCCAGTCGCCTTTCCCTTCCAGGCTAGCAAAGAACTCCGCTTCCGCCTCCAGCGCCGTGGCCTCCTTCGCTGCAGCGGCCTGCAGGGCGAAAGCAGACGAAAGCGAGAGAGGAAGCATGACGAAGAGAGGAAGACATGGCCGGGACATTCGAACAGAGGCATGAAAGAAGACATGAAAAAGCCAGAAAAAGAGACTATCCTGAACTTCTTCTCATGAACTTCTCCTGAACTTGTTCTCATGAACTTCTCATGAACTTCTCATGATGCGCTCACGTGCTGTGGAGCCTGCTGCACTTCTGCCTTGGCCGCTTCCACAGCAGTTGCCACCGCCTCCAGGCGAGCAGCCGTTGCCGCCTCATCTTCGTCGGGCATCGCTGGATGCGCAGCCTTTCCAGCTCAGGCGACACGTCATGCTATGTGAAGGATGCGAAGCACCCAGGAAGTCATGTCAAGATTTGGAGACAAGAGCAAAGAACCTGGGCTCTGACAAAATGCATGCTGGTTTCATAGGAGGACATTACGCACATCCAGCCGAGAATAAACCCTAACCCCTGTAGTCTACACATGTCGAATCTCAATACATCTTAGTACATCTTAACCTAGCCCTAGAACCACCCCTCTCTGGCACCCGACCCACTCCAGTAGCGCCCCGAACTGATACTTCAGTGAACTCGAAAGAAGCTGCAGGGAACCTTCTGAAAAGAAGTGACGAAGCATTCACGCATTGGGTTTAGGGTTCTGGTGTGCTAAGCTTAAGTTCGGGGCGGATTCAGGGGTATACACAAGCCTTCCTAAAGCCCTGCATGCTAAGGTTACTGTGCAGTAACAGGAACCCTTCAAAAGTTCCAAAAAAACATCCAACCCACAAAAAGCCATCACCAGGACCATGCGCTGGCCTTGGCCTTTGCAATGGCCTCCTCCTCCAAAGAAGCTGTGGCGGCTTTGCGTTCAGCAGCAAGAGCTGGAGCTTCTTCCACAGGATCCAGGGCCAAGCCAAGGTCCTCTGAATACTTCTGAAACCGTAGCAACAGTATTCACATGCATGGCTGCCATACCACTAACATCACTAACAGTCTTCATCATAGTATTCAGAAAGGAAACGATTTTGAATCTAGAGTTTGTGCGACACGAATGCGCATGGGACACTAACTTCTAATCTACCCCCAACTTTCAAGACATGTGGATTCAGCAATATTCAGCACCGGCAGTCCTTGCAGTAACCGCGAGTTTCTCTGCGGATCAAGTCTTGCGCCTCACCTGGGTATCGATTATGGATTTGCAGCATCTGGTCGGCATGGTCCCGGTAGCCCAGAGCCATTTGATCCAAGTGGTCGAAGGTCTGCTGCTTTAATTCGTCCAGTGTTTCGTGATGTGCAGCATCATCGATGGCGCCATGAAGGTCCTGCATCGTCTTCTCGTTCCTCTCGCAGGTCTCTTCAAAGTCCTTCTCGCAGTCCTCAACCTCGCCATTGTAGTTGACCTCAAACTCTTCGACCCGCTTCTTCAGAAGCTCCTGCTTCCGAGCCAATCCCAGGAAGAAGGTGATCACCGAAGTCACCGACTGGTGCAGCGCCTGCAAAATTTCTGCGGGATTCTTCAACGCTTCTGCGAGCTGGGATCTACCAGTAAGCGGTCTATAAGTCCATAAGACTGTGCCATTAGGTGCCAATGCCTCCTCCTGCTGTGTCAGCTTGTTGGACAATGCATGCAAGAGCGCGGCCACCTGCGAAAGCCCACTTCTCGCTGGAACTGCATGATCACAGGTAGAGAAGTGCCATGAAGTGCCATGCAGTGCCAAGAGACAGCCAAGTGCACCATCAGAGCACAAACAAGCAGGGCCTGATCGAGGCACTCGCGCAAAGGCGGCCTCACCTACAGGGTTGAACCGAGAGGTTGTGTACAACGTGCACACAACCTTGTAGCGCTTCAGGTGAGGAAGCCACCTCAGCATCGATGAGGTTTGCCACAGAGTCGTGGCCCCTCCATTCCTGCGAGGTGTAATCCGTGAACTTGTCAATTCTTGATAGGGTTCAGGCTCCCTGGCTCAATTCCAGGGATGTATGGTGTGGGCGGAGTTTTTCGATTCACGTTCGGTTTGGTTTCCGTTGCGAGCTCAAGGCAGTTGAACGGTTTGGAAGGTTGGTTACTTGCAATAGCTTGGCTTCCCTTCGGACAAGGTGCTGTGATCGTTTATGCACTTTTCAGAACGGTCTGGCCAACAACTCTGCTACGTTGGCACAGGAGTCACTTTCTCACACACGAGCAGAGACCGATCCCGAAGACTTGGCAGTGATCGCACACCTGTTGGCAATTTTGACTCTTCAGGTGTCCCGAGGAGTCCCGAGACTTCACGATCCTCATGCTTTCCACAATGCTGCCCAGCATTGCCCCAATCCCTCCTGTCTGGCGTCATGCAATTCCAGCTCGAGGCCCAGCTCCCCGAGCATCTGTTCCGCCGAGACCTCACTTTGGCACCCAGGGGAAAATTTCATTCAAAGCATTTCAGAGCAGGGCTCTCGAGCGCCGAGCATTCAATGCCTCTCGCAGTTCCCTTAGCTCAACCAACAGTGTGTCGAAGGTCTCCTGGGCTCGATCCTGAGTTTTGCGGGGTCTTTACCAAGCTCTGAAAATCTTAGGCCTTAGGCGACTTAGGCCCTAGGCCCAACGGGGAGCCTAGGCCGCGACATTGAGCTGCGTGTTTTGCTCCTCCGTGTGACGCACTTGAGCCTGAACTGGCTTTCAGGCAAAGCACGACCCAGCAAAGATCAATGCAAGATGCTGAAACTGACGCCACTGAGACGTGAAACGACCACCAGCCGATGCTGTGGGATGGCAAAGAGCCTCGAAACCGTAGGGCCGTAGGGCACTCAGATGGCACTAAAAAAGCATAAAGCAAAACAAAACAAAACCCACAACCCTCCTCTCTTCTCCATTGCCCGCCTCTCCGTCTCTTTTGTTTTTTTCTTTCAGCTTCAGTACCCAGAACAACAGTGAGGTAAAAACAAACACTCTTACCCTCACCGCCTCTCCAGCCCCCACAACCCACAGAATCTGCCAATCGCTCTCTCTGTCTCTCTCTCTCTCTCTCTCTCCTTCTAAACGCCGTCTTCTTTCTGTGTCTAAGCGCTCCGCTCGTCGATGAGATCTTTGCGCTGTCTGAAGACGTAGGCTTGATGTTCACGGACTTTGCCAACAGCCTAGCAGACATGTTCCAAGACGATGTAAGAATTTGCCATAAGCTGCCTGTTTGCATTGCACACTTCAGTCACAAGATGTAGCCTCAACCAAAGATTCCGGCTGCCGGAACTCTGTGCCTGGGCAAGAACCACACCGTCCACTTGCAACATGCGCCTTTTCAAGCTTTTCAAGATCCTGCTTAGTTTTTGCTTCTTGGTGCACCCCTTGCCGCCCATGCGCATTGGTCACGAAGAAGCAGAATGTGAGGGAACAGCAGAAGGAAGGCAAAAGGCATTCTCTTTCCCTGCTTCGTTTTGGGCTCCTTTACCAAAATAGCGGTCGCACCGAGACCTTCGGCAGCATTCTCTGCTCTTGTTTCGCGCAAGGCATCGTCGTTTCATACGACTCGGGATCTTTTGGAGGCCGAATCTGCAGTATAACGGGAAGGAGCGTGACATGTGGCACCCAGGCACGCGACTCTTGCAACATCTTGCAACACCAGTTGCCTTTCTTGCGCGACAGCTTCTAGGAGATATGTTGGATTTGTTTTGCCCTTGAGCTTCAGAAAAGGGACAGCCACGATTCAGGGGTATCCCTGTTTGTAAGAAAAAGGCCTGTCAGCTCTGTCATCCCGAAGCCACGTTTGACGCTAAGTGGGTGGCAAGTATTGAATGGTGAAAAAGTGTACACGTACAAGCAGCTTTGCTTGTGATGAGCTGCATGGGGGATTTCACAGCATCAAGGGGGATCCACCGATTAAAGCAGGAGCATTCAGACGAGTGTTTTCTGTTTGCGTGGGTATGTGTGGGCCTTCCGCATGTTCAGGCTGTTGGGCAGGCCATGGTGCGCCCGGTTGCGCGAAGTTTCCCACCATCTTACAGTCCAACCTCGTCATGAATGCTGCAATCACAGAACGTACCGTGAGGTGCTACAAGTATGTGTGAAGCCGCGCATCAGCTTTTAGGCCCACGAGGAACATAGCTAGAGCTGGGAGAACCTGGTGCTCACAGGTTTGGCTCGCAAATACGTGACAGAAAACCTCATGATTGGGCCTTCCTTAACAAGATGGCAAATTCCTCGACAGTTCTCAATTCATTCCGAGCTGCTCTTGATGCGGCGCATGACAACGGCCATACTGTGCCGGTGCCTTGCAATTGCAGCATGCGTGGCGCAATTGGCTGACACAACGAAGTGACGAGGTATCAAGATGCTTCATGCACACCACCACACACAAACGAAACGTGACTGGCACATGGCAAATCATGGCAGATCATGGTAGCGCCGAACATAGTTCCAGTTTCGCAAAAACCAGTAAGCTCTTGACCGCTGTTGTTTCCAAAGCAACAGCCCTTTGTGCCACCGCACCTGACACTTGTAACGCAATGTTGGCTTGATAAGTTTAACATTCCTATTGCAACCTCGCCTTGTACTCTTTACTGTGCTCCAGGGTTTGAACCTCGTGTCATAGTCACTTGGGTGTCATGTGCAAGGCAGAGAGATGATGCCTAGGCCTATGCCTCTTCCCGAGATTCAGGCCGTGAGCTTGGCACCCAGCTGTTGCATCGCTTTCCTATGGCCACCGAACAGTATTGCCCCACCGCAAGAACGGTACCAAAGCATATGAGAGCTATATTAGCACCACGTGGCCGGTTCTCCAGTAAGATCTCGTTGAAGGAGAGGACCTGGATGCGGAGGAATCTGCAAAGGCCCCAGGCCTGCAACCGCCCTCCTCCTTTATGCCGATCCCTGCCAAAGTTTTCCTCCTGAAATGGCCGAGGACCTCCCCCCCTTCTTTCCTTTTGAGATCCTGTGTGCTCCGTATGTGCTCTCTATGCAGCGCCTCAGTGCCTTGCAGGGAGTGGGGGTTGGCGGGGGGGGTTCGGCTTCACACCCTTTGATTCTGAACAAGCGCTGCCAAGGGGGGGACGCTTTTGGTGGGATCCCCAGCTGGTTCATGGGATGAGCTTCCTTCTTCCTGCTGCAACCGCGAGGCCTACGACTAACTTGGTCTTCGGCAGCTGCAGGAATTCTCTCGCTTGAAAATCTTGAAACTTTCATACCGTTGCAGCTTGATTTGTCCTCAGTCGCACCTCCCACCCCATTGTACAAGATTCGGCTAGTCTTGAGATTCTGTCCTGGATTGGACCTCGTTTGTCGTTCTTAGCTGCCTCAGCTCGTGCTCCAGTGCATCGCCAAGAACTGAAACCGCAGCGGGCATGGCGAAGCTGAAGCCAAAACCTGGCTTCGGCAACATCCCCCTGCTGAGAGATGTGCTAATGGCAAGAACAACGGCCACCGTCACTTCCACCACATGCTGGGCCCAACGGCCCAGCTATTTCTGTTGAGCCGCCGCCCTCCCTAGAGGTGTACGTTTCTCCACTTTCCTTCCCAGGTCATCGTTTCATGTACATCAGAGCATTGTATATCAAGTGAAGACTTGGGGCTCACTCAGTTTCGGTAACACGATGTATTACGGGTAAGGACACTCATAGGCTGTCTAGGCCATTGGACACGCTCTTCCACCAACCGTTCAGCTTCACCATGGACAACATGAGCGGCCGCTGTCAGAGCCTTGCAGCTTCATGGTATTCTGCAAAAGGGATCTGCAACTGCCATCTGCTCAGCGTTCGGCCTCAACAAGTGTTTTTAAGAGCTCCTCCACACTGGACTTCCGCAGACTGTCGATGCGAGCCAGCTCGCCGCTGGGCCCTGCGAAGGCCTCGATGCGCTGCCGACGTTGCAGAGTGGCGGCCTCTCCACATGTAAGAAGAGAAAAGGAAGAAAAACGAAGACGACCGCAGGACCCTCGGACACGGTGTTGTACGGCCCAAGCTGGAACAGGCAGACCGAGAGCTGGTCCCATGGGCCTGCCTCAACTCCCACCACCCTAGTCAAGCTTCATGCCGCTGGTTCAAAAATTTCGTTTTACCTGTCTGCAGCCCGACCGCGCGGACTGGAGACTCCGAGCGAGGTGCACCGCTTGCAAAACACCAGCCGCCCTGCCAGGCGAACCGAGCGTGTGGGGCTGCGAAGGCCCGCAAGTGGGCTGCCTACGGCAATCCCCCGGGGCCGAGGCGGGTCGCCTAGCGTTAAAGTTCCAGATGTTGTGTTTTATGGCTGAAGTGAGTTTTGGGGCGCCTCCAAGGCCGAGAGGATGCCCCGCACCTCGGCCTCTGTTCGCTCGCCCAGCACGCGCATGGCTTTGCGCGCCGCGTTTTCGGCCGCAACAGCCTTGGCTTTTGCTGGATCGATCGTGCCATCCATTGGCAGATCCTCGAGTTCGTCCAACAGCTTGGCTTCATCCTCTTCGTCGTCTTCCTCACCCTCCGCTTTTGGTGGGAGCGGAGGTGGCTCTAGCGGCTCCAAGATGGCATTGCATTCCACCGAGCTGACTTCAAGATCTCTCTTGATACGGTCGGTGGCTGCCTCCACTTCTCGCTGACAATCTTCGGCCAGTACGTCCATGGCTTGATCGAACTCTGCAAGCGCTGCGTCGTGTCGAGCCTTTCGACCCGCAAGGAAGTTCTTCTGCCTTTCCAAGCGCTTCTCCCTAAAGGCTCCTGCTTCGTTGCCTACGTTCACCATGGGAATGCAGCCGCCGCGCAGATCCCCGATGTCCAGCGCGGCGGCTCCGGTGATCGGTGCCGGAACTCCCGCTGCCCCGTGATGAAAGACGGCATCTCGTCTCCTGAGACTTTCCAAACATGCTTTTGAAAATCTGCAAACTCAAAAAAGAGCTGGGCATCAATGTACCTTGCACTGACCTCACTGAGATCGCGTCAACTCGCCGCGAAGGATCTCGGGTGCTGCTATCGCATCTAAGGGAGGCTGCTCCCGACGATGAGCCTCTTCTACGTACGCCAGCTGTTGCTGCCTGGCCATTACCAATACCACATTGCAAAGAAACTGACAAACCAAACATGCCGGCCATGACTTTTTCTTCAGGTAGGCAGCCTGGCATTGGTCAAGAGACTTACGTGTTCAGTGAAGAGCTTGCCGAAGGGACACCAAACTGAACTGAGTCCTACGTTTGTCCCTGCCTGGCCGTTGGCGCTAGAAAGCCGTTCGGCCGCCAATGCCTCTGAAAGCTTCTGGCTGGCACAGAAGGATTGCACGAAGCCCGGGGATGGAAGGTCGCTTGCATCCAGCCTCGGTGCAAAGATGTGCAAAGCGCTCTGGACACTCTATAGACGGCTACAGACGGTTGCAGCATTCAGCAAGAGAATCAAGAATAAAGGAGACAGCAATCGAGGCCCATCCCTCTGAATTCTGACAAACGATGCCTGGACTGGCACTGCATTCCTTCTGTGCGTCTCACGCTCACAGGGTATCGCAAGGTAAGCTTCAGGCAAAGTGCGCTGCACATGCTTGCCCTTCCTGCCAACTTTAGCAGGCGGGCGCGGCGGCGGAAGCGCCATCCTCACGTTTTGTAAGAACCTTCTGGGAATATTTTTCTAAGCTGGCAGCTGGGATGAAATTGGACATTGTGGGCACTGGGTTGATCTTTGTGACATCTCTGAGCTTCATGCTGCAGTTGCAAAGGTGAAGACATGCGCACACGCGATCAGCATGCCCTTGACTCTTGTGCAATATGGGACTTTTCTCCACCGCATAACTCACTGTCTCTTCGCCCATATCAACTGAGTTCGACCAGGTTGATGACCTCAAGTCTTTACAGAGCAGAGGTTCCCCAGATTTCACCAGCTGGCTCCAGCTTCAGATTGCGGCAACTCACAAAAACATCACAAGTTGCAACCAAGCTGACGTATCCCAACTCCTCCGCGTCCTCACTACGTAGCCTGGCGTACATGGCAGTCGAGGTGAGGCAGTGGAAATGGAGCTTCAGGCCTCATGCCTCAACCCAATGTGTGATGTGGGGCTCTCAGTCGCTTAGGCAGGGACTTGAACAGCAGCTCATCCCCATGAAAAAGACGCACTCGAGCGTCCTCTAACCCATCACAAGGATGAAGGCGCTTGCAGCCTCTTGTTGCGGCATGTTGCAACCATTCAGCCAGGTGTCCGAAGGGTTCTTGTACGGTGGTCTGGGAAGCCGCTTGCCATTGAGGTAAGTGCCGTTTGTGGATACATCCTCTGCAGCCGCGCAAAAATTAAAACAGTAAACATCTGCTCTTGGAGTGACACAGCAAAAGTGCGACTCCACACGACTCCTGCACGTAGCAAGCACCCTTGTCTGGTTCAAAGGTGATTGTACCTTGCATAAAAGGTGTGTCGTTCCGGCCAACATGTGCTTGAAAGCAAAATCACCGCCGTCTGCGAATCTCCCTTGAACCCTTGACACCGAGGCGCAGTGCTTGCGGGAGAGGCCCGTTATGCCCTCAAGCACCAGCATGCCAGGGCCTGCCTGTGCACATCTGCACAACGTCTCAGCGATCGGCAGAGATGTCATATCACAGATATGACAGCCTGCGTGCCCATGCGCAGCTTGCGCATCTTGGCACTCAGCTTTGCCTTGCAAGCGGATCAGTGCAAGCATACGCGCCAATGAAATCCTAGCCCGAGGCTGTCACATCATGAGATGACAGGCGACTGGAAGTAGCAGCGAGTCTCAACACAATGGAGTTCAGTGGTTTTGCCTCAGCAAGAAACGGAAGCAAGATGGAACTTTGTGCATCGGCCTCGCACCGCAAGTCTCAAACAGAGCTTCCCGGCGGGCCGTTCTGCCAGCAGTGCGAAGACCTCCCAGGACTAGCCATGCAAACAAGCCATCGTGCCAAGGAAACAAAGCGACAGATGCTCGAAGATGCTCGAAGATGCCCGGCCTTGGCGCTGCTGCAACCCCATTGGCAGGCCCACCTGCCAGACGCAAAAAGGAGAGAAAACCTGACAAAAACCTCCCAACACGAACTCACAGCGTTGGGGAACTTACTCGGGAACCACTTGGGAAATTACATTAAATTGCGGCCCTGGCTTAATTTCGCCGAGGTTCGCAATGCGGCGCAGGTGGCCCAAAGTCTTTTTCAGGCGCCCTGGGGATGGGGCTCGCAGGACCAGGTGCTTCTCCTCAAACAAAACAAGCACGTGCTACACGACATATACGTCCATGCCACAGAAGAAATCCTCGTTCAGAGTGGCAGAGAGCAGGCCGGTCTTGATGAGCAGTTTCGCATGGTTCGCGGGGTCCATCAAGCACTCGGTGAGCCGCGTGGGCATCTTCAGCGTCTGGCAGCAAGAAAGCTTTTCAGCAGTCGGCAAGGCAGCTAACAATGCAGCGGACTAAACACATGTATAGACACGCACAGAGACAAGGTCATCGACACAAGTGTATTCGACACAGCAGACCAACACAGTGCTTCGAAGCTCATGAAGCCCTGCATGGCTATGCACCTCCGCCCCGCTGTTGTGTCAAATGACTCGACAGCCCATGGCCATAAGTCCAGTGGCGAAAGATTTGAGCGGCAAGGCGCTTCTGATTGGCAAGTCAAGTGCAAGAGCGAGAGCGAGAGCGAGAGCGAGAGCGAGAGTCAGAGTGAGTGTGAGTGTGAGTTTGAGTGTGAGTGTGAGTATGGGTGCGTGCGACACCCCTTGTTCCAACAGGGAAGATGCACGCATTGCCAGTGGGAGGACTGGGTGTCAAACCAGTTTAAGAGCACGTTGCCACATGATGGCGGGGATATACAGAAAGGGCATGGCGACACTACTGAGGCCCATTGCCATGGTCTTGGGCCGTGAAAGTAACATTTCGGATCAGCTGAAGCCCATAATTAACGAAACAACACAAACAATCAAAGGTGATACATGACGCGCTTGATGACCATGATTTGCCCGATGGGGTTAAAAAGTACAAGAAACATGATGCTGTCTTTGGCTTTTTTGCGCAGCAGATGACAATGCAATCTTGGCAGCAAGAGTGCATGCATGTGTCCGCGTGCGTGCGCGTGTTTGTAAACACAGAAATGACTAGTGGAGACTTCGGCCCACGCTCTTTGATCCCGCTTGAGAGAGTCCATCACGTATGTGTCTTGGCTTTGTATATGACTGACTCGCTTTACTTACGTTCGGCATGCCGCACGGGGGTGTTCGTCTCCGAAGCCTCCTACTGTTCTCATGATTTCTGGCATGAGTTCGGAGAAGTGTTCTGGAACAAACTAGAACGCATGGGTATCCTCCAACCGGCGGTCCAGGAAATGGGACCACTGTGTTCCCATGGACGCACTCGACCCATGGTACATGTTCATGACCCGTCAGTTCCGTACCACATGTTATCTTCTGAAGCGGTAGTGGGTGGCTGGATTCAGTTTTTAGGTGGCCTCGCCTGCGGATAAGAGGACTCGATCGTCGCGCTTGAAAGATCACCTACAAACAAATCAAAACAAGTGTTTGCCTGCCTGTAGCTGACTCACTTGAGAGCATGGTTGCGGCCTTCCTTTTCGCAACTTACTCTTGGTTTTGTGCTCAGCATGCTTCATCTTCGCAAGATTAGCCATGTTGATTCCGAGAGCGATTCGTCCGCATCGTCCCACACGAATCCTGATTCCACAGCGACTACACGTGAACCGAATTCCACAGCGACTACACGAGAACACGAATTTCAGAAACCGTAGACACCGACGACTCCAACAGTTCAAGGCGGGACTCACGGAGTCGTTTCTGGTACACTACTGGACCACAATACAGATCCATCAAACCCAACTCGATACGGTTGGCACGATCTAGTGCTCGAGTAGATCACAAACAAGGCCTTGGTCTCATACATAGTTGTCTGTTGGTTGTTTGGCTGGTTTCCGAATTGGCGGAGAAGTCCTGGATAGTCCTGGTGCAGAGGCACGTGTGTGCATTAACAGTTGACTACGTAGGGGGACTTTCCGACTCATGTCTTTCAATGTTAGAGGTGATGCACTACGAACGCGCCTTGGCTGCGATGACTCAGACATGACAACGAAGCGGCACATTGGATGGTTTTCGAGGTCGTTCGTCGTTCGGTTGCGTTCACATTGGCGAAGACGCATTCAGTCGAACGTGTGCTAATGTCTGCACATCCAGAACTTGACTACTGGAGACTCGCTTTGATCAGCCGTGTGCACCTGTCACCTTACAGGCTCGTGACATCTTCGCCAAGCACGCTTTGTGTTGTGGTAATATCTTGGCTGTGCCGTACAGATGATTGCTCTGTCATAAAATTAACGAAAATGTTCTCATGCTCCTGGGTCAGCAGCTCACGTGGTGCCACTCGACTCGGTATTTGTTTCATGTCTCTTGGCATGCAAGCAGATGGTGGCATCGGGAGACGAAATTGAAAAAATGCACGCATGTTGATCTCCTTCCTTTAGCTGTGGCCTTATGCAAGAAAAGCAGGAGAGAAGAAGAGTGAGATGGGGCGAGGGAGCAAGACAGGGTCGGTGCAAATCGCGGATGAATGCAAACACACCGCCTTGCTCGACGGATGGTTACACTGTGGAAGTCTGTTACGAGATGTCGCGAAGCGGAAAGTGGATTCTCATTTCAGTTCGGGGGCCCGCGACACAGCTGTGGGGCAGAAGATCGACACAACATGGTGAACACGGATTTTGGGGAAGGCCGGCTTCGGTCTGATGCCGTGCCGTGGCCCGAACCCACCAGATAGTCAACCGTGTAGAGTCAACAAAGCATATACATAATCAGAACACTCTTGCAATGTGTGTGTGCACATATGAGATTACCGTTGCAACTCTCTCGGAAGCGCACGGTCTCAGCGGGCTCCTCCCTTCCTTCGACCTTGCTTGGCTGCCCTGTCGCGGCCTTCACCGGATGCACTCGGAACACAAATCGAAACACAAAAACAAAGTTCCAGCAAAAAGTTCACAGAACAAAGCTTCTCGCAACAGCTTCTTCAAATGCGCGAAACGGGGTGGATGCGCGAAACCTGGAGAGAAAAACACTCCCTCTCCAGGCCTCCACGGCCATTTTCATTCTAAGGACTTCCTGCGCCAGGGAATCCTTCGCAGCAAGGAAGAGCAGCAAAAATGCGAAAAACACAAAAGAAGCGGCAAGCTGCTGCAGAATCATTGCTGGCAACCGCAAGTTTCAATAGGGTATCATTCAAAGTCAATGAAGGGGGGCGAGCATACATCCTTCTCACTTTCGGTTAACTTGCCATTACACAGCTCGTGAATTTGTGAATTGCGTCTGCAAGTCGGTCTTCTAGCATATGGAACCACGAACAAACAGCTCGTAATAGAGCGTGGTAGACAGATGTAAACAGCAACCACACATCCAACCATTCAACTCACATCCTTGTGCTCGAGAAGCCCCTTCACCTGTCGAAGTATGGGGTTGTTCGAAGCAGCATGAAAGTCTGAAGGCGGATGATTTCAACGCCTTGTCAGGCAAAGGCATCAGACTTGATGGGCCGTACCTGCCGAAGGCAAGCCCTACAAACCCAACTCCACGGAATTTCTGACAAGTGAAGCGCACATGACCGGACCGCTCGCCTGGCAGAAACTCTGATGCCCCCATGCATCAAAGTGAGCAACATGAAGAGCGGTTTGCAACTGTCACTTTTGATCACTGGTGAGGGCTTGGCATCCGGTGCTGGCGGTGGCCTTCGAAAGGCAAAGAAGAAAGAAAAGAGACTCCTCCAAGACATGAAAATGCAAGGAATGCTGCACAAAATATTTGCAGGCTTCGCAATGCTTCGCACTAGGCTTCATATCAGGATATATCAGGCTTCGCACCGAGGACAGGACGGGGCCAGTCCAAATCCTGAGGCTGCCTTCAAGCCAGCTTCTTCACGGCGCTTTCGACGTCGGGCTCCAGAAGTGGCGCTCTCGCTGTCGTAGTCCGAGACGCTGTCAGATCCTCGCTTGTGGGCTTTGTCGGCTTTATCGGCCTTCTCTTTGCTCACGGGATCCGCCGCCTTGGCCATGGCGGGAGATCGACTTTTGGATGCTGGCGGCCTGCTGCCTGAAGAGCCCCCGGCGGAGCCCCCGGCGGAGCCCCCGGTTTGCAGCTTCTCACCATCATCGCCATCCAGGGCTTCTGCAGCACAGGCACCCGTGGCACCTCGTGCAGCTCCGCTCCGCTTGTCTCGATCCTGCCGCTCCTTGTCATTTGCTTCCTTCCCCTTCCTCTCAGTCCTCTCATCTTTCCCATTCTCCTTATTCTCTTTCTTGGCTTTCGCTGCATCCGCGGCGCCCCCTTGCACCCGTCGATCTGAGGGCGCTTCTGGAGCCTCACACTTGGAAAACCCCACTCCACCCCCCCCAATCCCCCAAAGGCAAGATAGCGCCACAGGCAACTGTACTTTGGCTCTTCTACAGTATTCTGCAATATCCTGAATATACTTTGCAGCATCCTGCGCATGACGGTCCTTGGACTTTGAAGTCTCTTTGTCCTTCCGGCTCTTTTTCTTCTTCTCTTTGGAAGGGCCGGTCTGGAGAAGGGGAGCGAGGCGCGCGATAGTGCGACATACTCTCAAATAGCTCTTGGCACAAAGAGAAGTGCAAACCTCGTAAACTCCCCGAAAGAGCTCCCTCCCCCTGCACCGCATCTTCTGCTTTGCGCTTCTTGGCAGCCGCCGTGGCCGCTGCATCTCTCCGCTCCTTTGCTTCGTCCTCGGCCTGAGACAAACGTGGCAGCTCCACTCAGATCTCGTGACAGTCTTGAGAGCAAGAGCAGGTCTTGAGCAAAAGATATCGCTTGAAGAACATGTGAGGTTCTCCAGTCTGCTCCTGGTTGCGCTGTGACTCTTTTCGACCTTGGGCGGTCACTCGCAAGATAAGGAAATAGGAAATTGCAGAACTCTCGTAGCTTTTCGAGGCCTTGGCGGGATCCTGACTTCACCGTGGACTTCTCTTTTGCATCCTTTTTTGTTTTGACAGCGTCCTTCTTAGCTTTGCTCTTCTCTGCTTTGGAATCCTCCTTCCTTTTGGAGCGCACCTTCTCCTGCAAGAGAAGAACGTCGCATGAAACTCCATACAGCATTCCATAGGCGAGGACAGCTCCCTGGGTCCTTCGTGTCGCCCTTGGTGGGCATGTGGGAGCCACAAGCGTCCCTGCAGACACGCAAAGACACTCGGAAAAGCAATGAAAAGCAGAAGGCCCAGCACATTCAAGGGCCTGAAGCTCTTTCACTGCTGTTGCAGGTGTTACCCTCGGCATCCCCAAGGCAGTTGGCTTAGCTGTTGAGCCACTCTGATCGTACGGCCAGTGGATGCCAGTGGCCAAGGATCCAGCATGCCACCTATCAGCTTGTAGGCAGCACATGACTCAGCGATTGTCCTCGCTCTCGTTCCTTTTTCCACTTTCCGCCTGCATGAACCCCTTGCAGTCCATTGCCCGCACAGAACACCCATGTGCCGTTCGTGAATCTAATTGACGTAACTTGTACTGACTTTGACAGGCACTCTCTCTGTCTGCGCATCACTCGACAAGATTCGACAAGCAATTACATGCCGCAAGCAAAGCCTTTGCCACGCTGTCTTGTTCAACAGATAGGGTCGTCTCAAATTTCCTCTAGTGTACCAATGACTTTGCTTGTGGAATTTCACGAACTGAAAATTTTTCAGCTCGTGACCAAAAAACCTACATGCAGAAGGCTCACCTGTAGGAGCACTTCCGCGGTCGAACTTTAGCTCAGCCTACGTAAGAGGACCAGACAAACCCTTGTGAGAGGGATAGATAACTGTGTGGAAGAAGAAGAAAATACATGCAAGATCAAGGCACACCCAGAAACAACAAGAGACGGTAAAGAAACGGTAGATTTGACAAGCACTGAGGGTCTCCAAGCAAGCCAGCATTCTCAGTCCACACGGTTTCAAGTGTCATTCTGAGTCATAGCAGAAGGCTTGAAGATTCTCAGAACACGTGAAAGGCTCGCATCAAAAAACGAAGGCACCAAGCGCTGTCCACTCAAGGTAAGTCAGAACCTGGTGCTGCGAGGAACTCCTACAGCGGCCTTCACGGTTTCAGAAGTTCAGCTCAAACTTGAGCAACTCGAGGAAAGCCCCCTGTCTTTTTGCTTCAGGACTGGCATGTGATGATATGGCATGTGAAACGTCATGCAAATTGTGACATGAGTGGACCTGCCATCTAAACAAGATAGGGGCTTGCCGGGTTTAGCTTCGGTTGCGTGCTTCTGTGCAAGGCGGGCATGTCTTGAGCGCCAAGGCCTCCATATTTCGGGCAGATAGCACTCAGCAACCTGCCGCAAAAACAGATTTTGCTGCTGCAAAACACCCAGGCCACCATTCAGCCAATGCGATCTGCACATCTTTGCACTGTTTCGTGGCCTTGCCCCCCTTGTTCGTGGCATTGTGAGCAGAACAGCTCTGGATCCCAAGCATCGTCCCAGGATGTCTCCATTTCTGCCATGTTCCAGTTTGCGACGCTCGAAACCCCCGGCGACCACTCCAGCTCCCTGCAAGGTTGTGCAAGCATGCAAAAGTGCTCCAAGAAACACGTACTTCCTCTGTCTCGCTCTGAGGTAGAAGCCGAGGCCCATCCCAACGTTCTGAATCCACAAGCAAATCCACCTCAGGCCATCAATAAGCAGGCTGCAAAGCAGCCATGCGAGAGGGCTTCCCACCGGATCCAAGACGCGCAACGGTGTCGTTGAATGTTGGCCTTGTGACTTGTGCGATTTCTCGGCAGTCGCAAGCACAATCGATTGCGGTGCGCTTGGCCGCTTGCACGAGTAGGCCGAATGAGAACTCACATGGTACCTGGCATGTTGCTGAGCCACTTTAACGCACAGTGATTGAGCAAGCTCGGCCACTGCAGGGCACGTCGTCCAAGAAAGCGGCATGGGCGGTACAAAGGCCAAAGCTGCAAGCTCGGCAACCTCGGGCAACTTCACAGGACCCCGACAGCACGGCCAAACTTCAGTGCAACACTAGATGCTGAGTTCACCGACACTAGGTTGGCAAGGGCCGTTTTCAAGCTGCACGCCAGCCTACAAGCTTCGATACTTACGGGAGAGTTGACCGACGGCATCAAGAGATTGCCTGAGATTCCAGAAGCTCTGCTAGAGGAAGACGCTCTTTCTTCGAAGACTCCAGGCTGCGAATGGGGCTGCGACCGCCCTCGCCTGAGAATCAAGATATCATGCACAGGACATGTTTAACCAATGCCACACAGTCGCACCCTGCCTACGGCAGCCACTTTCGGAGGCGTGCGAGCATCTGGTGTCTGGAACATGCCTATGAAGCCTGTCGCGGGCTGTGGGAAGTACACTTGGTCGGATGGTTTCGGATGCCATCTACCGTAATGGACTCACATGTCGGAAGCCTTTCTCCCGCACAGGCGTCTGCTGGGGACTGAATGCCGGTCTCACGTCCGCATCGCTCCGAGCGCACTCCAACCTCGCAAAGATGCAAACCTTCTTGAAGCATGGACATGGAAGTAGCATGAAGTACGAATAGCAAGCTTGAGAGAGCGGCCCGGGTGGGGCAAAGGACAAAGCTGCAAGCTCGGCAACCTCGGGCAACTTCACAGGACCCCGACAGCACGGCCAAACTTCAGTGCAACACTAGATGCTGAGTTCACCGACACTAGGTTGGCAAGGGCCGTTTTCAAGCTGCACGCCAGCCTACAAGCTTCGATACTTACGGGAGAGTTGACCGACGGCATCAAGAGATTGCCTGAGATTCCAGAAGCTCTGCTAGAGGAAGACGCTCTTTCTTCGAAGACTCCAGGCTGCGAATGGGGCTGCGACCGCCCTCGCCTGAGAATCAAGATATCATGCACAGGACATGTTTAACCAATGCCACACAGTCGCACCCTGCCTACGGCAGCCACTTTCGGAGGCGTGCGAGCATCTGGTGTCTGGAACATGCCTATGAAGCCTGTCGCGGGCTGTGGGAAGTACACTTGGTCGGATGGTTTCGGATGCCATCTACCGTAATGGACTCACATGTCGGAAGCCTTTCTCCCGCACAGGCGTCTGCTGGGGACTGAATGCCGGTCTCACGTCCGCATCGCTCCGAGCGCACTCCAACCTCGCAAAGATGCAAACCTTCTTGAAGCATGGACATGGAAGTAGCATGAAGTACGAATAGCAAGCTTGAGAGAGCGGCCCGGGTGGGGCAAAGGACAAAGCTGCAAGCTCGGCAACCTCGGGCAACTTCACAGGACCCCGACAGCACGGCCAAACTTCAGTGCAACACTAGATGCTGAGTTCACCGACACTAGGTTGGCAAGGGCCGTTTTCAAGCTGCACGCCAGCCTACAAGCTTCGATACTTACGGGAGAGTTGACCGACGGCATCAAGAGATTGCCTGAGATTCCAGAAGCTCTGCTAGAGGAAGACGCTCTTTCTTCGAAGACTCCAGGCTGCGAATGGGGCTGCGACCGCCCTCGCCTGAGAATCAAGATATCATGCACAGGACATGTTTAACCAATGCCACACAGTCGCAGCCTGCCTACGGCAGCCACTTTCGGAGGCGTACGAGCATCTGGTGTCTGGAACATGCCTATGAAGCCTGTCGCGGGCTGTGGGAAGTACACTTGGTCGGATGGTTTCGGATGCCATCTACCGTAATGGACTCACATGTCGAAAGCCTTTCTCGCGCACAGGCGTCTGCTGGGGACTGAATGCCGGTCTCACGTCCGCATCGCTCCGAGCGCACTCCAACCTCACAAAGATGCAAACCTTCTTGAAGCATGGACATGGAAGTAGCATGAAGTACGAATAGCAAGCTTGAGAGAGCGGCCCGGGTGGGGCAAAGGACAAAGCTGCAAGCTCGGCAACCTCGGGCAACTTCACAGGACCCCGACAGCACGGCCAAACTTCAGTGCAACACTAGATGCTGAGTTCACCGACACTAGGTTGGCAAGGGCCGTTTTCAAGCTGCACGCCAGCCTACAAGCTTCGATACTTACGGGAGAGTTGACCGACGGCATCAAGAGATTGCCTGAGATTCCAGAAGCTCTGCTAGAGGAAGACGCTCTTTCTTCGAAGACTCCAGGCTGCGAATGGGGCTGCGACCGCCCTCGCCTGAGAATCAAGATATCATGCACAGGACATGTTTAACCAATGCCACACAGTCGCACCCTGCCTACGGCAGCCACTTTCGGAGGCGTGCGAGCATCTGGTGTCTGGAGCATGCCTATGAAGCCTGTCGCGGAAACTCCCCCCAGGCAAGTTGCAAAACCTTTTTCACTACCAAGTCTCAACTGAAGCAGTGCCTTTCTCTTTCTCTCGCACAGGTGTTTTCTGTGGACTGAATGATGGTCTCAGATCGGCATCACCATGGGCGTGGTTGCATCGGTCGCCCTGTTGCCATCGGGGAGCCATGCAAGCATCACGTCTCTCAAGGTAACGTAACAACATCTGACAGCGTACCTTCTTGCAATGGCCACGCTCGTAGAAGTTGCACATTTGCGTTTTGTAAATCCCGGAGGTCACCCGGAGGTCAGAGTCTCCATGGGCAAACCTCGGAAACAACCCCCACACAAAGACTTGAAGCTTGCGGACTCTGATGACAACTTGAAGACACGTCAAGGCGTGGGCGAGCAGTTTTCCCCGTCCAAGCACTTGCCTTGCAGAAACGACCTGGCAAAGGTTCGAAAGCCTTGCAAGCTCAAGCTCCAGATTCAACACAGCCCGGTTTGCTTGCACAGCTTGGTTTTCTGCCTGAGCTTCCAGGGTGTGTTGTCGACTGCAACACGATGAACGGTGAACAGTGAACGACAGCACTGCAGGGAGCCAGAGTGCCACAGCACACGCTGAGCGAGGGGCAAATTAGGAGGGCATCGCAGTTCATTCAGAGAATGCGCATACCTTTTCGCGAGACCAGTTGCCGACAGTCGCCCGGGGACACGCAATGCACGCACCACACAAAGCAGGTGGCCTGCACGTGTCGGAGGAGCACTTTCCCTTTTCAAAGAAGCTGCACCTGCAATGTGGACAAGCTGCTTGGCGTTCCGAGCACATGCAAACATGCTGGCCGAGCATCTTCGTCTTGGTAAGCTGCAAGACGACTGCACTATCCTTCTTTTGTTTCTCCTCACCAGGAAGGCAAAAGCAGAGCATTCAGAGCTTGAACCTGCAAATGCAGAAACACCTTTGCAGAAGGAGATGACGTCAATGCAGAGAGCCTTCACGCATTCCCTCCTACCTCATGCCACTGTCTCCATTATGGACATTCAAGCAGGAACAAGTCAGGCTGCTGCGGGGGTGGCGTAGGTGACAGCATCATCTGCTGAGTCACCAGCCTTGTGTTACAATTTCGGAAACCAAGTCTCTGTGGGACTGGATGGATTTCTTAAAAGGTAAATGTGTCGTTTCCTTATGTTGCCTCTTTCTTGTTGTGAGGTGGGCGGGAGGGTGCAGGGTAGGCTGTTTGGGGTTTAAGGCTTTGTAGATAAAATCGATATGTCATACGCAGAGGGACCTTAATGCTTAGGGCTTTTCGGGTTTACCCCAAACAAAGCAAACAGTCAAGCCAAACTTACCGCGATTGAGAGCTAAAGCTCTACATGGATATGGCACATGGCGTTATGGCTTTCGGAACTGCAGCACATTCGCTGGTGATCACTTTCGGTCTTTCCGATGTCGACCCAGCAATCCCCAGCATTTTTCCCTGAACATGTGGACACAAGGTGCAAAAACACTTCCTCACGCAAGTTGAAACACGAAAACACTTGAAGTTGCTGAGCGAAAAGTTTCATAGTGGGAAGTGGATGTGTTGCCAGTGATCGGAACTGCTGACACGGTGACACGAGCCTGTCTTTCATGATTGCTGACATGATCGCAAGACTTACCAGGGTTGTAGACTTAGAACAACCTTGACCGCGCAAAGTACAAGGCACTCTTGCAACTCAGGTAACTGGCTCGGAAACTATGCAGAAGTGCATCACATCTCGTGCACAGTTTCAAGCAACACTCCGAATAGATTTGCAGAAGCAGTCTAGAACCTCAAAGGCTCCTAGTCTCCGCGGCGCTGAGAAGTTCGGTTGGTCCTGAGGATGTGATAGGGTCTTCCGGATGATGCTCACGATCCCCGGCCCTGAGGCCGGACGAGGCCCCATTGCTCATGCCAAAAATGCCCTGGTGTGAAAGGTCCTCTTCCAGCTGATGCTCCTGTGATGCTCCTAGTCCCATGGCCAGGGAGAGAAGAATGAGAAGAAAGCGAGAGGAGATGAGTGGAGTCATGGGGATCGGACCACAGGTCCATGAGTGCAAGGTGTTCTTCTGCCAGTGAGGGGACGCTCGACGTCAGGGCATCTTGGCTCTTTTCCAGCTAGGATGTGGGTGCTGCCGTTGTTCCCCAGGGTGCGAGCTGTCGAAGACTTCTACACACACCGCACAGACCATCCAAGATACTAGTCCGATCTCCCACCCGGCAAGACAGAGAATCGAAACAACGCCCCTCGCCTTGTGGCCTCCCTCGCAGCCTCCGACGCCTGCACTCTCGACATGCTTCAGCTACGATCAAATCAAACTCATTGATGCCTCTCCCTGCAACGCGCCAGGCATTTGCTTTAATGCCACAGGTGCCCCACACCGTGGCGATAACGCTTCGCCAAGCCAAACTGTTGCCGGCTGCACGGGTATGTGTTTTGTTTGAGGCTCTGTGCCAAGTCATGTACAGAGGCACCAAGCATTTCACTGTTTTGCAAAGCTTCGTCGGACTTGCTTTCAGACTTTTGAAAACTTTGAAAAGTTTGGGGTGTCTGAGGCTTTGGGCTGCAGTTCTGCAGCGGTCTGTACATGTCAGATAATCCCCCCCCCACTCTTCTACGAGTCTACGAGCTCTTCTACGGCACAGTGCTGTAGTGCTTTTCCACTTTCAGGAAAAGCATTCTGTTCCTCCAGATATGGAGGGATCGAATTCAAAGTATTGGGCGATTTCCAGGCGACACTGAATCACCGTTGAATCACCAGATTGCTTCAGACCTTAGCTTCGTGCGCGACACATCGGGTTCAAGGGTTCAAGGTCGTGTGAGCCACTCCAATCTACTAAGCCTCTGGCACAATAGGCTGAAGCCAAGCACCGAGACGCAAGATCAGCTTCTTACTGGCAAGACGCTCACGTCTCCTCTGCATGGCCCTTTCTGAGACGGCTGCACAAAGAGCCTCAGATGCCCTGCAAACCCCACAGTGCGAGGTTGTCGCAGGGCTGTCCAAATATGTCCAAATTGTACAATTTGAATTAGTCTGTACGATCTGCGGAGTGCAAGGCTGCACTGGGGCACTGCGAGAGTGGATCTGAAGCCACTGGGACATGAAAGGAAAGTTGCGAGCCGAACCGTCTTCGCGCTGCCTGTAGAATGTGCCGTCCATTGACAGCACGACGAAGCTTTGGACCCAACGCACTCAGCAAGTGGAGAATTCTTTGTTGCTCCCGGCCGTGGCAGTCTTCAATGGCCCTCTGTGCGATGTAGTTTCCTGAGGGAGCTTGTTGGTTGCATAACACGTACCCCTTGAGCCCCCAACAACCTTTACTGAGAGATTGAAAGGCACAAGCGCCGACATGCGCCGACTACGCTCTGCTGTTGGGGTGATCGCTGCTAAGCGCTCGTTGGTTCCGAATTGTTTCGAGACAAAAGAAAGGAATGCAGAAGAAATGCTAGAGTACTCCGAGCTTCCGAAACGGTCCAAAGCCATTTGCGTGAAGGGAGGATTGGATGTGTCGTCTCCAAGGAGTGCGATCATCAGGGCATCTCTTTCCTCCTGTAGTTCGCGCCGAAACTCTCCCGTCATGGCCTCCAAAAGCCTCTCCAGCACCAGGCTGGAGTGTCGATTACGTGCATATGCCAGTATGTTGCACTCATCAGCGAATAGCTTGGCAATGAGTTTTAAATGCACCGCTCTTCCACGCGCAAGGACTGCACGAAGAACATTGTTGCCGTAGGGATCCTCAGATGATGGAACTTGATGCTCTTGCTGATTTCTTATTGACCGATATCACAGTGGAGCTTGCCGATTTGTGTGTTTGTACGCTTCGTTTTGCATGAGATGTTTTTCGAAGCTTGGGATCCACACGTTTGGACTGCCCGGACTGCCACATCGACTCAGGACAAGGATTGAATGGCTGGCACATACCCGGTAAGGCTGGTCGGGGAAACATCAACGCAAGCAACTGCCACACCGCTCACTCTGGCGTGACATGCCCACAACCACAACGTTCCAGTAGACAGGGGACACTAAGAGAGCCTCAGAAGACACACAGACAAAGAAAGACGAGCCTCGGAAAAACCTGACATTCCCACCAAAGGGAACTAAAACAGCAGACAAAAAGAGACCAAGGGGGAAGGCAAGCCTCCGACCCAAGCGAAGAATAAGAAGCGGTGGCGAGAACTGTGCAGCATGGTGACATGCCGGCATCGCACATGCACAACTTACACAGAGTCTAAACTTGCGGCTAGGGATCCATGACCAGCTTTTGCAGCCTCTCACTGCTGATAAGAAGGTTGTCAAGGAGTTCGGTCATGCCCGGGCTGTCGTGTGGGCAGTGCTCAATGATGCGCTGCAAGACACGGCAGGAGTAGATGTGCGATGCGGCGTCCACTGCGTGGTTCTTGAGCTCTTCCACGATGAACCCCACATCATTGTGGCTCAGCAGTTCCACGCATCTTTGCAAAACAAAGTTTCCATGTAAATGCTGGCTGCAGGCCAGAACTTTTCCCCGCAACTCGAAGGCAAGAAAAGCATGAAGTTCCGCTGGTACTCGTTGAAGTAGCTGCTGTACAACCCAGCATCCATGCTTGTCCTGCAGGGACGTGGGGTCACAGTGTTCTCTTGAAAACAAGCTGAAAGTGCTCAAAAAGCTGGTGCCTTGGTCAACTTCAGAAAAGAGCCACGAAGGCGCCGGACACTTCTCTTGCACAGCTCCAGGCTCACGTCGTCATCAACTGTGAAGATCTGCAGAATTACTTGCGAGGCGTGTGGATCACAGGCCAAGCTTGGCAAGTCTGGCAACAAGGACGCAACCAACTCCGAGCGAAAGCTGCTGTGGTAGGGTGCTTGCAGACTCGCAAGCTGTGCACATATTGCTTGTGCACCTTCTTTCGTGCGGATCAGGCAAGCCACTTTGGAGCCTTTTGAATCTGCCTCCTTTCTGGGTCGCCTCACCTTGGCCTTGCCAGACAAGAGAGTTGGCAAAGAAGTCTCAAGCCCTGGTGGTGGTCCCAACAATGAAGCAGACAAGTGCTCGGAGAGCTTCAGGGTATGTCCTTGTGGAAGGTCGCTTGCCTGCAGGCCAGCTCAGAACGCGAAACACATGCGAAACACTGTGCGCAAGTCTGATGTTAAGCGCCGGCCTGGGCATGCTGCTTCACCTCTGTGCTTTGTGCTGGCTGCACGACGGTACCATTGTCGATCTCGCCAGCGTAGACGGGATAGTTCATCGTCCGGCAGGATCGCCCCAGGAGCAGCCCGAATTCAAAGTCGGACTTCAGTTTGAGCCCAGAATCGCTTGCGGAGCCACTCACATGCTAAGAGAGACACGTCTGAACTATAGGAATACTATGGGACTTCACCAGGCAACAATGTGACAAGGATTGACAAGGACAACTTTGGGTCAACCATGGCAACACTTTTTCGATTGCCCGTGACAACGATTTGCAAACGCCCACTTTGGGACCGCGTCCCCGATCACAAGACGAGGTTTTCCGCGACGCGGCACATCCCGGCACGCCTCCTTCCTCTTAGTTCCTCTTGCTTGCCGAGCACAATGCGCTGTGGGAGCCTATCTCCGGCACCTCCATGTTGGCCTGGTAAGTCTGGGAATACTTGCCACGAACTGAATCTTGAACTTCTGCTTACTTGGCCTTGTCCGTCTTGGCTTCAGATGCTGCTGTGACTTGCTTTATGAATTCCACGTCAGTCGAGAGCAACACTTCGTTTGGCGCATAGTACAGGCACATTGAGAAAAAGCTGACGAGGTAGCCAGCAGCGTTGTGAAAGCCCATGCTAAAGTCAAGGAAGATTGCGGAGAACAAAGCTGTAAAGGCCATAGCCTTCAGCGCACTGGGGTCCCCAAAGTTCCAGCAAGCACGAAGTAATACGAACAGTGCATTGAGGCGACGACGGCACTCACGGCATAAAGCTTCACAATGGAATCCGCATACCTGCAGTGTGACTCGACCTCTCATATATACTGAGTTTGCTCCTGAATGCGCACGTGCATGTGTACATATGTGTGTGTAAGCATCTACTTGTTTGTCGGGTTTGCGCGCGTGCATGTGCGCATGTGTATAGACAAACAACATAGTAACTAAGTCCTGGCTGAAACAAACTTGGGCAGTAATGTCTCCAGTCCAAGATAATGGAGATCAGAACGCACAATCATAACAGGACAAAAAAAGGGTTCCGGGACCCCCGAGGTCCGTATGGTGGCTGGCTGGTATGGATGAGAACGACGACGACGACGACAAAACTAAACTAAACATCAAACAATCAAACAAACAAGCAAACAAATCAAACAACCAAACAAACTAGCTATCTAACTAACGGCAACACACAACAAACAAACAAACAAACAAACAAACAAACAAACAAACAAACAAACAAACAAACAAACAAACAAACAAACAAACAAACAAACAAATCAAACACAACAAGCACACCAAACAAACAAGCAAACAAACAACAAACAAACAAACAAACCAACAAACCAATAAACCAATAAACCAACAAACCAACAAACAAACAAACAAACAAACAAACAAACAAACAAACAAACAAATCCGCCGAGGCCTCGGGCCGGAGGTGTATAGGTTGTCAGAACAGGCACCCCCCTCCAAATCCTCCCCCCACACCCCAAGCCCTTTTTCGGACCCCTTTTTTTGGCCTCAAATGGGTACCCCCCCTGGGAAACCGGGGTCCGCAAGCGGACGGTTCGCCAGGACCAGAGGCAGTTGAAGCCCCTCCCAGCAGGGCCCCCCGCCCGTTCCTTCCCCCCCCCTCCCCCCCCCTGCCCCGCCCTACACCCCACCCCCCCCCCCCTACCCCCCTCCCCTTCCCCCCACCCCACCTCCCCCATCCCCCCCACCCTGCCGGAGTCGCCTTAAACCTTAAGGGGCCTGGCTCAACCCTACGATCACTCCAAGCCGAACCCTAAACCCAAAAAAACCCTCAACCCCAAAGCGTGAACCTTAACCCCTAAACTAACCCTCAACCCCAAACCCCAAACCATAAACCCGGAACCCTCAACCCTCAACCTTCAACCCAACCCTTATTGCTTGGGGTCCAGCGACTTGGGCGCTGCGGAATCACCATGCTCACGCGGATGCGCTGGGCCGGGCCGAGGCGGGTCGCGTAGCGTTAAAATTAAACAAACCAACAAGCACACCAAACAAACAAGCACACAAGCAACAAACCAACAAACCAACAAACAAGCAAACAAACAAACATTTTGACCTTGACGCTGTGCGTACTCTGTGCTACAGTGAGCATATCTCAGCATTCGCGTGGCAAACAAACAAACAAACAAAACAAACAAACCGGCAGATCCACCGCTGAACCCTTCAGGAGTTCGCACTCCAAAGCAGCGGCATTGTCGAACCTTTTTAAAAGGGCCCCAGTCCATTCACATGGTTGGGTTCCCGCCCTCTGGAAACGACTCAGCATGTAACAATATGCGGCTTCAACGAAAAAAACACAATCCACAACAAGCAACATCAACAAACGACAACAAGCAACAACAAACAGCAACAAACAACAACAAACAACAGCAAACAACAACAAGCAACAACAAGCAACACCAAGCCACAACAAGCAACAACATCAACAACAACAGCGTCAGCGAGCCCAAGGAGCAGGAGTATGTCGATTCTAGTCCCCAGTCTGTTCGCGTTTCGTGTGGGCATGCTCTTGTCTCAGATGCTAATGATGCTGGGTGCCGCTCTTGAATGCTTTTCTTCCGGAGAATTGTGTAAGCAAATCTGCTTGGAACGACAGAGAAACACAATCGAGTTTGGGAATCCAACGGGATCAACCACATGAACACTAGAATCACTAAACAGTTGACTGACTAGAACCACGTGCGTGCGAGTGTGCAGGCCGGCGGGCGGGGGTGGGGGCCGGCTGGGTGTGTGTGTGTGTGTGTGTGTGTGTGTGTGTGTGTGTGTGTGTGTGTGTGTGTGTGTGTGTGTGTGTGTGTGTGTGTGTGTGTGTGTGTGTGTGTGTGTGTTGTGTGTGGTGTGTGTGTGTTGTGGTGTGTGTGTGTGTGTGTGTGTGTGTGTGTGGTGTGTGTGTGTGTGTGGTGTGTGTGTGTGGTGTGTGTGTGTGTTGTGGTGTGTGTGTGTGTGTTGTGGTGTGTGTTGTGTGTGTTGGTGTGTGTTGGTGTGTGTGTGGGGTGTGTGTGTGGTGTGTGTGTGGTGTGTGTGTGGTGTGTGTGTGGTGTGTGTGTGTGTGGTGTGTGTGTGTGTGTGTGGTGTGTGTGTGTGTGTGTGTGTGTGGTGTGTGTGTGTGTGTGTGTGTGTGTGTGTGTGTGTGTGTGTGTGTGGTGTGTGTGGTGTGTGTGTGTGTGTGTGTGTGTGTGTGTGTGTGTGTGTGTGTGTGTGTGTGGTGTGTGTGTGTGTTGTGTGTGTGTGTGTGTTGTGTGTGTGTGTGTGGGTGTGTGGGTGTGTGGGTGTGTGGGTGTGTGGGTGTGTGTGTGTGTGTGGGTGTGTGGGTGGGTGTGGGTGTGTGGGTGGGTGTGGGTGTATGGGTGTATGGGTGTGTGGGTGTAAGGGTGTATGGGTGTGTGGGTGTGTGGGTGTGTGGGTGTGTGGGTGTATGGGTGTACGGGTGCTGCGTGTGCGTGTGCGTGTGCGTAAGCGTGTGCGTGTGCGTGTGCGTGTGCGTGCGCGTGTGCGTGTGCGTGTGCGTGTGCGCAATTTTGCTGAACCAAGCAGCTTGAAAAGAAAGGCAATGGACTGGCCGAGGATGGCGTTGCACACCACAACCTCGCTTGCAAGCACACTTTGCCGTCTTCATGTGGCAAGCATCCGAAATTTGCGGATTGCAGCCGAACGGCACTCCAGGGCAGCAGCGATGTGAAGCCACTGAGGGCATCATGGACGCCCGTGCCTGACAGTGCTGCTTTCACATGCTTTCACATGCTTTCACATGCTTTCACATGCTTTCACAATGTAATCGGTTGAGCCTTTGCAGCTTTTGCAGCCTGGGAACCGTCCATTGCCCAGAGTTGAAAAACTGCGGCAACCACACCGAATCCATAAAGCCATATGTTGGCCTCTCAGGTTTCATCATGGTGGCTGTTGCACTTGCCTATACTTTCTATTGCTGATCCCCAAAATGTGCCTCCAGTACGCTTGCACTTCTCTTGATGAGCCACTCATTGAGAACCCCAGCTAATGCTGAGCACCTCGGCAATGTGCTCCATCGCTCAAGTGTCGCAAACGAACGCGGGCAACAGCCTGAACTCGAAGGGCGAGTGTCATCAGCCAAAACCGTCTGCAGAGGCCTTTGCAACGTTTGCGCCGATCCAAGGACAGGCCATTATTTGGCGCACCCCGACACACCAGTAGCCCAGCTCACTCCCGGCAAATGTGCCGCCGCCGGCTAGCCCCCCCCCCGCGGCGCTTCAAAAACATTTCGAAAATGCCACAGCATCAGGCCATTGCAACGGTAATGGCCTCAGCCTCTGCTTGCACTCGACACTGACATCGGCTTAAGAAGCAGAGCATGAAGAAGCCGCACATGAACGAGAAGTATCAAACCCCGACGCTTCTCCATCCTTGAGGAACTCTACTAGCAATGGCATGTCGGGGTGTGACCTGAATCTAGATCATGGGTTGTACCAGAGACGGGAGAAGGAAGGCAAAGAAAGGCAGCCCCACTGCTGAGCGCTGTAGCGAGGGTTTTGAAGGATGGCAAGTCAAGCACAGAAAGGGTAAGGATGAAATGTCGGTCATCCTGGATTCCATCCTTGAAAGCTGGCCACAGGCACCAGAAAAACTTCAGACAAATCAGTTCTGTCGAGGGCATCAAAATTGCCTCATCCCTGACCCTGTTCATTGACACAGCCCCTGCACAGCCCGAAGACAGCACTTCATCCAAGCGAGAAATGCAGCACTGGCAACACGTTCAAAGTCGGGCGCCACGACACGGCCAGCATGATCGCAACACCCATCCAAACATCCGAACGGTTGGCCTCCAAGCGTTCCGCAACTGCACCAGTCCCCGCAGCTCGTCCAAGCGCTCTCTCTCTCTCTCTCTCCACACAGCGTGCCACGCGGGCCTGGACTGTAGGATCCCTGCCGTCTCCACAAGGGGCCGTGGCCAAGGCCATGCCTTGGCAAGATTTGCCAAAGGTCAGGTGCTCCCCCTTCACGATTCTGCCAGACCCTATTCAGGGCCTTGGGGCCTGTTCAAGCTGTGTCTTGGCACCGCACCGAGGACCAAGAGGACAAGTGCCATCCTCGGAACTCAGAATATCCAGCACACGCCCAGGCCGACCACATTTTTCAAGGCCAAGGCCGAGCGAGGCCCCAAGCAAAAGCGAAAGCGAAAGCTAATCCAAGAGAGCCAAAGCTTCCACTGCAATACCCGAAGCTGTCGTTGCATGACCTTGGCTAAATGAGGCTACGACCGAAACGGACCTGGTTATTGCTGACAAAGTGTCGACGCGAAACACAAGCGAGGTGGTGAAGAGCTTCATGTTGTTCAGCAGCTGGTATTCGGGAGGCGATATTCTTTGTAAAGCCTCAAACCTGGCAGAAGGCAACTATGCGCAGACATCAGGTCAAGTCTCGTGGTGGGGCTTGGTTTTTTTTGCCCCTGTTTTGGGTCCCTTTTGCACCCCTTCCACATATAGGGTCTTTTGTGCCCCCTGATCTGAGGTTTTGGGTCCATTTGCACCCGTTCCATTATGGGGTCTTTTTTGCCCCCCCTATAGAATCTTTTTTGGCCCCCCGTTTTTTGGGTCCCTTTTGCACCCGTTCCACGTATAGGAGGGTCTTTTTTGTCCCTGTTTTGGGTCCTCTTTGCACCTGTTCTACGCACAGGGTCTCTTTTTGCCCCCGTTCCACTTACAGGGTCTGTTTCTGCCCCCGTTTTGGGTCACCCGTTCCACGCGTAGGGTTTCTTTCCTACTTGTTCTCCCATTCTGAGTCTCTTTTGCTCTACACGTACGGCTTCTGTTTGCACCCGTTCCAGATACAGGTCGCTTTGAAGCAAGCTAGGAAGGCCTTCAAAAAGCAGGGGTTGGGGGGGGGGGTGGGGGGGCCGCCCCCCCATTTGCAAACACAATGCGCCTGTTGCGGGTTAATTGTTTTTCCCCTGTTGTCGGGTCTTCAGGCCCTCTGCTTGTGGTCCCCTTTTGCTCAGTTTCCGGTCCTTCTCCTCGTTGGCTCCAACTGTTGGGTCTTCGGGCCATCTGCTTGTGGTCCCCTATTTTTCCTGCTTATTCGGTTGTGGGTCGTTTTTGTCCCTGCTGTCGGGTCTTCGGGCCATCCGCTTGTGGTCCCCTTTTTCTCCGTTTCCAGTCCTTCTCCTCCCCACCTTCCCTGAAAAAAACCCTTCCCCTGCTGCAGGGTCTCCGTGCCGTCTGTTGCGGGTCCTTTTGGCCCCCGTTGTGGGTCTTTTTTGCCCCTGTTGTTGGGTCTTCGGGCCATCTGCTTGTGGGGCCTTTGCTCGGTTTGCGGTCCTTCTTTTTCTTGACCCCACCCCCCCCCTTGCCGGTTCCGTTCCCCTGACCCGCCTGAATAAACCCCCCCTCCCTGTTGCAGGGTCTCCGTGCCGGCTGGTGCGGGTCTTTTGGGGCCCCCTAAACCCTAAACCCTAAAGTCTTCGGGCCATCTGCTTGTGGTCCCCTATTTTTCCTGCTTATTCTGTTGTGGGTCTTTTGTGTCCTTCTTGTCGGGTCTTTGGGCCATCTGCTTGTGGTCCCCTTTTGCTCCCCCCCCCCCGGCCCCTCCCCCCTTCCCTGAAAAAAAAACCTCCCCCCCCCTCTGCCTGCCAAGCTAAGCCCCAAGAATGCTTCTTGTTCTACTAAAGAAAGGTCTAGGTGAGGAATCTTAAACGACATAGTTCGAAAGCCAGAATGTGCAGCTGATTTGGGGACTCCAGTAGAATTCGCCTCGGTCTCCCAGGCGGCGGGAACAAGCAGACCATGGTCCCAATCCGATGCTGCGGGGGTGGGCCCGCCCGTCGCTCCCCAGAGGCAGAAGGCTGAAAAAAGAAGAGAGCCGCTGCTTGGCATTTGGAATGCCTTTTTTGTTTTCCAACTCTGGGACTCGTTGGGGTCTGTCAGACCCATACTGCTGGGCAGGTGGGAAAGCCCGGCTTCAACGCCTTCCCACCACCCTACCCAAGCTTCGCTTCACAACGCGCCCACGAGCACCCTACACGAACTTTCCTTGGCAACAGGCACATGAGTACCGACGACAAGTGCACAGAACGTGCTGCACAGATCTGCACAGCCTGCTGACACTGCCAGCCATTACCAAGCTCACCTACGCATACCTACGCTACGGGTTCCAAGGTTTCAAGTTGACGGGTCGGCTGCTCTCCGGCTCTTTTTCCGCGATGCCCCAAACCCACTTTCTGCATCTGCAGCCTGGTGCAAACTGGAAACTCCGAGCTGCGCCGACGTGCACGCCCCGGTTTCGGCCCAGCTGCCAAGGCGACACGCGCAAGCGTTTACAATTAACTGACATGGTCACCTAAACCCAGATTCGATGACCAGGTTGACGGCATGATTGCTCTCTTGGTTTTGGCCCCAGTTCTTGAACTGGACTCACTGGGCTTGCTTGTTTGCTTGCTGAGTTCCCGACACGAGACGGTTCTGCAAGGTGTAAAGCATAGCAGGAATGGCATAAAGCCATCGCCCTGAGACGGACATAGCAGACCGTACCTGAACAAGGCCAAATGCACCGGGTGCAGGCTTGAGCGCCTTTGTTGCCTTCGTTTCCGTGGGGCCTCCGGCGGCAGCATTGCTGCGGCAAAAATGAGCTTCAGCAGCTCAGCCAAAAGAACCGCAACATCTGCGCTGTACCTCCAGCCACACTTCTAACTGCATGCTACATACAGCAACTTGCCCACACATCTACAGATTATAATATATATATATATATTCACATATATACAGATACATACCTACATACATACATACATACATACATACATACATATATACATACATACATACATACATACATGCATGCATGCATGCATGCATGCATGCATGCATGCATGCATACATATACACATGCAGTAGCTAATACGGAATGCAGTACGAAGGGGCACGCGACCCGCTTCTTCGAAGCGGTGATGAGCAAGCTGCACATATTTGGAAAGGTGCAAGACTCACAGCACAAGTTCCAATCACCCCTGCCTCTGGACAGAGTATGACCCCATGAGTAGAACCACCTGGCAATCATCAGGCGCCCCCTACTCCACAGCCTTGCACCAATGAAGTCACTTGCCGGCTGCGCCAGAACAAAGCGGTTGCGGGCCCATCGATCCACGAAGTCTCGCATTGCTACGCACCATAAGCTTCGATTGGCTCTTATCTGTCTTTTCCTGCCTTACCCACTCACCATGTTGTCAACCATGCTTCGGCATGGCCATGCTCTTTCGGGCTCAGGGTCTCTAGCTACATGAAGCTATGTGACTTTCGAGTCTCCTTAGCGACGGGCCGGAGGTGCGCGAGCTTTATGCGTACTTTGACATGCAGACCTGCTAGCTGCCAGGAAGGCATCAACTACCCTCTAGTGCAACGGTGCACTGAAGCTAGCTGTCTAGAGCACCTCTCTGTTAGCTCTATCATAGCACAACGCATCTTCCTTTCGCGCAAGAATGCGGCTGTTGCGGATGTAGACGGAACTTGGATGGTTTCTCTGGCATCTGCGAATGCCTGCGACGTGGTGATCTCCAAGGCCAGGGTGATGTGAGGGGGCGCCCACAGCGGCCACTTCTTGTCGATGTCGGAGATCATTTCGAGGATGTCCAGAAGGGAATGAGAATGGGATCTCTACGGAAATCAAGGGCGGGGGCCATGGCCAGATCGCCATGGCACTATGGCCACTTCTTGAAGGCTAAGTGGGAGAAGCCAACGAAACAAATTCTTTCGCCAGGAGCTTGTCATTCTGCATGGCCCAAGACCAGAGAGCACGGTGCCGGTCAAAGAAAGCCTCGCCTGGCGGTGGATGCTCTCCGAAATCCTCAAGCGTCTTGCCATCAAGATATACCAGCGATCGTACTAGCACCAGTTGTTTCTGGTCAGCGTGCGTGCTCGTCGCCACTACGCCAGTAGCCCCTTCACGCTCAGCCCTCGCATGCAGAACGGCATTCAGAGCTGTCTCCATCACGTCAGCCGCGTTGGGGAACATCTTTAAGATACGTTGTTGCAGAGGTAACTTCCAGTTTCGTGGCCATTCGACGCAGCTTAAGACTATGTAGAAGTACTCCCCAAGCTCCCGATAGTTCTGATGTAGTAGGACATCCTGATCCTCGATGCAAGACACCGTGTTGTACATCAGGGCGCTCAGGACCAGTAGCACTTCATTGTGCCTGAACTGATAGTCAAGGTCCAAGCTGAACTGTGCCCACAGCATGGCAAGTAGGCCGATTGCTCGAGGAAGCGCTAAACCACCCTCACGCTTCAGCAGTTGCAAAGCCTGAGACAAAGCATTTTCTTGCATCATCGCAACGTATCGCAACATGCATGCTGTCAACCTGCCACCATGACTGCCACTAGAAACCGCCACATTTTATGCAAACTCCGACCTCATCCAGAATGTGCGCCTCGACGAGAACGTTGTTGTACTTGCTGAGCAAAGCTTCATGGTCCAGCTCCACCAATTCACACTCTCTCCGTTCTCTCCCTGACGTGGATGGCTCTGAGTTCGGCCTCTCAGTTGAGGCTGAGTTCGGGCCCTCATTGCACTCGCCGGACGACTTCTCTCTGAGCATCTTGACATAACCTCGGCCAGCGGACATTGGTTGTTGTTCCAAGCTTCGTTGGCGCGGGCAGGGTGCAGGGAATACAGAAGCTAAGAATGCTGAACAAAACCTGACTCGTTGATGGAAAAAAAGGCTAAACAACAAAGCAAAGGAGCAGTCCTGGCTTCGCAAGGTCTCTGCAAGAAAAGACAGGATCCTCCCCTCATCTTCCAACTGCCAGCACCGGACTTTCCGCTGCTCATCCAAGCTCTTCTTGAGGAGATAGTGAAAAACTTCTTGCTCCCCGCCAGATTTGTATAAGTACAGCTCAATGCCCATTAATGCCTCAGAGCTGGGTGTTGCCTACCATGAATGATACTGGTGGCAAGGAAAAGGCGCCTACAATGCCAACATAAAGCCTAGCGGTCCTAGCGGCCCTAGCGGCCCTGCCCCAGCGCGACAGAACCCAACAAGATCCACTCAAGCGATGCTGAGCTGAGAGCTCTATGCTGAGAGCTTGCATCCATGGCACGGGATCGTTGAGCTGTTTCCGGTGGTTGGGATCCTGTGAGTGAGGGTTACCCGACGCATCCCCCAGCCGCTTCTTTGGCTCCCAACGATGCAAAAGCATCGCATATTCTTGGAAGATGGCCTGGGCATGCTGACGCAGCTCACGGACCTTGACCTGCTCCTGCCAGCTGCCACGTTCGTTTTGGAGCGCTCGATTGTCTGTTTGAATCTCTTCCAGCAGCTCCGCAGGAATCAAGCGAACCAAGTCGCCTGCTGCATCCGGCTCTTTTTGCTGAGATTCAGCAAGCCCGGCCTCCATGTAAACGAGAACATAGGCAGAGGATCGAGACTTTGACCTCACGTTCTGGGCACCACTTTGCGCATTCTGCGGAGATGTTCCGCCTTCGCCTTCGCCGCAATCGCCGCCGAGGGCCGCCTTCCTGACCTCCTCCCATGTTGCAACTTGGACAGAGGAGTCGCTGAAGCGCATCCATCGGTTCTTTCGCCAGTCCTTCAAAAAGGCCACGTAGTGACCAGACCTGGCTTCAGCCTCTTGACCTTGATGGACCCAGATCCCGTACAAGTGATAAGGCTCCTTCTGTAAGGGTGCATAGGCCTCTGAGAGCTGTCTATCAAGCGAGGTCACTTCCTCCTGCAATCGCCCCTCCTGGTTCTGGCATGTGTCTGCTAAAGCTCGGAGCGTTTGGACCGGGTCGGAAGCGGAAGCACGCCAAGCCTGAATCCAATCGACGTCTGCATCCTTTGTCGAAGTCGTCCAAGCAGTGAGAGCGGCAGAATGGACCGGGTCTTTCAGCACCTCGCCATGCTCACCATGCTCGCCATGCTTGCCATGCTCGCTTTCCTGGCTCTCTTCGCTCGATCGATCTGATCGGAGGCCGAGTCGGAGGGCCATGGCATTTGCTTCCAAGCAGTTGGCAGCGCCTCGAAGCAATGTCGTCACTGGAAGTGAAGTGCTCGGACACTCTGCGGCCTTTCAGGAAGTTACATCAAATTACAACAGCGACCAGCAACGACAATAAGAAAGCCCAGAACAAGCAAGAACGGCGGAATAGGCATGGTGGAGCTGTCCTGGTACTGCCGAAAGCGCTGCAACGCGAGCTCTTTCTCTAGCATCTGTTGACGCAGACGCTGTGCGGTCTGCTCTACCTGCAGCACGGTGGCCTCGTTCCTCGCCAAACTTCGAGCATGATGGATGAAGCTTCAGAAAAACCTAATTTTCAAGATCCCACTCCTTTGCATGAAACGATCGGGATAAATGGTGCTCTCGAAGTCGAACTCATCCTCCAACTTCACCTGCTCCTGTAGAACCAGTCAGCATACAACAGTTAAAAGATTCGTCAGAACAAGATACACCCAAACGTCAAGACCTCATATTTACTCTTTCGTCTTCCCGCCTTGGTTTCCGGATCAAAGGCTACACGCTGCAGCTGGAAGAAAAGGAGCTTGGGAAGCCTTCTAATCCAAACGCGAGTCTTGCCCTGTGCCTGGCACAACAGCAACTGCAGACAATGAGAAACATTAAACGCGTCCTTCTGTCACAGTTGTGATTTCCGAGAAACATGAAGAGTTCGCGCCTTGCTTCCAGCTGGGGTGGTATAGTCCACACACTGTTCGTTCGCCGCTGCCCAAGCTGCGTAGAGATTCCTGTACTTGACATCCAGAAAGATCTGCAGGAAATCGCTTTGCTCTGAGCTGACGATGGGCTCGATGGGCTCGATGGGCTCTTTGTCTGGCTCAGAGGCTGTCTGTTTGTCCACGTAAGAGAAGATTTGTACCTGCTCTCCATAGAGCAGCTCGTGAAGGACCGTCGAGCTTTTCGAGCTTTCCGAGCTTCTCGAGTTCTTCGAGCTTTCGTCCTGACGCGACCACAGAGAAGCGCAAGATGCACCATCATCTTCGGCCAATGCTACAGAATGCTACAGAACTGACACGCGGTGCACATGCCGAGTTTTTTCGTTCCTGGTACGAGTCCTCCTGTGTCCCCTTTGCACCCTCCTCCGTCGCATCAGAAGCGATTCCCTCCTGGAAACTTTGGAAACTTGCGCAAACTGCACAGGCTATCGGCTATCATATTTTGCCAGGAACTCAGAGCCCGAATCTTGCTGGTCTCCTCGAGTTGGTCGACAAACTTCAACATGAATTCACTGACATCCTGAGAGTTCGAAGACCAGAGCTGGCAGAAGTGCGTTCGTGCGTAAGGCAGTAAGACGAACAACAGGGGCAGAAGAAATCAGAAGAAATTAGAACAAGATGTTGCTTGCAGTCCTCTTGGCCACCCACAGGGAGCTGATGACCCTGCAAATCAACCAGCTCGTGGAGTAGTTGAGCAGGGCTAACACAGCTGCGCTCCGACAGATGGCCTCGAGTGCGGTTTGGATGCTACAGTCAGAAATCCCAATGGACTAATTGAAGTGACTGAAAAGCACTCCTCACGTAAGAGATGGGGAAACATGGAAACATGGAAACATGGAAACATCCCGGAAGTCCAAGGCCGGCTCAGTATGCGAAGAGCTTTCTCAGCTCAAGCACAAGCTGTAGGGCATGCTCGCGACGACGCTCTGCAGCCATGCTCTCAGCCGTGTGCGCACCTGGCTGAAAAAATCTGCTCCAAGCGCCTCTCAGAATCTCTCAGACATTTTGCCAGCCAAGCAAAGACTCTGCCAAAGCGTCAAGGCACCTTGGCCACCCGGGGCGCCTGGGGCACCTTGGGCACCTTGGGCACTTTTGCTGCGATCTTCGGCTGCAGGAGGCCGAAAGCTCAGCAGCTGATCTCGAAATTGCTCAGCATGGAAGAGCGTTTGAAGCAAAGAGTTTACATAACCTCAGGCGCCATCTCTAGAACCGCATGCTACACAGAGACTTCGATCAAAGGCTAAGCCGGCTAAGCTATCGGCACATGATAAAAATGCACAAACATGTCTGTGCCGGGCAGAAGCAAGTGTTCCCCACGTTCAGTAGTCCACATGGCAACCCATTTGGCCGTGGCATTTGGGGCGTTGGCACCATGTCCTTCAAAGACCCAAAAAGTGGGAATTGGGGAAAAACGCGCAACGGCGATGGTTAGAATTTTTACCCGAACTCCTCCATAGACAAATCCCAAGCTGCGCCAAGGTCGTCCTTTGCCTGGTCCAATCCAGGTGGCCTTTCTGACCCTTTAGCATAGCCGGAGGAAGTGCTTGGCTTTGGCAACTCAGGCCATTCATTGTCAGGTGCAGCAGTGTCCAGTGGGCTGAAGCGGTTTGCCTTGTCGGGCTTTGTCTCATCAGGCTCGGCAGGCTCGGTGGAAAGCGTACCAGTCAAGAGAAGCTCCAGCGCCTGCTCCATGTTGCCTGCTTCACGCAGAGCGAGCTCTGCTTCTGGGTAACCGAAACCCATGTCCACCAGCTGCTGCACATCGCTGTCCATGGCTCGCTCTCCAAAATCTGCAATGGTAAAAAACTGCCGTCACCTCGAGGTCCTTGAACCAAGAGAGTCGGCCCGTTTTTGGTCAATGCCTTAACCCTGAACTTCCAACTCCTGCGATTGATGCTATAACTTTGCAGGGAACCCAAAAAAGTTCCTTCAATCTTGAACACTCAAGGAGCTGGCAGAGTCAGTTTTCTGCAATCTGTAGAAGTGGGCAAATCGCGACATTTGGTGCTTCACACCTTCCACAGATTGTTCAGTAGGGCAAAGGAGCAGATATGAAAAAGCCATTTTATGCGGAAACATGAAAGCTGCTTTGCCCCCTTCTCGATAGTTGTGTGACCTCGACATGACCATGTGAGGCTCATCGGACGCGCAAACACTGGATCGGGGATGTGACACAACGGTACGATTCAAATCCTTGCTTTTTAGGCTCTGGGCTGCAGCATCTGATGTGCGCTTGGATTTACGGGTCGGGTGCTCCCGGGTGTTTTTTTGGTTGATCCTTGTAGCGGCTTTCCGTCTATGCGGCCCGACTGGATGGACAGCAGGCGTGCACAAGACAGCCAGGCTGCCGAGGCGTAAATGCATCATAGCGCATCAAGACTCCTGCAAGAACAGAGTTCCAAGCAATGACCCAAACAAACAACCCTTTCCGTCTGAGAACACCAGACAAGTAGCCGTAGAGCAATGCTAGCAGAAAATGCAGAAAATACCAGCAGGTATGGCTGAAGCTTGCCATGATGAATCAGTAGCTGCCAACGACGAAAGTGGCAAAAGCACAACGTTCTTTTGCAATCGATGTGATGCAGGGTTTTGGCTACTATATTGCTACTATCAACCCAAACGGACCGCGCCTTGGCCTCTATCTACCTTGCCCTACTTGAGCCAGCGTGGGCCCTGAGCGGGTAGATTTCTCACAGCCCAGTGCTGAATATGTCGATGTGAGCCCCTGGAACCATACACGGCTATATTCACAGGGCAACCTCTATACCATCTTGGCAGTGATGTGGCCGTAGCCATGGGCCCTTTTTGATCTCCACAGCTCCTGTTCGAGTCGCTCCCATGCACGATAAGACGTATGCACATGAGCGAGAGTCAGGGTTGTCGCTGCGGAAAGCGCGCTGGAGCTTGAGCTCACCCTGCCGGGGAACGATGCTACAAAACGGGGGGGGCGCTGTCGGAAGACGTCTGAAACTGTCTGAAACAATCTGAAACGCTCTGAAACGCTGAATATCTGCCAAGAATGTGGGCTCGTCTGGCTCCACTTCGGCTGCGACCAATTTGCGAGGTTGCAGCTCACAGCTCCACCTTCTCCTCCGTGTCCCCGCTCCCGGGCTGCTGCAGGAAAGACATGGCGTCGTCCTGGCGGTGGCGGCGCAGCTGTCCCTTCTGCTCCTTCTGGCGGAGCTGCGGCTCGTTGGGAACCGTCTCCGGGCACTGGATGCCGCCCAAGGCCTGGCGCGAACCACGTGCACCTTCTGCAACCCTCAGCCCCAACCCTTGACAACCCCTGCACGAGCTATTAGGCCCGAGGCACGGCTTCGTGCGCAAAGTCCAGGCCCTTGCCGCCCTTGACGATGAGCCCTGACTCCAGTACACAGGCTAATTGGCACGATTCTTCTTCGACGAACAAAAGAAAGTGCTTCTGCACCGAACCCGTCCCCAACCCCACACCCCCACCCCCCCGCCCCTTCCCCCCTCCCGCCGTTGGTGTTGCGGCAGCCGAAGCCGTCGGCCATCTCAAAGCCGACCCAATCGCCGACGTCGAAGATCACGATCACCTCGGCCTCGGCGCCCTCCTCGCAAGTGGCTTCCTGCATGGGCGTCAGAGCGGGCGTCCGTCTCGTTCCCTAAACCCCATAATAAACCCTATGAACCCTATGAACCATATGAACCCTATAAACCATACAGGAACGCTGGAGGGGGTTCGGGGAGCGCTTGAGACTTGCCCCTCCTCAATCCAGTAGTTGCGGCGGATGGGGAAGTAGAAGGCGTCGTTGGCCTCGAGGTTGGTGCCATTGTAGGTCGTCCCGGAGATTGCGATGTCAAAGCCTCCGCTGATTCCGCCCTGAACGAAGGCGTTGACTTTGCCGCTCACCACCGTCATGAGCGCGTTGGCGTTGGTGATCCACACCGGGCTCCGGAAGCCACAGGACCCGAGCTTGATGCGCTGCTGCGACATCTGCGTGGCAAAAGGGAACTGCGCGGTTCGGATGTTCCAAACCTCGACGTTCACGCCCAGGTTGGGACGGTTGTCCTTGACCTCGACATCCGAACCGTTCACCGCAGCCGGAAGAGCGAGCTCTTCCTCAAGCCACTTGAACTCCTCGGGGTTCACATTCACATAGAAGTCCGGCACCACGCTGTCCACCTTCGGCTTGGCTGTAGCCCACTCTTCCTCCGTCATACCTTGAACAAAGGACGCAATCTTGGAAGGCAAGGAGGAATAGCTCTGGGCCAACATGTGGTCGTTCACTGCAACGGCCTGCGGACCGTCGAAGGTCAAGACGTAGTTGCAACCTTCTTCGGAGACACACAGGAACGCGTGGGGCCATCCCATTGGGAAGAACCAAACGCCGCCAGCTCCAATGGTGTTCACGCTCACCTTCCAAGGCAAGCTGTTGGGTGAGGCAAGGTACACCTGCATGACTCCTTGAGTCAAGGAGCCCCATTCGTTGGAACTGTCATGCCAGTGGAAAGCACGCATGCTCCACTGGCACTGGTTGATTACTGGTCCGACGGTCATTTGCGCCTGGCCGCCGCACCACTTGCAGGGATGGTTCACGTTCAAGGAAAGGTTGCCGCCGCAGTACGTGTTTGTCTGATGCGGATTGAACATGTCTTTGAGGCGTTGGTAGTACACCTGGTTGTCCTCCAAGTTGTCCTGGAAGCAGCCGGGGGTGACGTAGCCCTTTGGCACCATCGCCGCTTGGGGGATCTCATACTGCGCCCAGGCAAGCTGGACCAAGGAAACGACCAAGACACCGGCACCGGAAACGGGCATGGCTCGCGGAGTTCTCGGTCACGGAAAGAGTCGGGTGTCCAAAGGTCACTGGAGCCATCAAAGCCGTGATCGGCATGTTGCCTCTGAAGACAGTGCCCAATCGCTTGGGATTCAGGGCTTAGTCCGCAAAACAAAGTGCTGAGATGGTAGGTCAGCCCCCTCGTAAGCAGCATGGTGAATCTAAGGGTCGTCTGCAAGCTAGGGCTACAGAAAGCCCTCTACCATCCCGGAGGCTTATGAGACAGCATGGGCTGCGACTTGGGGTTGTCCCAAGCAAGGGACGCGTCTCGCTTTGCGGCCGGGCCGGTCGAAGTCTGATAGCAAACGTTCACCAAAAAAAGGCCTTCAACCTCAACCCTGTACCCCAAACCCTATACACCTGCCACAGCACGGACCCCACACAGCCCTGGAAACCCAGCGAGCGGGCCGTTTTTGTGGAATTCCATGAGTCTCGAAGCCTCATGGACCCAGAAGTCAGGGCGACTCTTCCATTGGAGAGCTGTGTTGGGCCATGAAAGGGACACATACGTTCACCTAATTTCTTCAAGAGTCATACATACACTCATGAACAACAACAATATGATTCCTACTTCATCTCAAGAACTCACTACGCGAAAATTCCCCCGAGCCAATCAAGAACAAGTGTGCGCAGCTTGTCCTTTCATTGCCTTCCGATCATGATGCCTAGGCCCCTTCTGAATCCTTTTGCGCCTCTGGTCGATCTTGCGAAACGGCATGGAGCAAGCGCTCAGCGGATGACGAAATTGGGCTATCGTCGTCGCCGCCGATCGGACCTTATGAGAAACCAGCTGTTGTCGAAGGTAGCCTTTATGACAGCCCCTTTTCCCAACTGCATCTCTGCAGCCTCACCTCTTGGTACTTCGGTTTTTGGGACAGGAACTCATCGATGGAAGTGCTTGGGTGTTACCTGAGGCTGCCACGAAGTTTCTGAGCCCGACCTTGCTTGTTGCGACCTGAAAAGGCACTCATCCTGGTGACACGGATATGGCCTACCCTGCATTGATCGTCTCTGGTCTTTGGGCAACGCTTTTAAGACATCAGCAAGGCACCTTTTGCGCTCAAAAAATCTGCCATGCTGTCGGTCAAAGCTTTAGGGCTTTAACATCAAATCGATTTGCAAATCGTACATAGCTAAACTTCACAAAGAAGATCGCATTCAATGTTTGCTTCGAGCTGCAAGCCGATGATAACTCCGGGATGTCAACGGCACTCCATTGGCACTCCAACGATCATCTTTGGGCACTGCAAGCACGCTCGGGCCGGCTACCTTTTTTTTTTGTGCCGTGACGTCGCTTTTGCCTTGACTTCAATGTTACTCGCTTCTTTGTGACCCCCAGTTGGAGCTCGTCCCGTGGTGCTACATGGCCATGTATCATACAGGTAGTTCTCTAAATAAGGATCTAGAGGTCCTGTTTATAAGGTGCCGTGCTGTAAAGGGGCACAACAAGAGACCCTAAGTTAGAGCACCATACCTATACCTATCGAGAACTGGCTGGTTTTCATGTCCATAGTCCATATGTATTTGCAACCTGTCATTTGTCACCTTCTTCAACACGCTCCACTACATTCGCATTGACTGCTGTTATCTTATCTGTCATGCCCTGGCCTATACAATGACTTGTAGTTTCTTAGATTTGAACTGCTTTCATCGTCGCCCCATATTTCCAGAATCTTTACTCGTCAAAACAACCAAACTCTGTTAGTCATTACGCTGCTTCAGGATTTGACTTCTTAGCCAGTCCTTACCGATCCCTGCCTCTTCGGGCAATAACTTTTGACATTACCAAAACCAGTGTATCAACATGACAATACAACTCGCTAAACTTCTTATAAACACATATCATTCGGGATTAAGACCTCAAAAATTCGAAACCAACACCCTTCTTACGATCACATCTTGTATTTCCTTTGGTTTGTTCTCTCTATATGTTTTTGACATCTTACGGTCTTCTGTTGTTTTGCTTTGTTCGTTTTACTGCTTATCTCCCGAGGCCTGGGGGTCCCGTGAACAGAGTGAATAAAGGAATGGAATGTGCGCAATAAATGCGTGAATCTTGCAATGGGGGCCGCTATTAATTAATCCAGAATGAAGAGAACTGTTCATGCGGCTCTTTTCATTCGCCTCTATTAGCATTATTACGAGAGCTCTTGGTAAATCCTATTGAATGAAGGTGAACAAAGTGTACTATTGAGTGAAGAGAACACGCATACTACTCTTATAACGGATTATTGGTACGTGAATAACATACGAACAAAGGGGAAGAAAAAGCCCCTTTAAATGAAATTAGAAAGTGAGACACGAAGCTATGATTTTCATAGTGTTCGAATCTTATTGCTTTCACTTGCATTACATTCGTATGTCTTCGTTCCAAAAATAGTTTACGGGAGGAGAAGAGAATATTATTGCCACAAAACTCGTCTTTATTGTTCATTGGAATCGCTCACTTACTTCGTGCGTTTACCATGTATTTATCTTGTAGGCGCGGGCCTTTCACTTTATTAATATGCCCGCAGTATTCATTATGGTTTTGTTATTAAGGGAAAAGAGAGCGCAGAAACCGTCCCTTGAGGACCAATTTTATATTGTATGGTATTTTCATCCTATTCATTGTTCACTTGGGAAGGAGAACACGAGTTTTTGGATGATTCGTTCACTTAAAGGGCCAACAATAATAATACTAATCATGGCCCTTTCAATAAGCCCCAGACGCAGGATGTAAGAAGAGAACAAAGCACAAGGAGAAGCAAATTATAATTTACTGTCACGTCATTCGCTTCACTCATTCTGTTCATACAATTAGACGATATAAAAGTAGTAAATCTGATGAAATAAAAGCACCAACTATAAAGGATATAAAAGTCATATTAGAAGAAGTGAAAGATAAATGGCATAATTTTACTGGCAGTGTTTTAAATTAACACGCCATTATAATATACTTCTTACGCTCTCTTGTTACCTTATAAAATATTATTCTAAACTTTCGAAGTGTATTCATTTAGAGATAAGATAATAACGTACGAACTAATGAAAAGAGAGAACATACGTAGTAAATGGTTGAACGAATGTAGGAAAGTGAACACGTAAATTATAACGGCTCATTGGCTGCCTCATTTGTGCTTTAGTTTTCTTAATTCGTACATTCATAGCAATGGGGGCATTAGTAATAATCTGTTCATTTAATGGGAATCCTGCAGTTATTACATTTATTGCTGCGTGAGCAGCCGCTCGGGAAGTAAAATGCTGCATCATGAGCACTCAATGCACCATCGGATGGCACGTTTCGCAAGCACATGTATTTACAGCAGTCTTCAGCACGGTTCTTGTCAAATAGCAGCCGTTCAGGCACGATGCCTCTGCCGTCTCTGGCCGACGCTATGGCATGCATACTTCTGCAGGCGACTCCATCACGTTTGAACTTCAAGAACAACACATATGGGCGCGTCGTGCAGCCACAAATCGATCACTCAAGAAAGATGAGGGAACCAGATGCTGCAGTCACAATGGGGATGTTGTTAGTGGACTGCAGCCATTCAGACAGACCTGTTTCGTTCCATGTGCCGGATCCTGCCCGGCACAGAGTACTCCCAAGAACGCGACTGCAAAGCACCCCCTTTCTGAGCTGTAGATGCCTGTCTTTTTCCACCCCAACCCCTGCAGGAAACAAAGGGGTGCAAACAACGAAAGCGCCATCACCAACAATCATTCAATTTCCGGAAGCCTCAATATCGGCAAAACATCTTGGAAAACTGCATGATTTTTCAACAATACCAAAAACCACGAGGACCAAAACAACAAGGTAAAAGCTGAAATGTGCAGTAAAAGCCATGGGAAAACACACGGACATGAAGAAAAACACACCGTCAAGTACCAGACTCAGACGTGTCCCACCGAAGAGCTTGTGAGAACATGCAGGCTTGGAACCCTAGAACATGTTGTTAAAGAGGGGCGGAACATGGACACAAGCAAACAACCGTAGCAAAGTTGTCCCACGTGAAGCATGAGAGAAGATGCACAGCCGTACCAAGGAGTGTTCATGTAAAAGCTTGAGACGGCTTGAACGGCATTCAGATGAGAAAGCTCGCAATCTGGTACATGTTGCAAGCCTGTGCTTTCGACCACCACTTTCGCCCCATTCTTTGTGGTGCCTCAATCGAACTCTTTGGCTTTGAGCACAACAAAAACACGGGCATGTGGCAGCCTGGCCTGTCGGGCCGCCCTGGCACGCGGCAAGCAACTTGGATTTCCAGCAAGGTATTATTTCTGGTATTTTGGGGATACATAACGGCTACCCCGATTTGGGAAAGACCCATAAATGAGCTTTGCCTCACCCCGATTCGAAACATGGCTGACGGCCCCTGCTACGTGGAAGCGATGGGTCACGGGATGTCACGGGGAAGCGTTAGGGAGCCCAGAATCTGCAATGGCGACCGGCACCTGGAGAGTCCGATCCCAGAACGCCCAAAGCCCGCGGCGAAATTCGTCTTCGGTTCAGAATCTCCCGGCTTCTCTTGGGATCAGACCCTCGAAACACCACTTCTTTGTTCTTGCCCCCATGCTTTTCGCCCGTGTGGAACAGGACAACTGAAAAACCGAGGCTTACTATGCTGATTCTTCTCGACGGCTGGCTTCGGGTCCATGGCCTATTTCTGACGAGGCCCCAATCCATGTGGACACAAAAGCACGAAAGCTCGCTGAATCTCACGCTGCCAACGAAATAAGTACTTACTCTTCTATTCAGTGCGTACCACAAAGTAAAGCTTCTCTGGCACATGTCCAGCTCGCACGAGCACTGAACCTGATGAGCCTCCGGGCTCAAGTGCGCTCGACAACAAGCTGTGGCAGAAACAGAAACTTCACAGTGCTATCGGGAGAGAGGAAGGGCCTAGAAGCTGCAGTGTTCGTAAGCAGCTGCGCACGAGTCCGCAAGGAAGCCGACAGAAAGACTTAAAATTGACTGTGTAGCTCCATTCGTTTTGTTGTTGCCGTTCAAAGCTTGTTGCTGCATTGCTACCTTCATGGCAATGGAGGCGATCCGGTACTTGATAACATTGCCCGTGAAAATACGAGGAGCGAACACATGCACAACACAGCCCTCGACAACCAACCACAGCCCCAAGCCCGAAATGAACGCCAGCCGTTCCTCTTCCAGCATCATCCTGCCTGAATCCAGCAAGGTGTTCTCCATTGTGTTCTTAGCCTTTCTGCAGCCTGTCTTTACTTGTGAAATCTACTGCATGAAACCCAAGCAGGCTCCTTTGCCCAGTCTGTCGCGTCATGGCACTTCGCCCCTCCAAAACGTTGGCAATGCCTGAGGAACACACACACACACACACATGCGAACAGGCCGACCAAGGCATATTAACGTGGATACCGTATTCAGCAAGCGATTTTTCTTCGATAGCTTTCCTCACACAACATGTCAGAGTGACGACTCCGCACTGCGGTGGAGGTGTTTCGAACGTTCTGCACCTCAGAAGCTCCACCAGGAAAACTCCGTCAAAAACTCCCGCACAACATTGCCATCGAGTTCTCGGCTTTGGGGAAGCTACTTCTGAAGAGAACAACCAGAAAAGGTCGGACGCGAATGTCGTAAATGGCTAAATGCATGCTGGGAAACGTAGATGCCTGGAGCCAGCACCTCTGCTCGCTGCTCGGGGCTGAGCTCCCAGAGCTTGGCCTGGTGAAGTAAACTTCAAGCACCAGAAGTTGAGAAGAAGAAGAAGAAGCAACAAAAAAATGGCACTTCAAGACCTCAGATGCCGATTTGCGCGCGTAAAGACGAGAAAGGAATAAAGGAGGAATAGAGCAGGCAAGCCGAAGACCTCCACAGCTCTGTCCAACCCGTTCAGGTCCACAAAGATGGCCACAAGCTCGTCAGCTGTCGCCACGCTTTTGATCTCGCATCGAATCGCAGACTCGAAGAGCAGAAAAAAGGAACCAAGGCTTCGTTTTCAGTCGGTTGAGGCGCCGACCCTGCTCATCACCACCCCTGAGGGATTCCGGACTCCGCGCATGTTCCTCAGCTTCAGTGCTGTCTTGCCGCAGCTGCAAAGTGTCAAGCAAAAGGTAGCATAAGCCCGTGACCCGAGTTCCCGCACAACTGTTTGGCGCTGCCAGAGACTGAGCCGCCTTTCGTGTGTCCATGCTTCGCCCATGCTTCTGCGATCCAGGATAAGCTGCCGCACTGCATTTGGCTTTGGCTGCACATTGACATGCTGGCGTGTGCTTCAGCTGTATTCAAACGGTCTCCACAGCCGTCTCCTCCGACCTCTCAACGGTTCTGCAAGTCCGCTGCTGCAGATTGGCAAGAAGTGTTCTTGTGCAAGTGTGTGCGTGTATGCTGCGAAGCTGGCTGTGAAGAGCACCTGGGAAGCAACTATGCAACTGCAAAATCTTGAACAAGACTGAAGAACCTGCTGCAGGCGTAGTTGTAACTAGGTGCCGAAAAGGAAGCCACAAATACCGAAGCCGAAACGAGAGAAGACGCGAAGAAAGAATGACTTGCGAGAATGACGGGACGTTCAACCGGTGCGGGACCTTAGCACCTCTCCGCACCAGCTTTCCAGGCCCAGCTCCTTCCGAGAAAAGAAAGCCATAGATGCCATAGATACATGGAGAGCCCGAAAGGCGGAGCTTGAGCTGAAAATCTTCGTTCTACTCTCCGTGATTCTCCGTGATTCTCCGTGATTTTCTGTGGCCTCCATGAGGCGGCGCACGTCTTGAGGCACCGACGGCATTGACTCCTGCAAGTTCAAGATTTCGAAGTCGATAACCAGAACAAGGCTTTCTTGTTCATTTCCAAGCGCTTTTCACTGGGCTGTGGAAACAGGCATTGCCTCCTCCCGACGATGGCGAACGCGGCTCCTAAACCGAATCGGCTGCGGGCTTCACAGCTCTGCTTGATATTCAGAAAAATGAAAAACCGTCATGTGGATACACGATGGGCCTGCTGCGGCCACGTCGATGCCGGGATCGCTCGCGTGATCCACCGGAATCAGGTCGTGGATGCAGCGTAATGGGCCTGGCACTTCCGACACTCATAGACAGAATAGACAGACTCGGCGGGAGGCACGCAGCCTGCCACCGCGGCCGCTTACAGTCCGCAGGACTTCGGATATGCCTGAAACCAGAGACGCGTTTCAGCAAGTGCTACCCAAAATGGCAGGACCTCAACAAGAAGCTCAGGACTGGACGACTCATAGCAACCCCAGAGGGGTTCGACGCTCTTTGGATTTTTAACCCTGACTCCATGACAGCCTGCATTGAGAACGTCTTCCCATCTGAACAAACTGTATATCTGCTGGCCATCGTTTGCGATGCACACGCACAACTTGCATGTGTTGGTCCGACCAACCAAAGCATCACCAAGGATTCAGTGTTGCAGCTGGCTAACAAGCAGTTGGTCAACCTGCAAACCCCAAGAGCGCAGACTTTGCTCGACATGTTCAATGCCTGATCCTTGCAGAATTGCTCGGCATGTGCTCCCTAAGTGCGAGATAGGTTATGTCCCGCTTGCCTCACACTGATCAGAGGTCAGGCTTGACAGCCGATCTACAACACCTTCGCCAAGATCATTCACCTGCCACCAAAGGTGCCATGCTGCCGGTTGAGAGACTTGAGCACAACAAAATCCGCAGCGGTTACTTGAACGTCAGCCTTGACGAACATCTGGATTCTTTGATCCACAGATGCCACTTGCTTCACCCTGCTCATGACCACACCTGCACAGTGCCATGAGCAATGCTGTTGATAAAGAACTTGCGCATCCGGTAAACAAAGATCCCTATATGTCCACCGAGGCGAGCACCATTCGGATTGCGAGCCCGCTCCACGTTCAGAGGCGGGTGCAGAACGGCAGATCCTACAAGCTATCTGAAGCTGCTGCCAAGCATGGCATCAAGCATGGCTTCAACAATGATATCAAGTCAAAGGCGATGACGCTTCGAGGGCGACAGCATCATGAGCACCTTGCCAGAAGCCACCACACAACGATACACAACGCCCATGTCAAACATCTTGAACTCTGCACTTGTCGCCTCAACCATCCACTCGTCTAGGCCATGTTCGGTCACGAACTCCCGAACGTCCTCTTCATCGGCCTTCTTCGAGCAATTTAGCAATTTTACTGAACTTGCACCCTCAGTACACAACGCTGGGGCATTCAAGCCTTGGCGTTCTGCGACCGATGGCCTTGATCAAATTCGAAACTTTCCTTCTGTGACCCTCTATGACAGCTTCCTGAAGTTCTAAGTGCAAGTTCTCGATTGACATGACTCCATTCAAAGTGGTGTCAATGCCTTCTCAGGTCGAGACTGCGCGAACGAGATTGGCTGCGATCGCGTCGGCCTCCTCTCGCGATTGCCTGATACCACAGCTGTTCTCTGCCAACGTGAAACTGCCGCAGTGGGGCCTAGAAACACGTAGCAGAGATAATCTAATGGCAGATGACTGTGGATTTGTTGAACTGCATGAGGCATATATCCATGCCCATCGGTTCCGGGTTGAGATGAATGTACTTATGCAAATAAAACGCAATTGAAAGAAAGAAAAACTGAAACATCCCTACAGAAATCCGAGACCATCGCCGACAGCTTGTCACTCAGCGTAAGCCCTTTGGAAGTGCTTGCACCCAATCTTGAAGACGAGCCTGCGCAGCTCCGAGGATCTCTTGAGAAATCAGGAAGCAAGGCATTGTCCCAATCTGTGCTTGGGGCCATAGCATAGTCTACAAAGCTTCTGACACTTCTTGCAAGGACAACTGAATCCTCATGAAAAGTAACATCCACTCAAAAGGACTGCAGAAAATAGCCTGCATCTTGATGGAGTGCGGACGCCACCTGGTGTCTTCTACGGCGAACAGCAAAAACCAGCAGCTGCATTGGCATGAGCGCATCGCAAGAAACAAAGTGCTGAAGCGCAAGGTTTCAATCAAGTCTGGTGCCAGCTGCCTGTGCCAACGCAGAGGCTGCTTCTTTGATGTTGACCTCACATGTTGTAGGCACATGTCTGTCGCACTTATTCGCTGGACCCACAAGCATATGAACCTGTCACTTCTTGAAATTGGGTGTCCGACACAAATTCACATTGTGTTTTCGTCAACTCTGTATATGAATCATGTGTACATTGAATTTATCTCCAAATCGATTCCTGGAAGATTGCCTCAAACTGGAAGACACTTTGGAACGACATATGTTCGAACAAAAGCTAGTACGTCAGGAGCAACAAGCAGGGTCCCATTGCTGCCTTGGCGTCGCTGCTAGTTCTTCCGTGAGAAGATGCCTCAGGCATTTTATTTTGTTCGGAATGAACCCATGCATCATCTCCAAGAAGGCTCCCGACCTTTGATCCTCCCAAACGGGCCAGTGCTGCTGATGCCTCAACGTTGCGACAACAACAACAACGTGTGGGAGCAACCAACCGGCTGTTTAATTTAATTGATTCATGAACACCGCAACGCCTCCTTTAAAACGTTTGCAAGACCCGTCATGAGCTCGGGATTCTCTGATTCATCTTGCTGCTCCTGCCATGCAAGCTTTTGCACACCTTCATTGTATCAGCCTGAATATTGACGTTGCATCAATGCAGCTTGTTCGTCCTCAACGTCATGACCGTCATCTGAGGCAGCCGGCATGATTAACTAACATGTATTTGTGGTCGTCTTGGAAATAACTTGTTGGAAGTGACATGGAATGATCTACAGCATGAGCAACCAAAACCCATGAAGCATTAAGTGGTCCAAATCTAGTCGGCACAAGCGGGAGCAACATTGCAGAGGTGCCGAGACATGCATGGTGTTTGATGCTCGTTCATTCAGCTGAGCCCCCGATCTACGACACCGCCCTCCATAGTCCTTTGGATGGGCTATCTAGCTTCAGAATATGAAGCCGCCTTGGTGCTGACAAAGGACTGTAACCCCCTATCAACAACAATATGGTTCCGCGTGCTCTCGGAGTACTACAAAATCTGCACTGGAAGACTGACGCATGTTGTTGCAACTTCCAACACTAGAACAGGGCATGGAATCTCACGAAAAGTATACGCCGGGATGAATCCATCAGAATGCGAGATGCTGTGCGCTGCAAAATCAATTGTCTAAAGCCTACTTAAACGCCCAGACCGACACGTCGAAGGTCCTTGCTGTATTTTCAACCACACGAGGCAATCAAGGTGCCCACTAAGGTTGTTTTTCTTGTGTGGGGGGAGCCCGCAACGCTGGAAGCCCGGAGCCCGAGCCCGAGCCTGCGGGGCCAAGTTAGGGTTTCGGGTTTGTAGGCCAGCCTGCCAAGCACTTTCAAAACATCGCCTCCGAAACAGTTCAAGCCTTTGACCCCGGTAAGCCCTCAATCCCACAAGAATGTGCCTCTAAACCAAAACTCCACTTCTCAATAGCCAGCCTCTAGTCCCAAAGCCTTTGACTTCGGGGGGCACATCAAGCAAGTTTGCGCAACCTACAAAAATCCAGTTGGCCGGAAACACGCTGGGGTTGGACAATACTGGGAAACTCTGATGAGCGAGGAGGAGACCGGGCGCGGAGAAGAGTTCCGGGTGAGAAGAAGAGCTCCGGGCGAGGAGAAGATTTGAGTTTAAAATCCAACAACACACCGACGCCTTCACAGCAATCAGTTCGCAGCTGGAGGGATGTGCTGATGGGAACGTTTCCCGGCCAAGCCTCCGCTCTTAGAGAACTGTAACCCTTCCAGGTGGTCAGAGGGGTGTCGGAAGTTCTCAGAAATTTCAAAGGGTCTCAGAGGAGGTCAAGCGGTCGCTTGTACGAACTTGCTTTCGACGTTAGGCGAAGAGCTTCGTCTCTCACAGCGATGGCCTCCATGCGAAAGACCCATTTTACATGCGCGTATTGGGTTTACAAGAAAACCCCCGCTAACATTTCAGAGATGGAAGGGAATGACACATTTTCTTGTAGCCTTATATTCAGGGAAGTTTTGGATTGCAAGTTGTGCGCCGCTCGTCGATTTCTCCGAACAGCCGTCGACAGCAGATCGTACCAAACGTCGGTCCAATAAAAATAGACTTCCAGATGTTGTGCTGCTAGCTCAGAAAGCGGAGCTTCTGAAGACAAATGTCCTTTTTGCCACGGTTTGCAAGACATAAAGTGGAAGACGAAAATACTAGCCCAATGCAAAGCATGGTCCCTTCATGCTCCAGGAAGGATCCAAGAAGACGCACCGCTCCACTTCGAATATCAGGCGTTTCTCACTTTCCAGTCTGTCTGCCTTCTGGCCAGAGTCTTGTTCAGAATTTTAGGCAAAAATCTGCTCTGAATCCCACATGTTGTCTTGTCTAGCATCAACTTTCGCTGGCTTGACCATTTTTTTTTTGAACCGACGCCTCTTTACTACATCAGCAGCGCAGTAGGCCGTTCTTGTGGGTCTCAACACTAGAGGTGAAACAGAGCAGGTGCGAAAACCAAAGCAAACACACACCAAAACCACCACAAAACACAACCACCAAAACCCGCAGCAACCCGCCAAAACCAAAGCGCCAAACGTCTATGTGTCCCCCGCGCTCAGTACTCGAGGTCGTCGCAGATCTCCAGGTGTAATCGAGCAGCGCAGAGCATGCGGGAGGGTCGCAAAATGCGAGGGTTTGCCAAATCATCAAAATCACCATCATGAAGCCACTGGTGCAACGAAGGTCAGCACGGAAAGCTGTAAATCGAAGAAGGACAGCAGAGTTACCGACCGACACGGTCAGGTACCAGGCACACAGTAGCGAAAGGGAAGGTACAAATTGGCCAACTTTCCCAGAGGAGAGGCAAGGCCAGCACGCGCCCCATGGTGGTCAGCCAGTAGGGACTTGTTAGCAAGAACAACGGATGCAAGACCAGCCCAGGGCACCCCATGGTGGTCAGCCAGTGGAGCAGCCCCGAGCAACAGCCGACACAACTTGCGGTTCTATTATTGAAGCCCGGCCAAAGTTCCCTTATTTTCGGTATACTTGGGAAGGCACACCAGAGTTTAGATCGCCAAGTTGTCGATCAACTAAAAACACGGAAGCAATAAGATAAAACATCACATCCCCCAGCAAAAGAGTGAGAGACAAGAACATGAAATGAAAGCATGCAATCACTCGGACAACCCTTCTCTTTTTACACAGACGGGGGCGTGGCACGGTGAAGAGTGCTTGCATATAGCAAGAGAAAGTGGGCACTCCCAAAATCTCTGCTGCCAGAGAGCGCAGTCGCTCGAGTTGCCACCTACACCCCCAATCAGGGAGGGCGGGCGGGACAAAATTTTGATCCTCTGAGCTGCACACAGCCACACTGCGACGGAGAGATCAAAATTCACATGGTGAACAAATCAATCATGTTCATGAAAATTCATGCACCCATGAATTGCAAAAGTATAAAATGAAAATAAGGTGCTGTCTCGCTTGCGAGAAGGCGCTCTTATTTTCGGTATACTTGGGAAGGCACACCAGAGTTTAGATCGCCAAGTTGTCGATCAACTAAAAACACGGAAGCAATAAGATAAAACATCACATCCCCCAGCAAAAGAGTGAGAGACAAGAACATGAAATGAAAGCATGCAATCACTCGGACAACCCTTCTCTTTTTACACAGACGGGGGCGTGGCACGGTGAAGAGTGCTTGCATATAGCAAGAGAAAGTGGGCACTCCCAAAATCTCTGCTGCCAGAGAGCGCAGTCGCTCGAGTTGCCACCTACACCCCCATCCAGGCTACGAGAGCATACTGCAGACTCGACCCCTCAAGCTAAGGTACGCGCGCCGCACCTGATCGCAGGGCAGCTTGAAGGTTTCGGGTAAGGCATCGCAGGACATACTGCGTGAAGGCGGATCGGCAATGTTGGATGCTGAGGGAACACGACAGAACCAAGGCATGATCATGTCGGTCTCACAAACAGTCGCACACACGTGGCAAATCCTGGTGACTGACATGGATTTGGAGTAACCCTTGACCAAGGCGAACTTGGCACCTTCGTTGTCATTGAAAGCTACCACGTTGGTGCTCCGTAGATGGCCCCTCCATAGCTGGATGCCAAGTAAGGTCGCCATTGTCTCGAGTTCGCCAATCCCGGTGCGGGCTGTGTGGGAAATGAGCGGCTGGATGTCATCGGCTGACAAAGGAAGGCAATACCACGACTTCACCGAACCTAGGGAAGACACCAGCACCCCGCCTAAACCACCATCACCAGCGTCGTGGAAACATGCATCGGTAAAAAGGAACCACGTGTCCTTGGCAGTTGGTAACACACGCCGGGGAGAGCCCTCAACGATTCTTTGTCTCAAGTACTTCAGAGCGCGGCTCAAGTCATCAGCAATGCGCGTCTTGAAAGGAATCGCATGGGTATGCGCAGACAGCAACTTCAGAGCAAATTTCCCCGAGTGACCGAGGACCTGTGCATCAGCGAAGGCCAGCTTGCCGCGCATCTCGAGCGATTGAGAATGATTGAGGGTCCCCCTTGCAAGTGCTTCGCTAACTAGGCTGTCTAGAGCATCTTTCCTTCTGAGGGTATTGTCCACGATGACCACACCGGAACATGTCTCGGAAAGATCAAAGGCCACTCCGAGGGCTTCAACCCGGTCACTAAAAACGTCAGCCTTTGGACCGACCTCATCATACTGCCAGCCCAATAGGCGAAACAGCATCGCCATGGTCGTGTCGGTGTTGGCAGCAAGAGTGCATGTTGACGCAGATATGAAGTCGTCGTAATAGGACGTCAGCGGCACAAGCAAGCACCGGAGTGCGATCCACTGGATGCACCTCGAGCACCTAATGAAACCATTGACTGATGCACGCGACCCAAATGGTAGGCAAGGCTGGCGAAATAGGTATGATTTCCCATCCTTTGGGCAGAACACTGCCACTATGGCAAAGCGTGACGACTCCCTCGACACACATAGCTGTCGATATGCGGATGTCAAGTCGTAAGACCTACCTAGGAGAGCACCAGACCTCCCCTTGCGCAACAAGCCGTTCGAGAGTTTGCTGAACATGGCGGCTGCCACGTCGGCAGTGTCCACGGTTGGCTGCTCAAGTGTGGTTACGCAACTATTGACACCAGATCGAGAGTAGTCGTCGATCGGGCGCACTTTGCCATTCTGCAACAAAGGAAAGCGGGGTGATGCTATCTCCCCCGGGCCTAAGTCAGACCACTCGAGCGGTCCCTGCAACCACCCTTGTTCGACCTCCAGCAGGGTCTTCTCCCAAAGCTTCTCATCGAGCTCCAGATCGCCACAAGAACGCAAACTTGCACGCAAGGCATCATTGGCACGACACGCATTGGCACTAAGGGCCTCAGGCTCAAGAGAAGCAGGGGTGACCTTGCCAGGCAGCACACCAGAAGGCGGCGCCACTCCCACTAAGTCAAAACCATGGTGCATGTCCCTAGCTAGTGTGCAATCGCCGTAACCCTCCGATAAAAGGATCTCATCAAGCAGCTGCAGCCTCTTTCGTCCAAGGATAGCGCGCATTGCAGGATCTTGGATGTGCCAATCAGGATCGGGGTTCTCCTGGATGGCCTTGGCACGAGCCGTCCAATGCGCAAGCCATGCCGCACGCTTAGTGACAACTGAAGCCTCAGGCATGACAAGCAACGCATCGATACACTCCTCCATGGCTTGGGGCAAGCTACCATAGAGGCTCCTCGGATGCCCCACCTGCACGGCCTTGCGGACGAACTCGGCTTCAGAGTGGTAAACACCGAAGGTGTACAAGTGGGTATCGCATGCAGCCGCAGAAGCACAAGGTAGCTTAGAGTGCACGGGACCAGAGTCGGCGACATTTTCCAAGCGTTGCTCGACAGGTGCATCGTGGACTGGAGGCACAGTAGGAGACGGCGTGTCGACCCACGGCAACGGAAAGCCTAAGCTAAGCAGATAACGAACCTCTTTGGCACTGAGGGCACAACCTCTTTGCGGTGTGTAGCCAATCACCACTACTCTTTGTCCATGCCACGGCATGACGCAATGAAACTTTCTCGCATCAAAGCGCACCGGGGCTTTTGCAATGTCGTGCAACACCCCCGGCAGCTTACCTGATGGCGTGTGCTTGTGAACTTTGCCCGCCGGGTCGTGAGCCCACACAAACCCTTCCGAAAAGTCCGAAAGTGCAACCCCATAGTTGAGTGTACCCTCTTGATTGCACATATCTTTGTGCATGCCCTGTAACATATCGCAAAAGATAGCAACGCATGAAAACCTGGCATCGGGGATCCGATGCCTGAGGAACCGGACCAGTGCTCGGGTGAACACAGGGAACATGGAAGCATTCTTTCGGACGCCGACACAGCCTCCCATGGCATAAGCACCTGATGACCAAGATTTTTCGCTCGCGCGAATCCCGGCCATGCGTTTAGAAGGGTCAGCATCATGCAAAGCAAATATGCTCAAGAGCTCCTCCCGTGTGGGCACATCGCCCAAACGGCTGGCAGCCAGCTCAGCTTCATGCGAGAAAACATCCTGATTTGTGTCCACACACGATGCAGCACTCACCTTCTGTGGGTTAGGGCGCCCGGTCTCAGAACTCGTGACCATGGGCAGCTTAGAGAGCTTAGGGGAAAAGGAGTGGGCCGCAGACGTCGAGGCCGTAGTTAACTTAGGGTGAGGAAGGGAAGGTCCACAGAAGGGAGAATCGGATCCCCCCACTGCTGCACTTGCTCCTTGGCCATCCTTCCCCCGTTGAGAACCAGGGAGTAAGTGCTTGGATCCTGCAGGCACGCACACGTCACCCACGACCAGCTCGTGCTTCAGTTTGCCGTCCTGAAGAGGGGGCAGCTCCGGGAGGCGAACATTGGCAATGCACTTAAACTCAGGCACCAGGCAAAGGTGCGAACGTCGGGGCTGCAAGCCGGCAGCCACCTGTGCCAAATGCAAGGGAGTGGGGCCGGGAGCGAGGGGCGGGAACCGCAAGAACCCGAGAATGGCAGTCCCCACAGCATCATAAAAGGCAGCAACAGCCTCTGGAGGCACACGATTGGTGGTTGTGGCAGTGGACACATGCACATGCTGACATGGAATAGCCAAATGACGGAATGCTTCCGGATGACGAGTGGCCAACCTGACAGGAAAACTGGCACATGTTGACAGTAAGGGACGGCAGGGAGCTGGCCCACTCATCTTGCCAAAACAGAGATCGCTCACGACACTCAAGGGACCAAGGGGTAGAGGTGTCGTCGCAGTGTTTAATGAGTTGGCGGGTCAAAGACAACACAGCGGAAGCATCATCACCCAAAGGGCTTAAGTGGGCTTTGTGTGCAATCGGGAAGACAGTAGATGGACACCGAATGTGCACCCACAAGCACAGTTCCTCACGTGCCCATGAGGCACACAGCGCAAGCCCTGCAGGGCTCAAGAGATCGGCATGAACGATGGGGGCACGTGATGTGGCAGAACACCCGTAACCCACCCCAAAGGAACAAGGCAAAGCACGACGCACTGCAGCCGTGAATTGGGCATGTTTAGCAAAGACCTCAAGGCAAAAACCTCGCGGAGTCTCGCCCACACATTGCGTGACGGGTTTAACAAGCCGAGGCACCTGGCTTTGCACATCAAAATCAGCAGGCAACGAAGCACAGTCAACGGCAGAACAAGGAAAATTGACATCATCTGTGGACGATGTAGGAACAGCGACAGCCACAAGGTCGCCTGTGCACAGGTCTGCTGATAGTCACTCAGCAGAAGTAGCAACGTCAGCAGCTTCATTGGCTTTCGGGCACTGGGAGAAGGGGTGCTTGCCATAGCAATTGGGTCTGCAACACACATGCTCGAACTTGCAGGCTTTGCCCTTTTTGCACTTGCCCAAGTTATAGTTGAAACAAATCGGCTTATTCTTGGGAGTCCTGCTATGGCAACCCTGAAGCTCCTTGGGCACGGGATCGCGAGTGGTCTTGGCCTTCTTCTTGTCGCCACCTTCATCGCCATCGCCCGAATGCTTGCGCTTGTCTCCCTTGCCTTTGCCTTTGCCCTTGCCCTTCTCCGGTGTCGGCAGCAAGAAGTACATGATCTCAGTGTTGCCCGGCAAATTGCGAAACTCTGCATCCAGTGGCAGCGAGCCATCGGCGAGGGCTTTCAGCCCTCCATTGGCTCTACGGGCCAGCTCGACGAAGACTTGGCGATCCGCACGAAGGACCTGGGCACGAGAGACCCGGGAGAAGTTTGGAGGTGGATCCTGGTTCATCACATCGAACAGACGCTCGATCCACTTCTGCATCACATCAAAGCTGGCGAGGCCCACGAGATCCATGGCCAAGGCGCGCCTCATGAAACTCAGGTAAAGCTCGTGATCTGAGGTGATGTTCATTGTATTGGTGATTTCCTCATCCTTCACGATGAGGCCCGACTTGCTTGCATCCAGCTGCACAGACTTCGGTGCCTTGCTGCCGGCCAACTCCTGATCCCGGGTGATGCATTCATCAGGTGGGACAAAGCGAAGCTCTTCGGTCTCTCTCATGTGAGCAAAACGATCGTAGAGGCTGTGCGCACATTGCCATGCACCTTTGGCCAGAGGCAGTCCCTTCAAGCGAGCTGCTTGCTGCTCTATCCGCAGAGCACGTTCTGCAGCCGGCAGCTTGCGTGGAGCATCTTCACCAACCTGCACCGAACTCCGAAGCTCGGCGATGCAAAGTGTCTGAGCTTCAAAGACCAAGCGCTTAAGTGCTGCATTGTCGCCCAAAGAGAGAGCAACACCTGGTCGAAGTTTGCCAGCAAAGTCCTCGATGTTGGTGTCAGTCGCGGGCGTGCCTGGTAAGCTGACTGCATAGGAGACCTTGGACAAGGTGTCAACTTGCGCAGCGATCATCGCCTTGGTCCATTCATCAGAGAGGCCGACCTTTTCACATTGCTTCTCCAAAGCAGGCGTCGATGCCAACACGGAAGTGGCCGCCATGTTGCCGTCTTGAGGCAAAATGCCTTATGAAGATGCACGCTGAGCAAGCAGTCCAATCCAGGTGGTCTGTATCAGTTCATAACAGGCAGCACAAGTGTGATGCGTTCCTAAACCAAATCCACAAACATCACTGTCAAGACTCGGCTGCACACCACCACACGCGAGTGCACTCAAAGTGGACGGCATATATCAAATCCAAGCACGATCAAATGCAAGCGACTCGCACACGAGTTTCTTTAGCTGCATTCAGCCACGTTCAGAAAACAAAATTGCATCGACTCCCCTCGTTCCACACCATCATGTGGATGCTCTGGGTGCGCTCAGCGCGTCTAAGGCAGCCACCATACCGCCTTTCGAGGTGATCAGTTCACCACGAAAACATGTCGAGCAGCGTGTCCATTTCGACACAGAGCCCTCAGGAAGATACAGGTAGGCATTCCCACCCGTTCTACGCGAGCACTTGGTCATCTCCGAGCCTTGCACCGCCTTGTGCAGCATCTTTGAACCTCTGTGCTGCCATAACGGGCCCGGCACATCAAAACTTTGGGCAGCTCCGGCATTCCGAAGGATGCCCTCCTCGGCAATCGATTGCCCTGAGGACGCGTTGCTGTCACTCGAGCTACTGCTATCTGACTCATCGCTACTTGCATCCCCTGCATCGCGCTCAGACTCAACACCGGGCAGGGCAGTGTTGTCAGGCAAGGCACCCCCCCAGGAGGGAGGGGATGTCTCATCAACGTCATCATCAGCATGATCCCGAACTCCACCTTCCATAAACTCGCCAGGTGCATCCTGTGCAAGAAGCGGGCTCTCCGGAAACTCCTGTGGGGAGCGAGGGGCGCACGCACCTGCATCTGGGCCCAACATATCGCAGGGAGACACGGCAGGTTCACTAGCAAGGATCCCACGTCGCTTCGGGTTATCAAAACGAAAGTCTGCATGTGAAGGTGCAAAAGCGGCGCAGTCGGACAACCAACCCGACCTGGAGGCATCTGGTTTGAACACCCCTGCTTTGATTTCCTTCAGCATGGCGACATAGGAGCGCAGCGGTGCGCTGAGAAGTTCACGTGAGTAGACCGCACGCGATTTGGACCCAGTGACATGGTGACCCAACATCAAACAATCGAACTCGGGCAAACCCCTCTTGCCACACCAGTTCAGAGTGGTGACCTTGAGGGAGTGTGATGATACCCCTGAAGAAGCATCCACTTCCAAGGCACTCCGTAGGATGGCTGACGCCTCTGCGCTGCTGCATTTCCGCTTAGAGACCCCTGAAAAACCCGGAACCCTCACCAAAGGTCCTAAGGGAGATGCATCCCACGGAAACCCAAGTTCGACGCCTGCTTGGTACCATGCACTGGCCCAGTCATGGCCTGACCAGCTGAACATGGGGGCAACCAGTGGCATGGCACGCTTGGCAGCTTTCTTGCAATTCCTAGTCTTGTGATGGGAGGTCTGTGCTTCAATAAAACCTTCAGTAGGAGCCCCACATTCGTCAAACAAGATAAAATCAAGCAAGCGATGATCGGACCACCTCGATCTAGAGTATAGCGTGAAAAGCATCCCGCCCAAAAGGAACTTGTCTTGCACACAAGTCTCGCTGGAGGTCGTTCGAATTTCAAGTTGGATGACTTGCTCAACACGCAATGCTGTGGCTTGCTTCAGGGGACCACTATCAGCAATCAGCCTCTTCGCCCTGCCCTGAAGGCGCCTGTCGCTCAAGATCTCAGCACTAAAGGGGATGTCGACCACATGATGCGCAAAATTGATGGCCTGAAACAGAGTAGCAGTGGCACTTGCATACCCTTTAGTACCCTTTAGTGACTCGATATAACACGAAAGAGACTTGATGCTCCAGGGCCACGGGGACTTGCCTTGCTCTACATGCCACCGGAAACAACGCAACAAGTCATTGGCTCTCTTTGACGCTGTTCTCGGAGCCTTCAACCCCAAGACATCACGGATGATATCTTCCCGAGCAGTGCCGTCCTCGGACCAGAAGCTGTCCTGAAGCATGGCACCTGTGCTTCCCTGGTGCTCGCACAAAATGAACACAGTAACCCACTTGCTCAAAGCGATGTTCCACAAATGCTCATCACTGTCAGCATTTTCATCTCTGGAGGCTTTAGCAGAACACTCATGAAACAAATGCGCATGCTTGCGTTTCCCAGAAGCACTCTGCACGGGCGCAGGTTCCGGCGGAGGGGAGGCAACCCCAGGTATGGGCACAAGAGAAGGTTGCCTCAGCACTGGTGGAGACAACACACCGGCCATTCCCTCACCAAAGATGGCCTTGAACGATCCGGTTTCCCAAGGGAATTTAGGCATGTTGTCAGGAATTGCAGCAAGCTGTGCCTCCACAAGCAACCTGTCGATGTCAAAGCAGCTAACCTCCCCCCCTTGAGAAGCTGATGCAGACATGGGCGGTGCGGAACTTGAGCCGGGCGCGGACATCAGACGGCACTCTGATCAAGCAGACAGCTGCAAAAGCTGTCGGGTGCACGCGTGGATCCTGTGGCCACTGCAAGCCAAACGGAACCAAGCCTGGGGACTAAGGCACAAGAAAACCCTGGAGCCCTCCGCAGTTGACAACAGAACCCCGGAAAAGGAGCTCTCGAGCACGTAACTGAAAAGGTCAGGGGGCGCAGCCACTCGGCGCTCAAGCAGGTCAAGATGGAAGCAGCGAGGCCGGATGAGGACTGGTCGAAATGCAGCACGCTGAGGCAGAGGCGGCCAATCCCAGCTGATGCTCGAATCGCTCGAAGACGAGCTGGTGTCCATCCGCTGAGACCACCCGGGGTCTCAGCTTGCACGACCCCTAGAGGGAAGACCCTTAGCGCCCAGGACCTCTAGAGCGGCGGCACCCTTACGAGATTAGCGGAGCCCCAACACACAAAATTTTGATCCTCTGAGCTGCACACAGCCACACTGCGACGGAGAGATCAAAATTCACATGGTGAACAAATCAATCATGTTCATGAAAATTCATGCACCCATGAATTGCAAAAGTATAAAATGAAAATAAGGTGCTGTCTCGCTTGCGAGAAGGCGCTCAACACCCAGGCGCACAACTGTGCCCAGTCTGACCACATTCCCAAGTAGAAACTGGGGCCGCAGTCAGCAGGGGAGGAAGCCTGCAAGTAGCAGCAGCTACCGATTCCGAGGGGAAAGACTACCAGACAGCAGTCAAACCCTCACTCTAGCCTGCAGCAAAGGAAAGGCCAGCGCGCGCCCAATGGTGGTCAGCCAGTGGGGACTTGACAGTAAGAACAGCGGATGCAAGACCAGCCCAGGGCACCCCATGGTGGTCAGCCAGTGGAGCAACCCCGAGCAACAGCCAACACAAAATGCGGTTCGCTAATTGGAAGACGAACTCAGAGTTCCCAACATCCAGGCGCACAACTGTGTTCAGCCCGGCCACATATCCAAGTAGAACCTGGGGCCGCAGTCAGCAGAGTCCTCCTAGTTTCCCAGGGAGGAAACCTGCGAGTAGCAACAGCTACCGATTCAGAGGGGAGAGACTACCAGACAGCAGTCAAACCCTTACGCCGGCCCGCAGCACTTCATTGCCATGGACCCTCCCAATCAGGGTGTCGCGGACGATACTGTGTAGAGGGCGTTTCAGCACGCTTACCTGATTTTTTGGCCTTCATGCTGACTCCCTCAACAGCAGTTGGCGGGTCAGCGGCGGCGGTATTGCGGGGCAACAGACAGGCTTGCGTCAACTCCTCCTCATCGACCCCCCACGCTGGGATGCCAGTCGGGATGGGAACTCCTACACGCCGTGCCATGGTGGCTTTGGCTGAATGCCACATCGTCCGAATGGCCTCCTGAACTTGCCAATACTGCACAGCACCTTCTTCCCGGGACTGGAAGGGAAAGGTGGAGAGGGCAGTTGCAAGGGCCGAGGGCTCAGGCTCCTTGGGGTTGCCGTGGCAGTACATTTTATACCAGAAGCTGTTGAGGCGTTGCTTGGTTGGGTGTTTGGATCGCGTAAGCCCCTTAAGGGCTGCCCAATGGGCGGTGGCAGCATCATACCAAGCAGGCCGGGCGCGTTGGGGCCCATGTCTGTTCGGCGTTGTACTAAGTCCTTGCCAATGCTCATCCTCGAGGGCTGGTAATCGAAAAGGGGTTTCGCTGGCTTGACCGTCGTTCTTTTCATAAAATTATTCAATAGCAGTTGAAGGGTTCCTTCGACCGCTGGCTGCCAGAAATAATTCAGAATCTCCATCAGATACCGCTGGAAAAAAAAGGAATCCTACATTTGCTCGGCCCTGGCACTTGTGTGGGGACTGTCTCTGCGGACGCGTTGAGCAGTTGAGGTGACGGAGGTTCCTTGCCTTACGGCCTACCCATACTTTCGCTTAATGTCTGTACTAGACGTGGCGCAGCATTGCTACGGGTGACAGGCAGCTGAGTGATTGGTGCAGGTAGGTTCTTTTGCATTGGTCTCACCTCGCTGGCCTGCAATAAGGGCCTCTGCGCAAGCGGTTGCTTCTTTGGTCACGACTTTCTTTTTCACTCGCTGGCTTGCACAGGTTGGCTCTTAAAGTAGTTGTCCTTGTCTCTTTTTTTTTGAACCGACGCCTCTTTACTACATCAGCAGCGCAGTAGGCCGTTCTTGTGGGTCTCAACACTAGAGGTGAAACAGAGCAGGTGCGAAAACCAAAGCAAACACACACCAAAACCACCACAAAACACAACCACCAAAACCCGCAGCAACCCGCCAAAACTTTGAGAGCCAAACTGTACAAGCCAGCGAGCGAAAAAGAAGTCGTGACTACAAAGAAGCAACCGCTAGCGCAGAGGCCCTTATTGCAAGACAACTTATCGCAAGGCTAGCGAGGTGAGAACAATGCAAACAAGAACCTACCGGCACCAATCACTCAGCTGCCCGTCACCCATAGCAATGCTGCGCCACGTCTGGTACAGACATTAAGCGAAAGTATGGGTAGGCCGTAAGGCAAGGAACCTCCGTCACCTAAACTGCTCAACGCGTCCGTAGAGACAGTCCCCACACAAGCGCCCAAGCACACTGAAAACAGGCACAGTGCACACAGAGCGCCAGAAGAGGCGCCCCCTCCCCCCCCGGCGAGCGGGGGCTGGCAAGGGGCTGGTGTGGCTACACGAGGCTGCCGTCGGCGCTGTGTGAGTCCGGGCGTCCTCACATAGCTATTAGGGGAGTACCCTATTTGGAGGCTCCTTGTGTTTGCGCCGAAAGTTTTGAGGCTCGACCTCATGGCCATAGGGCGGGCCTGAAGCGCTGCTTGCAAGAGGCCATATTCTTACAGCCCCGCGCAGCGGCCGATTTTTGAGACGGCACAAGAGCCCCAAAGGCTGCTGGCTGGCACTTGGCTCATGTGCTTCCCAGGTACCGGGAGCCTATCGGCTTGGCATGCTTAGCCTGGTGCAGTTTAAGGCCCCCAAGGCTGCTTAACGGTCTGCAGCCAACCGCGCGTCAAGTGTGAAAGTCAAGGGGCCTTAAAACTCGGAGCCCCGCGCAGCGGCCGATTTTTTGTGGAGAGCACTTCAAGCAGGTTTACCCCGTGACTACACCTGATGCGGGACCCACAGCAAAGTGCTAGGCCTAGTCACTTCTGGGCCTGCGGGAGAAGGTTGAAGCAGCAGTTCTTCGTCTGCACGCTGCTTGGCGTAGCCACCCGAAGGGGCTGAGGTTAGAGGGTGAAACATACAAACTACAAACTCTGCACAGTGAGACTACCGGTACTAGCCCTCACTTCCCTCAGACATTTGTCGAGGCCGAAATCCATTCCCTCAGACCGTGGTCGAGGCCGAAAGTCCCTCAGGCCATGCTGAGGCCGAAGTTCCCTCTCTTGCACCCCTCAGACCGAAGTCGAGGCCGAAACTCCTCAGCCAGCACGCCGAGGCGGTATTTTGATTCGGTTTTTGGTGCCTCTCTGACCACTATCCATGTTTCTTGTCTGGCTTGCTGCTCACTCATCAGCTTCGTCATACGGCATGCCCAGCGTGATTTTCTGGATCTCTGTTGCCGGAACCGAAAGTAGGTTCCATCCCATCCTCGTTTTGCAATCCCGGCATCCAGCAGGTGCTGGGCAAATGGCCCGACATTGCCTACGCACGCCATCCAAAGCGCGCTGGCCTTGCCGTCGTACGTTCTGACCAATCCACGTATGGTTGCCAGTAGCTCCTCATCATACTTCTCCAGGAGGCGTACAAGGCCGCTTGATAGCTTGTATCTCTCCTCCTGCAGCATCGTCCACTCCGCCGTGTCAAAGAACACTGCCCGTGGTAACGATCCTGACATTGGGTCGCGCCCAACGTTGCTCACCGTGACATCCGATAGAGCAACTCCTTGCATGGTCAGCCATGACGTTATAGCCACCAGGTAAAACAGGGACTGTCTGAGGACCCCGGCTTCATGGCGATGTTCCTGCCACCATGTGTTGAACAGCTCTGCCCTGCGGATGATACTTCCATAGAAGTAGTGGTGGCAGTAACCCTCCACCGCTTCATCGAAAAGGACTCCAATCCATCCTGCCCACAGGGTCCTGGTGACCAGGGTGGGGAATTGTTCCCCATACCCTGCTTCGTTGCCAAAGCTCTGGGGTTCCATCGCCAGTTTCATGACCCATAGCCGATCCAGAGCATATCCTCTTCGAGTGCGCCCTGCACCTATGAAGGGAAGCACCCTAGGCTGTAAGCTTTGCCCTGTCGTTGGGTTGCGGACCAATTGGACCTCCCCAAGCCAATGGAGCGGTGTCCTTGGCCTTTGCTGGTTCTGCAGTTTGTGCACCAAAAGGTGCACAGGCTTGGCTTGCCCCATGGCTTCCTTTTCTCCTTTCCCTCAGCTTCCTGCGAGGCCATATTGTGGGCACCTGGCCCTTCCGCCAGCGTAACTGTTCGAGGCTCGCTTGCCTCTTGCTCTGTATTGACACCCTCAGCTTGGTGCGAGGCCGCGCTGTCTTCTCCTCTCTCCCGTAGGCGTACCGGACCCACCGGAGATTCCGAAGCACTCTCCTCTTCCCTATCCCAAGGCTGCTCCGGGTGTCTGGCCTGTCGAAGCGGGGATCGTTCTCGGGGCTGATCCTTCTGCTTGTTCTTGCTTTTGCCCTTGCCTTTGTCCGGCCGATTCCTTAACCAGGATGGCAGTCGGGACCCTTGTCTTCTCATCGTAGCATCCGTCTTCCATTGCCTCATTGCTACAGGCCCGCCTTGAGGATGAGGACGCCGTTGTTTCACCCTCAGCTCTGCGAGGCCGAGGCCTCCTCTCTTACCCTCTGCGGTGTCGCAAGCACGCGGCACCGCCAGGCCGAGCTACACTCCCTCAGCAAAGCGAGGCCGTAAACACCAATCGCAATTCCCCGTTGCGAGGCCCTCACCCTCAGCTACGAGGCCGAAACCCTTCTCCTTGCACCAAACGGCTGCGGAATTACTGCGTTCCCTCAGCTTGGCGAGGCCTAACAAACAATGACATCTTCTGCTGTGCGCTGGCTTGGGGCTTAGCTTTGGCGTGTTTCCCACCAAACTGAACGCGAGGCTGTTGAAACTGGACGTTGCTCATACTTCCACCATTGACAAGGGTTTGCGCTTGGGTAGCCAGCTTGCCCTGAGAAGTCCGCGATTTGCACTCCCCCGCCAGACTTTTATTGCACTTCTGGCTGACCGGTGCATGTGTACGGTCACACTTTGTGCAAACCCAACGGATTCCCAAATTCACCATATTATGGGAGGGGTGGATACCCCACTCTTCACGCACTCGCGCCTCCGGCTGGTTGACGCAGTACTGCTCCAAGACCACCTCCAAGTTCGTGAGGGTTTGTTGTACATACAACCCGCACAGTTGACATTTCAGTGTTAAATTCCGGGGGTGTTCGCTGCCCTTCTCCCATTGATGCCCGCGCTCCGGGTCTTTAAGCAACTGCCATAGCCGCTGGCGTTTGTTGAGTTTGGCGTTGCCCTGCGCTTTTTTGCATCCCTCAGCTTTCTGCGAGGCCTCCATCTTCTCTTTGTAATGCGCATGGTCCAGAATGAAGGGGAAGTCTTCTTCTTTGCGCTTCCTCAGTATGTGGGCTGCGCGTGCACCGTACGCCAGGGAAAGTGTGCGCACCACATTGTCCAACTCTTTGACACGCCTCTTGTGCGCTGGGCTGTAAGCAGCCGCCGCTACTGCACCACATACTTTGTCTGCCATGTCATTCGCTGCACGTCGCCACAACGTGCCCGGCCCCATCTTCGCCAGGAATTCCTCTTCAGTTTTGTGGGACGGGACCCAGGTTGCCTTGATACGTTTCCTGTCATTCCACACTTTGCTCCATTCCAGGTCATCCTCCGGCGGTTGTGTTTTTTGTAGCACTTGGACTGCCGGCTTGCAATCCATAGTGACATCAATCAGATCCTCCGTGTGCTCCATTAGTCGGAAAAGTGCACGGCGCTCCATGTCCACCACCGGCTGCCACGGGTAGACCAGCTCTGTAATCCGTCCGGCTTCCACCAGGACACCTTTTGTCCAGGACATAGCCACCACTGCGAGGGCTGATGTTTGTACACGTGGGTCTATTCCTCCTGGACCTCCACTTGCGTCAGTGGCGAAGATCAAGCCTTCCGCTTCCACTTTTGCATCTGCTGCAAAGCATCCTTGGTAACGTAGACCTAAAAGGTGTTCCGGCGGCTTCGGGTGCCACACCGCCGGCTTTGGCAGGAGTGCCCTTGTCCACAGACACTCCCATGGGTATTTGTGACGCAAGTATTCCTGGAGCTTGGGTTCTTTGAACCCTTGTTCACGCCAGTAAGGACATTCCTTGAGGACATGCTCCAGAGTTGCTGGCATTTGGCACTTCTTGCACCATCCTGGCTTGGACTCCGTGATGACGCCCGCGTGCCACACTGACTTTATACCTTCCATAAGGCCTGGGCTGAGGCCTCCCAGCTTCGTCAGCTTGTGATGCGGCGTCCAATCCAGCCCCTCTTGGGCACCAGCGCCACCTGCCTGTCGCGCTATCGCAGCCCGCTTCTGTTCCTCCAGGAATCCCTCAAGCCATTTGTAGGCGAGGCTACCCATGCGTGGCTGGGTCCAATCAACGTTGAGGACACTTCCTCTCTTCCATTTGCCTGGGTCACTGGCATCTACCTTCAGATCCAGTAAGTACGCCATGGTTGCTGCCATCGGCCCCGTGACCAGTGGCCAGTGGTGTTTGGCCGCACTCAACCTCTTCCAAGTGGTTTTCCAGGCCAAGTCAAAGTGGGCTTTTCCGCCACCGATCCATGCACGGAAAACTTTGGCCACCACTTTGAAATGCTGCTTGTGGATTGTGCGCTTTGGATCCTGGCATTTCTTGGCTCCCATGTCCAAGATGGTTTCCAAACTCCCAAGCTTGTATTTACCCAGGTGTTTTCCAACCACTGTTCGGAGCCATTTCATTCTTTTGGGTGAGACCCCCACAGAGGGGTGCCCCCACAAAGCAACTGATGTGATCGCTGCCTTGACCACGCGGAGTTTAGTGCTGGGCGGCGGCCCCAGCCTAGACAGTTTGCTATGTCTCGCATGGGCTTTCTTGGCCCGCGTTGCCGACGTCACCAAGCGACGCTTTCGCCCCCCTGTACTGTCGACGCCCAGGTCACGCATCACGTCGTACACCTGTGGCTCATGATGCAGCAGGAGTTCACGCAGGTGCTTGCTCGCCTGGGTACTGCTGGCCACAAACCCTGTCTTCTTGGATGAAATCGTGAAACCATTAGCATCCATCCCGTCCTTTAAGCTGCGGTAGACTCGTATGGCACTATCCGCCACGTGTTTAAAGGACTTATGCTGGATGTCAATTGAGACATCATCCAACCAACAGTCCACGTTTGCCACATCTCGTCGCCTTTGGATCTTTTCTATCACCGGGTGCAATGCCACCTTTGCTAACGATGGCGCCGCTGGGCAACCCGCTTGCACGCCATTTGTAGCTCTGATGCCTGCCGATAGCACCCCATCCGCCACCAAGTATCTGGCACCCATGTACACTTCCAGTGCCATCTTCAGGATTAGCAGCGGATATTGCAGGGCCGTTGCTGCCATGATCAATTGCTGAAATTGGATGGTATCGAAAAAGGACTCGAGGTCCACAAAGAGTGACACCACATGCACTCCATTTGTCTTTGCCACCTCATTTCGCAGTAGTCTGCCTACGGCCACGTCCAAGCAGCAACTGCCTGGGACTGCCTTGTCGTACGTGGCAGTTGTGGCATAGCCGGCCTGCCAAGTACTTACCAAATCCCAGCGCAGACGGACCCAAGTCCTGTACAGGATGTGTAGCAAGGCGATTGGTCTTTCCCGGGTCAGATTCTTCGGCAGCATTGCTATAAGGGAGACTGTCATTTGCTGCGGCCATGCTGCCTTGGCCTCACATTCATGGTAGAAGGACACAACGGCTTCAACTGGTTTATCGTCCATGGCCTGCAAATGGTCAATCCTCCAGCCATCCGGCCCCGGGCTCTTTAGTGCCAGTTTTTTGATCCTTGCCTTGACCTCGACAGGGTTCAGCGGCTCCACGCTGGCCGCTTGTTTTTTGGCTGCATCCTCAAGCTCCGTCATGAGCGAGGCCGATTTTGCCAACGGTTGGCCCGTCGTCCACACTGCCGCCCAGTGGTCTCGGCGAATGTGTGGCCGTTCCAGCATGTCATATTCCATGTAGGGTCTGTGTACCACTTGTTCTTCTTTTCGCAAGGCATTGTATAATGGTCGCATGCCCTTTTCCATGGCCTTACTGAGCCATTGCTTGTACTGGTGGGCTGTCTCCTCCATATCCGCCTTTCTCGCGTAGCATTGCTGTTCGTCGATGCGCTTCAGAACAAGCCTAGCGTCCGTACCCCGGCCCAGGATACTCGCAAGCATATCCTCCTGGTTCTGCGCATCACCCTCGTAATACTCGCCGAGCCTGCGTTGGACCAGACGCGCCACCGGATGTGCATCGCCATGATGTCTGCCTTGTTTGACCCATTGTTGGACCCGGTTCCAAAAGGCCGCCCTCTTGCCCGTCCAGACAACGTTCACCGGGTTGTTGACCACCAATTTCTTCCGCACAATCTCCGATTTAACACCCATACCGTCGATTCGGCCTGTGATCGACCTCTCTACACCGGCACTCAGGTGAGCAAATGTCTCACTGAGCTCATCTACCATCTTGGGTTCATCCAAGATGTTGATGCTCTGTGTGTTTTGAACTGGTTCATATTCCACAGTCTCCGTCACCAGTGCTCCCGCCTTCTTCATCTGGGGAACATCAGGGCTACTGCACGGTTGGGCCACCCTCCAATGCATTGCAGCATGAGGCCGAAAAGGGGTTTCCCAATCCGTTTTCACTTGCAGGATGGGCACCAAGCATTTCGCAACCAGCCCGTAATCGATTTCGTCCGATCCTTGGGCCGTTGGTTCCCCCACTCCAACAAATGCACCACCAACTTCTGTCGCCAGAGTTGTGCCCCTCATGGTATCCTGGGCTTCATTCCAATCACCCAGCACCATATATGGCACTTTGCAGCCCTTGAGAAAGGCTATCAGTCTCGCCAGTACTTGGATATTGTTTGGAGCCTGGAATCCGACCCCGCTCTCCAAATACAGACTGACGATGATCAAATCCCAGCCTTTATTTCTCATGGCACATGCCAGGAAGCCCGCCGGTCCTGTCCCATACTCAGTAAGGTATCGCAGGTTCCTATGTCGGGGTGCCACCACTGCCAGGCCTCCTTGTACACCCTTAGTTTTTGTACTGCCTGGCATGCCAATGAAGGTGTATCCCATATCTTGGCAATGGCTCATGGCTTGCTGGATACCCTCCGTCTTGAGATGGGTTTCCTGCAGCACCACCAGGTCCGGTCCTAGTTCGTGTATCCATGCCGCTATGGGTTTCCTCCAGCTGGTGATGTTAGCCGAGGTGATTTTGATGCATTCGGCCTTATCATCTTGGCGATACCCACTTGCCACATCTGCCAAGATCCACTTGGCATATTGTGCGTCCTGCTCCACAAAGGAACGAAGCACTTCGTGGCATGCTCGTTGTTGTAGCGGGTTGAGTTCCTGCTCTTCCAGTTTCTCAATGGCTTCGAGTGCGGCAGCCTCACTGGAAGCATCATATCTACCCACCACTTGACACAACATTTGCCACTCCTGTGGTAGATCCTTAGGTGGTGCTCTTGGGTGCGCTTTCCGTTTCTTGGGCTTTTGCTTCCTTTGGTGACCCTCAGCACTTTGCGAGGCCGACAACCTTGCTTCCTCAGCTTTCTGCGAGGCCTTTAGGCTATCCCCTCTTACCGCAGTTGGGTTTCCCATCTGTGTTTGGCTTCCCTCTGCTTTTTGCGAGGCCGAATTCACACATTCATCCTCATGGTCCGCACCTCCCAGACCGAAGTATCTGGGACCTGTGACCGCCCAACTGCTATCCACAGCACGGGCTGACTTTGGACCCCGCGTTACTGGACTCCAGCTCTCTTGGCTGTCTTCCACTGTGCTGTTTGTATTAGGCACTTGGGTACTACACACAGCTTGACTGCCTTCCCCATGTACCTGTGGCCATACAATGTCCCCGTGACACTGCTTTCGGCCACCGTCAAAAGAGAAATCAGAGTCTCCCCATTGAGACTCCTCTACTTGTCCTGCTTTCATAGTTTGGCTGTTCGGACCAGGAGCTGCCCTGAGGTGTCGGCCCCTCCGCTCCTGTCCCAGCCTGAGGTTTCACTCGCCCTGGGCACGCGCCGGCGAGCGTTCGCGCCCCGTCGGCGTTGCCCTGACTGACACATCTCGAGACATGCGCATCGGCCCATATATGCCAAGTTCAACTGGCATGCTCGGCTCTCTTGGTCCCAAGACTCCCGTCCAGTCTGTCTCCACGACTTTGACTGCCATCCTTGTTTTGAGCGCCTCCGCTTGCTCCTCAGACAGGATGATCCCTTCCTTTTCCAGGTAGTCCGCGACGTCCTTGTATGGCGAGTCCTCTTCATCCTTCACACAGGCTTGGACCTTCTTCTGTGCTTCCGCTACCTCCAGCTCCGTGGCCTGGATGGCCTGGCTGACTTGCGCAAGCTGCTTCATGGCCTGCTCGAACTCGCTCTTTATCTTCTCCGTTTTGTCTTGAAGCCGGACCTTCTTCTCAATGAGCGTTCTCAGCTTGTTTGTCGTCCGTCTGTATGTACCAACATGGCGGCTGAGTTCCTGCTTTGGCGTCTCGTCCTCAGGCTTGTAGTCCCCCGGCGGGGGTATACCCGCCGCTCTGAGGAGCCTTTGCACTGCGGGCTCGGCTCCTTGCCACACAGTCTCAATGGCCGCATGGTACTCCTTCTGTGACATGCTTTCTGCCTGCGATCCATTGCCAGGTAATCCCGGGGGCCAAATTGGCCCCGGCTCCATCGTCCGCGGCTTCCATCCTGCTTCTTCGATGGCCTTCTTTGCCTCCATAGAAAGCGTACCCCACGCCTTCGTGAGGGCTTGGTCGGCCATCCCTTCTTTGTTCTTGGCAGGTCTTGTCCACCAAGTAGCGTCTTCCTTTGGCCATTGCCACTTCTTCCGCTGGTTTGACCATGCTCGCTCACGGTAAGTGGCCTTTTTCCACGCCTTTCCGCAATGCCAGCAGTTCGGGTTGTAGTACAAGTCTTCATTCCAGACCCAACCCACCTCGCAGTGGGCACACACAGTACAATGCTTCCCCATGACTGCTGCAGCCTGATGCCAGTCCCACCAGCACCTCAGCAATGCGAGGCCGGAAGATCCCCTCAACCGTAGTGAGGCCGAACTTTATGTATCCTCAGCCGGAGCGAGGCCGAAACTTGGCCACTCCCTCTGCCGAAGCGAGGCCGAAAACACACCCTCTGCCGAAGCGAGGCCGAAAAGTTCCCTCAGCACTTGGCGAGGCCGTACTCAGGTAGCTATGTTGCTGGCAGCCGACTACCAAGCAAACACAGTGGTTGCGGTTTGAGTCCTGTTGGAGCCCACCCTTAGGTACAGTCTCCAGGCAACAGCACTCCCTACCTGAGCACCCCACCGGGGTTGAGCCGAGACTTGAGCCAGCAGCAGTTCTTCACATCCCTTCTGGGCCTGCTGGCGAAGGCTCCGGCAGCCGTTTGCGGGGCCTAATCACTTCTGGGCCTTCTGGAGAAGTTTTAGGCAGCAGTTTGAGATGTCTACTCACTGCTGGGCCTTCCGGAGAAGTTTTAGGCAGCCGTTTGAGAGGCCTAATCACTGCTGAGCCTTCCAGGGAAGGTTGAGGCAGCAGTTTGAAAAGCCTAATCACTTCTGGGCCTTCAGGCAACTGTTGGGACAGCAGTTTGAAAGGCCTAATCATTTCTGGGCCTTCAGAAGATGTTTGAGGCATCAGTTTGAGAGGTCTACCCACTGCTGGGCCTTCAGGAAAATTTTTAAGCAGCAGTTGGAGAGGCCGACCCACTGCTGGGCCTTCCGGAGAAGTTTCAGGCAGCAGTTTGAGAGGCCTAATCACTTCTGAGCCTTCCGGGAGGGTTTAGGCAACAGTTTGATAGGCCAAAGCACTTCTGAGCCTTCCGGAGGCGCCTAATCATTCTGGGCCTTCTGGAGAAGACCTAGGCATCAGTTTGAGAAGCTTACTCCCTTATCGCAGAAGCCGTAACGAGCAAGGTGTGTCCATCGTGCTGCGCAAGATAGACCAACAGATGTCCGTTGTATCCGGCACTCTAAGGGGGTGGCGCTGTCCATGAGCCATGGCGTTTGTTAACAGGGCCGCGCCGGATTACAGGCCGATTACAGCGATGACGCGCTTGTGGCAAGGAGTGCCCCCGCCAGGCACCCCTCCAGCATGAACAGGCCTGTTCCTGCCGGTTGTTCCAGGCACTTTTCCAGCAGAAACCGGACGATGCCTCCGCCCTATGCTGCGACTAGCACTGTCACAAGGGTGAGGGGCAGACCAGAAACCTAAGCAGCAAACCAAACCCTAAATGCAGACTCCTGCACACCCGCCGGCTGCCACCACGCACAGAGCTGCACACAGACGAGCCCGCCAGGCTGATCAACAAGACGCCTTCGCGGAGCCCCGCAGCGCTAGGTGCATAATAGGCAAGTGGATGTAAGGGAGCATTTTGAGGAAAGGGAATGCTACTAAAGGACAGTTTAACACTACACCCAGCACGCTTGCACCGACTGGCCAGACCGTTCGGTTGTTAATCGCCTTTGGTTTGGGGAGCGGCCAGCAGACCTCAACAGTGCGATCCTGAGCCCTCCTACACCCAAAACGCAGGACAACGTGTAGAGTTGCGTCTCACACAGCCGCATGAATTGCGACTCACACAGACGCATGAGGTTTGCGCAGTGTGTGCAGAACGACAGTATTAAGGCTGCACGCCAACCCGCCTGGCACGCTAGGGGAAAGTGCCCGACAGGACCTGGGCATGGACCTGGGCACCTCGAGCCTGTGGACCTGTGCATGTGCGGGGGGCACCTGCAAACACGCCTGACCAGGAAGGGCCTGTGCAGCTTGAACCTGTACATTTGCGGACACTTGCGAGCACGCCTGACCCGGAAGCGTTGGCACCTGCGAGCACGCCTGACCCGGAAGGGCCTGTGCGCCTGTGCCTTTGCTGGCACCTGTAAGCACGCCTGACCCGGAAGGGCCTGTGCACCTTGAGCCTGCGCATGTGCGGGCACCTGCAAGCACGCCTGACCCGGAAGGGCCTGTGCACCTTGAGCCTGTGCATTTGCAGGCACCTGCAAGCACGCCTGACCCGGAGGGGCCTGTGCACCTTGAGCCTGTGCGGGCACCTGCAAGCACGCCTGACCCGGAAGGGTCTGTGCACCTTGAGCCTGTGCTTTTGCTGGCACCTGCAAGCACGCCTGACCCGGAGGGGCCTGTGCGCCTTGAGCCTGTGCATGTGCAGGCACCTACAGCCACGCCTGCCCCGGACGGGCCTGTGCACCTCGAGCCTGTGCATGTGCGGGCACCTGGTGGCAAGGCTCGTACTAGCTAGGGGGCGTGGCAATTGCACTAAGCGCACTCCACTGTTGCAAAGAGTTGATACGCTGCACGGGTGGGAGAGGCAGGCTTGCTGCTGGGTGTAGGGCAGTTATTCGCATCAACAGGCAAAGGGCTGGTGTAAGCCACACAGTGAGCAGCACAGCCCTCACGCATGCAGTGGCTGGTATAGCCACACAGCAAGCAGCACAGCCACCGCACGCGAACTGGATGCATCAAAGGCCTAACCTTTGCTGCGTTCTCGCTCTTACTAGCAGACAAAGGCCAGCGCAATGCGCAAAGCACTTCCTTGGCGTTCTCGCTCTTACCAACCAAGGGAAGGGCACAAACAAACAAACACCCACCTTCCCCGTCCACGACGGCAAATCAACACCAGTCTGCGCACGTGCGGGTACCTGGCGGCAAGGCTCGTACTAGCTAGGGGGCGTGGCACTTGTACTAGGCGCATTCCACTGCTGCAAAGAGTTGATACGCTGCACGGCAATTATTCAAAGGCCTGACCTTTGCTGCGTTCTCGCTCTTACTAGCAGACAAAGGCCAGCGCAATGCGCAAAGCACTTCCTTGGCGTTCAAGGGAAGCGCACAAACAAACATCACCCACCTTCCCCGTCCACAACAGCAAAATCAACACAACATTTAGTGCTCTCGGCCGGGTGGGCCTGACAAGTGCAGTTTGGGCCAGTCGAGAATGATGCACGGCGTTCAAAAGATAAACATTGATCTCAATGCGGCAAAAACATGCTCCTATCTTTACATGCACCGCAAAGTTAAGTTAAAAGGTTTGGTAAAACTAATTCGCACTTGCAACATAGTGCAGATACCTTACGTCGAAGCCATCCGTACTGCACAATGTACAAGAGACACCAAAAATAAGTTAGACGGAGGGAGCGGGCGCTGCCAACGTTTAAGAGATTAAAGGTGAAGAGAACGGGCGTTTTTAACATCAAGAAACGGTGTTTCCAGCAGTTAAGAAATTAAATGCAATTGAGAACGGGCGTTCTTAATCTAGAATCCAGATTCTTTTTGCAGCGGGCGCTAGCAAGGCAATGCTAAGGGGCCCAGCTGCAAAGCAAACACAACACCAAGCTTACCTACGCTTCTGGCGATCTGAGAGGGGCAGCTGTCTGCAAGCAGGTTTTGCGTCGGTTCAAAAAAAGAATGTGAGTAAGTGCTCCTGATGCGGCTTCTATGACTAAGTCACCGTATTGGGACGAGGTATTCCAGACGAGTCAGACAGAACAATGATCTGGTCGATGCTTCATCACCCTAACAGTCTCCCTAAGAAGCTATTTACATCTTGCGCAGTTCTGCAGGCTTGCAGAAACTCGGCGTGCTCGATCTTTTGCGTTCGCTTCAAGTTCAAGCCACACTACCAAAGCTAACAAAGGCCTACGAAATCCTAAGCCTAAACAAGCACTGCCCACGAGCTCTCCACCTTTTTGACTTTGCCGGAAATGCCGCTCAGAGTTCAAAGCAGAATGCAAAGCAGATGATGCGTAGCAAAACTGAGCGTAAAGACCGTAAAGACCGTAAAGATCACCAAGACAGAAGCGCAAAAGCCGAATGCATACAAAGGAGAACGCCACTTCGCATCTTGTGAAACTGGGTGAAACGATGTGAGTATGGCTCTGCACTTCCAAAAGGGAGTGGTGGGTGGGTCAAAAGCAAAGCTAGCCAGCATTGTACTGGATTGGTGTGTGGCTTGAACCAAAAATCACAAAGTACGGTGATCTTTCACAACCAGCAAACAGCTATGAGTAAACACATGACCCGTTCGCTTCAAGTTCAAGCCACACTACCAAAGCTAACAAAGGCCTACGAAATCCTAAGCCTAAACAAGCACTGCCCACGAGCTCTCCACCTTTTTGACTTTGTGCTAAACTTCAAGTCGCTCTTTTTCCTTGAACCGGTAAAGGCGCTGTCGGTAAAACATGAGTCACAAATCCACACATGCTCATCAACCCTTTGGGTTGGTCGGTGGGGTTCCCAGGTAGTAGAAAAACTTTACACCCCGCCTTGATGTTGTGCGAACTGTAAGCTCAACATCACTCTACAGTAACGGGTTTGTAGAAACTGTACAGGTATGTCGTTGGGCTCATCTGGTATTGTGCGATGGCCTCGTTGTGCTCTCCCTATTGGAGTCCTTGCACTCGGTGAAAACTGTTCCCACTGCTTCCTCGTGGGTAACACTTCGCTCAGGTAAGCTTGTACTCGTTGTAGCTCACACTGTACGGAAAAGTGAAACATTCCATCATTCACTCACATGGTCCCGGGCCTGCAATTGCCACAAGGACGGTAGTGCAATCTCGCATGCACTGCTGCACTGTAAGTGAATCTCTCTGACCTTTGCACATCTGCACATGTAGGTCGGTGGTACCTCTTGCCATGAGGCGTGTACACATACTGGGGTTGTGCTCGTAGCTGTTCGTCCACATCCTGTGCCATAGGAATGATATTAACCATTCCCCATTCTTGAAATCGCCTTGCAAGCTCTTCGTCATTCACATGGATTTGGCTTGCTGGTACTGTACTGATTCCAGGCATCCCATTACCACTGCCTGTCGCTGAATCCTCTGGTGCATCACGGAAATACATATTGACTGCCCTTGCTGTACGTTGAACATCATCCTCATCGGGCGGACAATACTTTTGCACAAATCTTCGAATAGTGAATTCCTCCTGCGGTTCCTGTGGTCCTTCTTCCTCCGGTTCCTGTGGTCCTTCTTCCTGCGGTTCCTGTGGTCCTTCTTCCTGTGGTTCCTGTGGTCCTTCTTCCTGCGGTTCCTGTGGTCCTTCTTCCTGTGGTTCCTGTGGTCCTTCTTCCTGTGGTTCCTGTCGTCCTTCGTTCACCTTCTGCTCGACCATGTAGAACAAGAGTAAAGCGAAAATTCCTCCTAGTAGCACACTGAAAAGAATAATCCATCCACTCACTTCCTTCACATAGATGAAAACAAATTCTCGTTCTTCTCGTTCTCGTCCTCCAAAATCGTCTGGCTGTCCTGCAATCTGAGAAATCATATTCACCATCATTGTCAAGTACATCGCTCTAGCCGTCTTGCTTCCACGCTCATTCAACAAAGTTGCACGTAGTGCTCGAACTTGGCTTCGGCAAACTTCACCTGCCACATGTTCCATTGCTTCTTCTTTCCCATAACGCTCATGACTTTCTCCATTCCACACCATGGCTCCAATATGGTACATGAGAAATCTCCTTCGAGATACTCCTAAGCGCTTTGTATTCAAGTCGGCAATGTTTAATTTGGTAGGCACTGGCTTTGCTTTGAAGCTGTTGTTCTTCACCCCTCGCTGAAGCCATAATACTCTCAGATCGATATGTTTGAGTCCTCCGACTCCTGTTCGCATCATCCATTGTCTTCCCGCACTTGAATCCATCCAGATCTCCACGAGTAACTTTCCTGCAAGAAACATCCACAACTTCTTCAGTAACATCGCTTCTGATGCTCCTCCTGAGCATGCTAGCACTTCGGACTCTGCCGAACTTAAAGCTGTAGCTTTCTGGGTCCTGCTATACGAAAGTACTGGCACTGCATTCACACACACAATCACTGATGATGTAGACCATCTCGCTTCACGGTCTGATGCCCAATCTGCATCCGTGAATACTTCCATACTGTGTGTTCCTTTCTTTTCTTCGTCTTCTTCTTCTTGCTCTTCTCTTTGATAGATCGCATCCATCATCTTGTTTCCAACCTTTGTGTACTTCAGTAGGAATCCCAGTTGCTCTGTTCCTTGCACATAGAGCAAAGCTTGTTTCAAACAGGTTAACGCTTGTTCCGTTGGCTTCGACATCTTACTTGCCAAACACTTCGTCACATGCTGTAAATCCCATCGGTCTTGGGAAATGTACAACAGTGTTCCCAACGCTGAACGAAACTTCTTGCACTCGTTCTCCTCCAGTTCTTTGGAATTGTCCACTGTTCCAATCAGCTGGTGCTCTGGGGTTTGTCTTGGCTTTCGGTTCCCCAGCTTGTAGAGTCCTCTAAGCTTCTCGTAGTGCTTCTTCGACACTGTCACCAAAATTCCTTCTTCAAGGAACTCATAGGTCCTCTTCAGGTAATGAAGCTGTTCTCCCGATCCCCGGTGGGATGGGAACGGTCCCTCAAACTTCTCTAGCTCGCATATCAGCCATCTTCCTTCGCCTTTTGCACCTGCAACTAGCTCGTCGTCGACATGAATCGACACTGCAATCTTCTTCACTCGGTGCTTCAAGATTGAGGGTATCCCAACAAATTGCTCAAATCCCAAACGCTTCAAAATCTCAACCAAATGGGTAAACCATTGTTCTGCCGCTGATCTTTGCCCTGGCAGACACTTCTCCACTTTCCATACGTGGTCTTCATCCAAACCAAGTAGCGTTCGAATCCACGGTGAGATATCAGCATACATCAGAGCTTTCTGCGTGACTTGCAAGAATGCGTCACGAATGTCAAGAACTGTAAGCTCCCAATTGTAGATGAGATGAAAAAGAAACATCATTCGCACTGCTGCGTGTCCTGACGTAGGACTAAAAGTCTCCTCCGTGCTCTGGGCTCCCGCACGGAATTCCCGACACACAATTCTGCATCTACGCTTCCAAACTCCATCTCTCTTTCTCCAATCGAAAACTGTCCTTAGTGTCAGAAACTTACCTTCCTCTGAACACTCTTCCTTCTTGATCGTCTTCACAACCTTCATGTTGGCGAGTTTGTCAAGTTCAGCTTTTCCTGCCTCTGCATCCAATCTTTCAAGTTCCTCTTCGCTGACTTTCGGTGGTCGATCCTCATCTTCTTCTTCTCCTTCACTATCCGCTTCATATTCCTCTTCGCATTCCTTCCAGACTCTTTCTTCCCAAAGGTCATCTTCATGATATCCTGTTTCGTCTTCCTGTTCTTCTACCTGTCCGGCGTACAACGGTGGAAATAGACTTCCTTTCGGACTTCCAGGATCAGCACTTGTAGGTGAACTTTCCGCAGTCTTTTGTTGGTTCGTTGGTGGCTCCTCAGCATCTGCTGTTTTACTAGCTTTCGCAGGTTCCTCTCTTTCTTCTCCTTCAGTTTCTCTCTTTTGTCCCCCGCCTTGGTTGGAATCCGTTGATGAACTTCGAGGTGTAGGTTGACCACTGCTCAGCAATAGATCACTGATTGTGTCATGCTTTGAACTTTCCACATCAGATCCTGCTTCATCTCCTGCTGGCTCTGGCTCATTTTCTCCTCCTTCTTTCTCTTTGCCTGGTTCTTCCACGATTCTCGGTAACGGTGCCGCATGCGCGGTGTGCCCTAGCCTTGGGGCTTTCTTCGTCCAAGGAGAACCCTGAAGTTGAAGGGTCTCACGTGCGCGCCACGCTGGTTGTGTGCGCCGCACAGATCTTGACGTAAAGATCCCATCTTTTGATGTAATCACGTCCATGTCCCGGTCGTCCTTTCCAACCCATATTCCTCCTGTCCACAAGGATCGATTCTTCACTCCTCCAGGCTTGGCCAGACCAAACACATACTCTCCGAAGGGGAAAATCTGCCCTTGGTATGGTCTCCCGTAGACCAATTGGAAAGCTGTACTCTGCGTCCCTGAGTGTAGGTGGTACCTGTTGAACAACCATGCTGCGTGGTGAATTGCCCACGCTCGTAAAGCATGATCTTCAGGAATCTTTTCCCCAATCCGATCCTCGACCATTTCAATCATCGTGAGGCTTTGTCTCCTGAGGTTCTGAATGTGGCGTTCCACTCTCGCTGTTCTTCCTTTGTGGTAGGGCTTGTTTGGATACTTTCCAGCCTTGTAGCCTAACTTTTGTCGTATTGCTACAATCAAATCCAGTAAGGCTGTTGTCGCTGGCTCCACATCAATCGCAAACAGAACTTCTTCGGAAATGTAGTTCATCTCGAGAGAAAACTTCACCACTTTCTCGGCCAACTTCTTCGTCGGTGCTTTCCCCGGCACTGGAATCGCCCACGAAAATCGAGTCCATGAATCAAGAATGATCAGACTCACACTGCTCTGACCCATGTACATGAAGTCCATCTGGATCACTGGTCTTTGCTGCTGCACAGAAATCACACCATGGTTGCATTGGCATGTGGGTTGCCATATGCTCTTCAATCTCTGCTTCTGTCGGTTCGGGCACTCCGGGTCTTGTTCTTGCTTTGGGCCTTTGCTTCCTCAGCCTGTCTGCAACTTCTTCTGCGTCCTCATCTCTGTCTTCGGTGAGGTAGTTGCACAGTCTCCTGAACATCTTCACCTTTGACCCTGAGACGCTCAAACCCAAATACCGACAACCTTCTCGCAGCTTCTCAATCTCACTCGTTGCTGTGAGTGACTCTCCATTCACCACAATAGTACTTCTCATGTCGAGTTCCAACTCTTGGTGTCCTCCTGCCTTTCCTTGCTGCTTCACAACTCCTTTCGGCACTGGCACCTGCAACTCTTCTGGAGCTCCTCTTTCTCTTCCAAACCATTCTGGCTCCTCTTCCATCTTCTTTTCTTCCTCCTTCGGTGCTTCTTCTGGTGCTACCTCTTCTACCAAGCACTTGTCCAGATACTCTGGTGTCCTGTGCAAGAATGTGAGAATTTCTGATCGAAAAAGCAATCCCGGTATTCGATCTTCCAAGTCGGATTTTCGCTCGAGCAATTCCGTTGCTTCAATCACTTCCCATTCGTTGCCCACCTTCACGATGGTGGTCCTGTACTTCCAAGTACCTGTCGGCGGCTTCACAAACTCAAGTCCAAAATGGCGATGGACTGGCGTTCCATTCGGTAGAAGGCTCCAATCCTTCTCTGGGACTTTACCAAAGTCATAGGCCAAAGTCACCTTGACTGCCCTGACTTGCTCGACTCCTCTAACTTCCGCTGTCAATCTCAAGCTATTCCTCTGGTATTCCACAGGCACCCGTGCCTTACCATCGGGAGATACAAGTTCCCCCGCCTGGGTTTCTTCCCAGGTCTCGCCCCCTTGGCGCTGTTTGCATCCCACTGACACAAACTTCCATCCATTTTTGAGTAGCCTTCCTAAAGACAGCAAGATGTTATTGGTGTCCGACAACACAAAGTCCTCAGTCACACTGCAGCTACTGAACTGCAAAACTGCTCGCCGCATACCTTCAACTCGCATCGCACCCCCTTGTGCGTCCTGCAACCTCAGAGAGGTTGGGGTCGAAACTTCGACGCCTGCATCCGACAATCTTCGTGGTAACAAACTCACATCTGCTCCTGAATCCAAGATCACCACATGTTGCTTTGTGTCCAACTGGACCATTCGCACATTGAGAGGTTCCGATCCTCCCTGACTCAGAGGTTCCAATCCTCCTTGATTCAGAGGTTCCAATCCTCCTGGAGGTCCCAATCCTCCTTGAACTCTTTCCAAGCTGTTTTCATACCATTGATACAGCTCATCACTCTCATGATCTTGTTTGTTCTCACTCTCATCCCCGATGTAGTAGCACTCTGGTCCTTGCACCTCTATCCTTCTGGTGAACCAATCACCTTCTTCTTCTGAAACTTCGCTAAGCTCATAGTGCTCTGTGCCGTCAGGTGGTGTGTTCGCAATGTGATGGAAATCAATGTTCCTCACTCTCCTTATCCTGTATTGGCTCGCACTCTGCGACGGAGTAACAGACTCGACTGTCGAGTGTGGTACCTCGGTGCTGGCCTCGCTCGCCTGCACTTCTCGAACATTGCGGTTTGGACACTCGTTTCCCCAATGTCCTCGCTGCTTGCAGAATCGGCAAACATCTCTGTCCAACTTCTTTCCTCCACCTTTCTTTCCTCCTTTGCCATGCTTTCCACCTTTCTTTCCGCCTTTCTTTCCTCCTTTGTGGAAACCTTTGCCTCGTCCTTTCTTTCCTCCTTTGTAGCTTCCTTTTCGTCCACCTTTTCTCCATTGGCGAAATCCTGCTCCAAAGCTTGACCACGAGTAGGATCCTTTTCCTCCTTTGTTTCCTTTGTTGCCTTTGTTTCCTTTTCCTCCTCCTTTCTCGTACACTGCATCCACTTCCATTGGTGCTGGTCCTTGATCTGCATTCGAACTGCTCGCTGTGTTCTGCAAGGTCTTTTGCTTCAACACCGTCTGGTAATCCCAAGTTTTGCTGCTTTGCTCGTATGAAAGAATCGCTTGCTTCACTGACATGTAGTTTGTTCCTTCGGGCATTGTCAAAGTAAGGTGGTCTCGAATCGCCCTCGGTGAACATCGAAGCAAAACTCCCATCAACAAATCTCGATCGTAGGTCTTTCCTGAAGCGATCTCGTACTCCCGAACAAGGTTTTCCAGTGAACCAATCTGCTCCACCATGCTCTTGCCCCCATCGAAGTTGGGAAACATCCCAATCGCTTGACTGAGGGTTAGAGCTCGTTGTTTGGTGGCTGGTTGGTATTCCCAAAGCAAACTTTGATAGAGACGATACCCACATCGCTCCCTGCTCCAATTTCGAGACAGTTGCGTTGCTGCCCCCCGCATATACGAAGTCAGTATGTGGTAAAGCTTTGTCGAAAGTTCTCTCTCCACTGTAGTGAGAGTCGAAACATCGATCGGCGTTGCTCCCAGACTTTCAATCATACTTAGAGCTTCTGAGTACTGCGAATCGGCAAAACCTAGCCAATTCAGAAACTGATGTTTCCAGGTTGTAAAATCCGGTGGATGTTCTCCCGAGGCTTGTGGGTTCCAAACATCTGGTGCCTTGATCGCCTTTGTCGCACTTTCAATCCTTCGGTTCAGATCATCCGAACTGCTTGCTTGTTGCTCCAACCTTTGTAGCGCACTCATTCCAACTTGGGTCGCCCTTGTCAATGCAGTCAGAATTTCAGAAAGTTCTGTGGGTTGTTGGGGTGGTCCATTCTGCTGCATCCCTTGCACTGCAGAAAACTGTAACACGACAAGCACACACAGCATCGCTCCTCTCTGTTGTTTTCTCACACAAGCACACGAACGCAAGTGATCTCTCCGTGCCCCTCTGCTCAAGCGCCTCCGAAAACATGAATGTTGCAATCTCCACAAACATGACTGACGACATGACTGCAAGTGCACTGTCGCTTGCAAACATCCAATGCACAACATGATCGCACCTGATACTCCAAGCATAAGCATCATTGCCATTGCTCCATTGTAATCGAATTGCATAGTCTTGGGGTCGTAGAGGTTCTTTGCTCCTGGAATGCTGGTCCAAATCCACATCACCAATGGATCTCTTGTTCCATTCATAGTCTTGTCGGAGTAGAGGCTCTTGTTTGTACATAGGCCATAGAATTTTGATTCCTCCTGGTAGTCGATCTCTGTTTTCTCCTCCTGGTAGTCGATCTCTGCTTTCTCCTCTTCTGGTAGTCGATCTCTGCTTTCTCCTTCTGGTAGTCGATCTCTGCTTTCTCCTTCTGGTAGTCGACCTCATCGTCCTGACCAATCTCCCCATTCATCTTCCTCATTTCCAGGGTTTGGCTCCTCGCCCCTTTCTCGCATTCTCCTCCTTTCTGCTCTCCTCCAAGGAGAATTCGGGTAGAGCGTAGTGGCTTGCGTTGCTCCCACTCGCTTCGGTGGTGGTCCCTTTGGCTCTGGAGGTGGCGCCTTGCTTCCAGCAGGTCGTTCCTTCGGAGGTGGTCCTCTGGAACTGCTCCCTGGTTCAGCTCTCGCATCTTCCATCCTGGGTTGTAGGGTCCCAGGCCCCGTCCTGGGTTGTAGGGTCCCAGGCCCCGTCCTGGGTTGTAGGGTCCCAGGCCCCGTGTCTCGGCTGGAACTCGCTGTTCCACTGCTTTGGCTTCGCTGGCCGTACCTGGCCCGAAAGTATGCAACTCCACGAGCAAATTCCTTGGATTCCCTGGCTCTTGCTTCGTCTCCTGAAGGAATTGCACCGGCACGTCTTGCAGCATACTCTTCCTCATTCCGGCGGATGTGTTCCGCCACTGCTGCGTTGCTGGGTTCCCCGTCCAGCGTGTGAAGAGGAAGTTTCGTACCACACGGCATTGGGTCCGGAGGTGGACACTCTGGAGCTCGTTCTTGTCCTGGCGGTGGACACTCTGGAGCTTGCTCTGGTTCTGGGCCCGCTGGTGGTGGCGGTGGCCCTCCTGACTTTGGAAACCGAACTGGCTCCTGCAAGGCTCGCTCCCTTGCTCGCCGTTGGATCCTTTCAGCTTCCGCTGAGAGTGCAGAGAGTCTCTCCAGCTGCCTACGCCTGCGTTGCTCAGCAGACACTTGCTGCTCTTGCAGCTCCAAGGCGATGTGCCCAGACGAAAGTGTTCTCGGCTCCCTTCTTGGTGTAGGTGGTGCCTCTTGGTACACCATTGTAGTTTCGGGGCTAGAGGAACTAGGACTCCCGATCTCCACTGGCCCGTCTGGTTCTCCTCCTTCCAAGGGAATGTAATCTCTTCCTTCCACCACTGGTCGTTCGGGCTTCTTCTTCGGCTTTGGAGGCATATAGCTTGGTGCACTTCCACTTCCTTCAGCTGCACTGCTTGCTGAAGATCCGTAGCCTTTTCCCATGCCAACACGGTGAATTTTGATCTCCTTTCTTCGTGGCTCCATTTCTTCTTCTTGTTCCACTTCTTCCATGGGCTCTGCGGGTTCCATCGGCTCCATGGGTTCTGTGAGTTCCATTGGCTCCATGGGTTCTGTGAGTTCCATGGGCTCTGTAAGTTCTGTGGGCTCCATTGGCTCCACAGCATCAAGGTTCCAACCCAAACCATCATCACGGCCACGAGGCATGGCTTCGGTCCCGGATGCACAGTGTGCTCCGCTACCATGCTAAACTTCAAGTCGCTCTTTTTCCTTGAACCGGTAAAGGCGCTGTCGGTAAAACATGAGTCACAAATCCACACATGCTCATCAACCCTTTGGGTTGGTAGGTGGGGTTCCCAGGTAGTAGAAAAACTTTACACTTTGCCGGAAATGCCGCTCAGAGTTCAAAGCAGAATGCAAAGCAGATGATGCGTAGCAAAACTGAGCGTAAAGACCAACTTCAAACTGGCAAAGTCAAAGCTCGCCGGGCCTACCTACCCAACTTCTACGTGAGCGCAGACTATGCCAGGCTCTCACAACAAAGCTCAGGAAAGTGATTATGGCGGCTGCCATTTGAGTTTGGCATCTGGAGGCCAAAGACGCACATCTGAACGAAAGTGCCAGATGCGTGCCAGGCTGCAATCCACACGAAAGTCCGGAAGAAACTTGGCAGGCAAGGGCTGGGACTCGTCACTCCAGCGGGAGAGCAAATCCGCATCGTCGTTCTTTTCGCCAGGGACGTGGAAGACGTCAAGCTCAATGCCAGTCAGACACGCCAACATGGAGAGGCGTTTCAGAAACACTGACAAAGGGAAAGCTGAGCTGTAGAGCTTATTGATGCCTGCCTCTGCGCCTGTGTTGTCGGAAAGAGTGCGGAGACGGACTGTCCAGCGTGCCAAAGGCACCACGGAATGGAGACAAAGAATTAGGCCGAGCTGTGCCAATGTCTCGTAACATGTGATGTCCTGGTGAGCTGGCACCTGCAAGGGCACACCCAGTGAAGAAAGGTCTGAGACACGCCACGACTGGCTGAACCACGAAATTTGGCGTGAAGGCCATTCGATAAAACCCCCTATCCCGACAAGGTCCCCATCTGCGCGGGCGTCGGCAGCAGCGCAGACGATGGGAACGTCCGCAGGTTTCTGCAAAGGAAAGAAAAGGGGTGGAACCTCGCACCACTTAAGCCAGAACTGAAGGCTCTCACGGCTGGAAACTGAAAGCTTGCGGCGAGTGGTGGAGGGGTCCGTCACTCTCATCCAAATGCGCTTGGATGTGGGAATTTTGGCAAGGTCTTTCTTAGACTGCAGTGCCAAGTGCCTGGCCTCAATGAGCTTCGCGCCTGTCGGAATGCTCGTTCCCGGCGGCGTGGAAGTGAAGACAAGACCCTCGTTAACACAAATGGCCAAGCCGGGCCAATCGCCAGGGTCAATGCTGTAGTTGGTGGCCAATGGGCGGTTGGCATCAGCGTACAAGGTTTGCAGCCAGGGCTTGAAATGCTTATACAGCTTGCAAAACCACTGCAACAACCCGGTGACCTTGTCCAGGGTCCGTTTTGAAACATGGCGACCTTGCAAAGCTTCCTGCAGCAAGCGCTTTAGCTTCTGGACTTTTTCAATCGGAATGGAGAAAGTGCCAGAGCCGAAGGAAAAGTGCCAGCCTATCCAATGGATACAGCTGCCAAGCTGTAACTTGGCATTGGACAAGGGTATGTTGAACAAAGCACAAAAAGCCAAAGTCATGCACGCTGTAAGGCCGATGACCTCCTGGTCCTGAAACAGGATAAAATCGTCCACATAGCCCAGTAGGGCGTGTCGGAGCCAGGTCCAAAGGTGAAGGGTGCGAAGGAAAAAGCTTCCAAGACGCTGAAACCAGAGGGCCGAGAAGTTCGCTCCGAAAGGGCAAACGCGGTAAAAGAGCCAACGACGGCCAGGACCTCGAATTTTTGGGAGGGAGACCCCGAGCAGCCCTGGTCCGAATCGCGAACTCGAACCGTTTTGTGAGCGGACGTGATGTCAAAAGCAAACCCCGCGCAGAGACCAGAGTGGCAACGCAAAGGGAAAGAATCCCTAACATCGTCAATGCCCGGGAGTGTGTACGTTTCGGGGATTGAGCAAGACGGATTAGTGCCACAGACAGTGGAATCCACCACAAGACGGGGCTTTTTGCCTTCAGCTTTAACTATAGACATCTTTCCAATGGCCAGCTTGTCGCCAAAACGCTCTTGAGCTGCTTCCAAAGAATCCAGCTCCAAGAACCAGCCATTGGAGATCTCCTCTTCCACTAAGGCATGCAAGGTTGGAAGATCCGCTTCAGCGCTGGACCAATTACCATGACAAATGCCAAGTGATTGCTCGAAAGGATGGCCCCCACCTTGTGGCAAGAAGACATTGGACAAAGGAATGTCTCCGTCAAAGCCAGTAGGAACACCCTGTTCCAGACAAGTGAACAGGGATGAGTCTCGATCTTGGCAAATGCGTGAGACAGCTGCCAGCGCCTGGAGGCAGTATGGTTGCCCTGCAGAGATTTCCCAGGATACGGAAATGGCCGGGAAATGCGCGGAGAGCCAATCCTGGAAGATGCCACGCAGATCGTCTATCTCTGAGCTGGAGAAAAGGGGTTCCGCGGAGCCTCCCAAAACCAAAGTGCGCAAACGTTGCGGGAAACGACCATGAAGAAGAAAGGCCATCAGCTTAGGCCTAAGGTGCGCAAACACATCGGTGGCTCCCGAGGGTGGAGCGCTCCAGTCTGGCGTGGAAAAGATGCCGGCCCCATCTTGTGAGGCCATGGGAGCCTCATGTAGGGCCTTAGGCTTGGAAAGCAAAGGCACCGAGGCGAAAGAAAGGGCCGTACCTCCCCCTTGTTTCACGTCGAAGAGGGGCAGAGCTTGCTCCGCATACATGTCTGCTAAAGGGGGGGGGTACTCTGCCGAAGCCCGGCTGCAAAAGTTGCCAAACTCATCACGCAAACCCTGCAGAGCCAAGTGGGTCCCCTCGGTGTGCGGACATGTAGAGGCAAAAGCCTGAAAGGCCCTAAAAGACGTGGCAAAAAGCCAGGCTTTGTGCATGTCGAGATCGACGGAGCAAGCGGCCACATGGACCAGATCTGCACTGATGGCTGCCAAGAAATTGGTCGCAATCGGCTCCATCCAGGCCATGCTGTTAGGGGGCTGTTCGAGAGACACTTGCGTGCCGCAAGAGAAGCTGACATGCAGCAGCTGAACGCAACGTACAAAGACAAGGTGGCTCTCCTGGACCCTGAGGGCCTGCGATGCCGACAAATCGGGAAGACCATTCAGGAATGCAGGAGTCCGAAGTGCTTTAGGGCCTCCCGGAAGGAGTTTCAGGCGGGAGTACTCCCTGCAAGGGGGGGCAGCGTGTGCGAGGGCTGCCGGGACGTGCAGATGCGTAGCAAATGCTCAAAGAAGTCGTCCTGGAGAAGATCCATGTTTGTGTCAATGAGAATGTCAATGGACAAACACGGTACGCCCTTCTCCAAGAAAGCTAAGCTGAGTGGGGAACCCGCTCCCGCGCAAATGTCCAGGAAGAAAGGTTGCTTGAAATCCCGGACAGACTGTAGGGCGGAGGCGACCCGCGAGGAGGCAGGAGGAAAAGGTCCTGGCATGGACTCTGTGGGGACCGGTGCCAAAGACAGCGTGGGATTGGGGCTGTCTGGGGCTGAAATAGCCACATCGGGATCTGTGTGGCTTCTTGGGGATGGCGAGTCGGAAACGGACAGAGCCAACTCCCCCGCGTGAGGAAAAATGGAAAGCATAGGCTCGGGTGCCTGCTTTGCCGGAGCAGCAATTGACGGAGTTGGAGAGATCTGGGGGGACAAAGGCAAAATGGCAGGCACGGACAAAGGCAGACCGGACCCAGCTGCCTGCTCGAAAGACGGGTCCGGTCCCCCTCAATGCGGGGTGTCAGTGTGTTGCCAAGCCGGATGGTTGCCAAGGCAAATCTTGCCACTGGGGAGCTTCACGGGACAAAGGTGTTCAAAGCGGCATGATGGATTTTTGCAGCCTGTGCGCTGACTCCAGCGCATGCAAAGGGTCTTAACTTCTCCGTTAATTTTTGCGGAGGATGCCCACTCCTGGCGATTTGTGGGGGTCCCTGCGGAGTTGCCTTGGTTGCCCAGACCGGATCCCCCACGACCGGTCCCAAGGCCACTCCCACGACCTCGTCCGTCCCCCTTGCCTTTGCCGCGCCCCCGTCCGTTGCCAAAGCCAGCACCGGAGCTATTGCCCTTTCCTCCAAGGAGCATGGCCTTGGGCAGGAAAACGCGCGGTGCCAAAAGAGAAGCCAGCTCGCTGCGGACGGCTGTGTTCTCATGGATGCAGTCGTCCAGAGACCAACCTTGCAAACGGAGTTCAGACACGGCCTCCCAGAAGCGACGGTCTGCTTGCTCACACTCCAATGCATTGGGTGGGCGAAGGCCACTGCTAGTGTCAAAGCGGGCCGAAGCAAAGCGGAGGAAAGTGGACTCGTACTTCTTAAGCGTCACCAAATGCACGTCAGTGACCATGGCCATCGCCACACTATGCAAGTGCAAAATCTTGCTCAAAGCAAACATGCCCAGTGTGTCCGGGAGGTTCCGAGAAGGGATATCATCCAAGATGAGGTCTGCCAACTCGGTCCTGGCCAGCTTGCGGGGGCGCTGCAACTGCTGCTCTTCAAGCTCAAGCACTGACATGCGCCAACGCCAAGGGATGAAGCGCCACTCCTGTGACGAGGCTTGTTTGAAAGCCAAAGCAAGGAGACGAGCCGAAGGCATGGTGGAGTCGTCCAACACCTCGCTAGGGTATTTCCGCAGAAAAGCGGCTCGAAGCTCGGCCGTTTTGTCTGAGGAGAGCTTAGCTGGGAAAGGCTCATTCCATGATGCGGCAGCAGACACGGTGCGGCTGGGGTCTGAAGCCGAGCTGAAGGACTGGTCCTGCGGCAAGGGCAAAGCAGGGGATTGCGGCGGAAAGGGCACAGCTGCTGTTTGTCCCTCAGAGCAAGCCAAGGCATGAGACCTGTGCCAAAGACACCGCAGGTCTGCATGCGTCCCGGAGCCAAAGTCCAGGAGACCGTGTGACTCCAACCATTGATCCAACTGATCAAAGGAGGTAGCCAAGAAACCAAAATTGCGGATGGTGCGGTTCAGCTCCGAATGGGAAGCAACTTCTTCTGGGAAATCCAGGTTCAAAGATTCCCCAAAGAACTGAGAGCTTGTCTGAGGGAGTCGGCTGCGCGAGAAGGCCTCGCCCATTGTCGCTCCCTGGGTCAGCCATGGAACCTGTGTCGGCCAAACGGAAAGAGGAAACGCAGAAGAAAGCAGATAAAAGCGCTTGACGCACAAAGAAAGCCGCAACGTCAGTGCAAAGCCATAAAGCTGGTCCAAGGAAAGGACGAAACCCTCTGAGAGGTGCGCCTGGAAGAATGTGTGGAGCTCCACAGCCAGACCTGGGCGCGAGAACATGTAACAGAAGGGAACACAAAAGCAACCAGAATGAAAGAAGCTCTGAAGCCGCACAAAAGCTCTGATTTCCATCGGCGTGCTCCGATGCCAAGCGCCCTCGAGCAGCCTAAAGCTGCTGAGGGAAAATGCGGCGAAACAAAGCCAGCAATGCACTATGCACTGTGCCCGCTAAAAGGGCAAAGCCAAGGAAGAGGAGGGCAAAACGAAGGCCAATTACTGAAGTAAAAGCTTTCTCAGGGTTGCCCTTGTGCCCTTCGAAAAGCTTTGTAACAAATGCCACAGCGGTGCCGATGAGGCAAGTCTTCGCGTGTAAGCACGACCCCGCAATGGCCAGCCCCGCAGTCCTGACAGGTGGAACGGCAGTAAATCTGCCGGACGATAATCGTCTCATTGTGCTGGCTGAGCGGGAAAGCGTCCGGCCCGATTCCGGTAGCCAAAGGCGGCGCGGTGTCCAAAGGAGGCGCCGGCGGCGGCTGAGGTCTGTCAGCTTGCGACACCCAAAGCCAAAGCCATTGACTGATATTCCAGCCATGGTTGGCCTCCTTAGCGCGCTGAAGCAAAGTCTCAAAGACCGGATCCTGCTCCATCCAATAACGAAGCCAATCGTCTTCCTCCCAGCCGCTGGCACCATTGAAAGAAGCTGCCTCCTCCAACCACGTATGTGCACGAAGAAGGTCTGCAGGTGCCAATCCCAGGGAGCGGTGGCCATTAGGAAAGTGCGGCCACTTGCTATCCAAAGCAGTCTGCGTTGGCGCGGCCTGGGAAGATGCTGAAGCTGGGTTCAGGGTAGCCTTTCCCATCTCTTCAATCCAATGAAAAGCCCAATCGCCAGAGCTAAAGCCAAAGACAGCGTCCATCTTTTCCGCAGCTTCTGTGACAGGCGCAAAGGCTGGCGTAGAGGAAAGCCAATGCCACAGCCATTGCGTTGGCGAAAAGCCACTGGACGCTGGCATGTGGCGCGCGTCTTCCAGCCATGCCACTGCCTTGTTGACCTCAGCCTGTGCCAGGCCCAGGAAAATGTCAGTATCTGCCATTGCTAGCCAGCAACAAGCAAGGGCGGGCAGAGCCACCAAAGCAAAAGACAAGTTCCGTGTTAAAGATAGGAATGGCTAAAGCGAAGCCAAACGCTCTGAGGCAAAGCGGCGAAATGATCATGCACAAGCTCTGAGTGCAAAAGCGAAGCACTGAACAGCTGTGTAGTTATTACACAAGACGCTCACCTGCAGTTCAGAATCTCTGAGTGCTAGGCCAAGGGACAAAGCTCTGCAATCCCGATACACCCCCCCAGGAGGTAAGAGCCAAAAGCTGGGCCGATGTGAAGCGAGCAAGCACTGAAATTCTGATCCCAGCACTGACTAAAATGCAAAGCAGACAAAACTCGGAAGCAACGTTATGCGGAATAAGCAAAATCGACATCCTTTTACTGGTACTCGCTGCACAAAGATGATCTGAGGTCAAAGGCAGAGGCCACTGCCAAAACAGGAGGGCCGTTTGCAAAGCGCACGGCGTGCCCCCGAAGCGTCCTGTGCCTCAAGCTCAAAAAGTATTGTCCATTCATTGCGAACGACCGCCCCACAAGCCGTCTTAAGTGCCCTTCCCTGCCAGCATGCTTGCGACACAGCGACGTCGCAGTCGACCACCCTGTGTACGGTCTTAGCTGAAGCCAAGAAAATGCCATGATGCAAATCTGGCGACTTTCCCAAAGGCGCAAATGCGGCCTGAGGCACTGTTTCACTGGACGCTGAAGTTGACTGGCTGGGTATCAAAGGAAGGGCTGCTGCTGTCAGGGGGTCCGAACTAGGCTCAGAAGAACTTCCCCGAAAGCGGAGGGGGACATCAAAACCAGAAGTCGCAAGACCTTCCCTAACCAAAAGCTGCGGCTCTGCCATCGGTGACTGGGCTCCGCGGGCCAGTGCGAATCTTGCCAAGGATTGAAGCCTGAAGAGCTAGGGCCGCGTGCGTGTCATCTCGACCATAGAGAGTGACAGATGTGGTGCGGTGATGTCCCTGCTCACGGCGTGCCATGTCACCAAAGCCAAGCTGGGAGCACCAGGACAAGACTGTCGCCTTGCAAGAATGCAAAGTGAAATTGCGAGACGCATCATAACCTAAGCGACCCCACATGCTCAAGGCTGAGCGCAGACAACGCAAGGCCGATGCATAAGATGCAGGGCAACATGCAAAGTCGCAAGTGTCATCCAGAAGTGAGGAGCAGAAGAAGAGGGAGTCAGGAACCACATTGGGGGAGAGTTGTTCCAAAGAACTCCAGAAGGCACCCAGAAGCTGAAGCCAGCGAAGACCCCAAGGGCCATATATGCCCTCTGCGTAGAAAGCAAATGCCATGCCACGCCGAGAATACGATAGGCAAGGCCGCGAATGACTAAAGCCTGAGGGTCAAACAGAAGAGCTGACCAGGATACGTGGGAAGCGTCCCCAAAGCGCAGCGACGACCATATACATGCCAATGCGGAGCCGGCAAAAAGAGCAAACTCAGGGGCAGAAAGAGGATCAAGCACAACTGATTCAAGAAACGCGACAAAGTCCAACGGAAGCGGCTTCAGAACGATCTGAAGATGGCTGAGCGGACAAAGCTCTGAACAGGCCGGAGTAGAGGTCTGGGAAATTAAGGGCAACGGTCTTCACCAACCAACGCAGTGCCTTCAGGGTGTTGAGCGGAAAAACCAATGCTATCTGCTCCCGGTCCAGGGAGAAGTCATCGTCCTGGGAACGACTGCAGTGTAAAGCATAGACTGCCTCAACTGCGGCAAGTTGGGAAAGATTATCCAAGGAGTGTCCGAGGTCGATAAGAAATTCGAAATATGCCAGGCAGGCTTTGACATAGCGTAAAGCAGTTGTGTCTGCGTTGAGTTGCAAAAGCTTCAATGTCAAAGCAGGGCCACTAGGTGACCCCTGAAGCTGCTGCAGCACTGAACTGTAGGGGCCAATGATGTCTACCAGAGAGCGCCAGAGCAGCAAAACGGCATCCCAGGCCTCAGAATGCAAGGCGCTCTGAAGAACAAGCCCCCTCAAATTGGAGGCATTCGCAGCGGCCTCAGGGCAGAGTGCAGTGGTGTGATCACCAGACTTCAAAGCAAAGGATCCCTTTGGGGAAGGGCGAACAAAAGAGGAGAGATGGGGAGGTTCAGCTTCCGAGGCAGAGGTTACCCCTTTCTGAAGTGGAGCAAGAACCTGCGTGGCATGAGCTTCTGAAGGGTAAATTGAGTATACCCGGGCAGGCTGATAGTTTGGAGGAGGCAGAGGCGCTTCCAACGGCAGGTAAGCCCGATGCACATTAAGCCTAGTAGGAGCCGGCAAAGGCGTTGCGCTAGGAACCCAAGCAACCGAGGGCTTAGTCCTAGGACAGAGAGTCCGAGTAGGTGCCGGCAAAGGATGTGATTTTGATGTCGGGCGTTCCAGGGTCGTCCCAGGATGCAAAGAGGCGACAACCGACCAAGAACCTGAAGCAGCTGAAGATTTGGGAGTTGCAGACATGATGAAGGATTGCGAACACACTGGCAGCGGAGGTGACAGGAGGAGTTCGCTTGGCACATTCTCCCCCAAAGTTTCATCAAAGCTTGAAACAGTATCCATCACATCGCTAGCCGCGGCACGCCCTGGACCCAGAGGATTATTCCTATAACGCTTGACCCTGACTGGCGAAAAAGCCGCAGTGTCGTGCTCTGCGTGATGCCCTGAGGAAGGTTCAATGAAGTCAACTGCCATGATTGAAGCATGCAGGGTCAGGTCAGTGAACATCTCAAAGACCAAAGGAATTAAGGCGAACTTCGGGGAGTGGTGCGGAGTGCCCAAAGATGATCTGCACGATCAACTGGAACGGAACGCAGCCCGTAAAGCGCTCGGGAACCCAGGTGGATGTCAAAGCAAGACTGCTGGGTCTGGACCCGTGAAACCTTATTCGAAAACTCCCAAATCAAAGTCCAAAGCAACTTGCGCAAGGCCAAGTCCTCGAGATCACTGGTGTGATGCCCGAGAGGAAGCCAGCCGAAGCCGGACGACATCCGCGTCCCCCGCGGGAACGCTTGCACGCCGCCTAATGCGGAAAGAAATTACTTAGAAGTGTAATGCCAAGATAAGCTGCATCAAATGTCTTGCTCAGATATCTTGTATAAGCTGCATCGAATGTCTCTAGCTATACAAAGCAGTTCAAAAGCAAAGCTAGCCAGCATTGTACTGGATTGGTGTGTGGCTTGAACCAAAAATGACAAAGTACGGTGATCTTTCACAACCAGCAAACAGCTATGAGTAAACACATGACCCGTCAGAGGCAGAAGTTAATCGGAAACGACTTTACGCTGATTGTGCACGTGTCATTTCTAGGTTCCAACTTCTGGTGCGCACAAGCAATACTCAATGAGATCAAGATTTGCAAAAAGCTGTCCATAGAGAGGATTATCCTCTTCATGGCATGAGGGCGACAATGGTGAAGGCTGCACACATCCAGCGCATTTGCAGTCTATTCTTAAAAGAAGGCTAGATGGAAGGCTGTTGGGAATGCAAGACGCCTTCAGTGAAACTCTGAAGTTTTAGGGACTGATCATTTGCCAGTTCTATGTATTCCAACAACAGCGTTCTTGAAGGCTGTAGCCGCACGCAGCAAGGACGAGGGCTGCTTGCTTATGATAGCACAAGAACTTCTTGCACGCCTCGGTCCATTGGGCCAAAGAGATGAGTCGGTAAGCAACAGCGATGGAGCAGCAAAGTCCTGCAAGGTTTTGATGGACATTCCTTCTAAAGACATTTGGCTCCCTGGGGTCTGATTTTTGCCTTCTGGTTCAGGGCATTGGGCTTTCCTTCAGGGGGTTGTTCATCATGACCTTTCGAAGGAGATGAAGTACTGCCGGAACCCTTCCTTGGAGTGCTGGCTGCTTTGCGGCAACTCCTTTGGTTTAGCACCCCCACACGTGACTGGGGCGGTGATGTTCTGCCAACAGGGTGTTCGAGAGGCGCGGGGCTTTCCTTTTGTTGGAAGGCGTTGGGGCCAACTATAAAGACAGGGAAAGCGAAAGTCGGGGAAAGTTTGAGCAAGCTGAGGATATCGCAGTTGTGGCATCTCGGTGCCAAAAGGATAGCCCCTCGAAACAATGACATCGCATTTCCTGTTAGGGTGAATGTCAAGTGAGCACTTGTTCCTGAGAACAAGTGGAAGGGTGATCTCAATTAAACCTTCGACCCTTGCAGGAATTCACTGCAACGTTTGGGATTGCGAAGTGCTGCTGTCAGAATCATGCGGCTGGTCAAGCAGCTGTGGGTACTGCCACTCTTGCAGGAGACGAGGTAATGAAGCTCAATCTCATCTTTATGCCACGCAAACTGTGAAATTTCCTTGCAAGAGGATCGATTCATCAATGCCTCTAAACATCGCAAAGCCTGCCTTGCCCAATCTTGCTGGTTGTAGAATGGTTGTAGAGGAAGTGTTCTCTGGGAGTTTCAGAGATAGGGTTTTTCGGCTTGCTAGCCCAGCGCGGAGCTTCTGCGACCTGCTGAAGGAGCTGAATATTCGCTGTCTTTTCGTGGGTCAGAATACTACCAAGCTTGAGAAGCTCCGCAGCAAGTTTGATGGGGGAAGATGTGAATGACAGGCACGATGGTATGATCATCGACCCGTACATGCACGACTCCAAGGTGATGCAAGTCGAAGAAATTTTGAACTTCATGTTCACACAGCCCTTCACCCCAGGATCGGCCCGGGTCCCAGTTAAAAATGCGGTTTTTTAGTACTGAAATCGACGGTTCTGGGTGGGCTCTTGTTTTCTGGATTTTTGGACCAAACCGAGCCTTCACCGGTTTGGATCCTAAATCCTAATTCGAGGAAGCCTCCATCGAAAGAAAGCTGCAGAGGGGCTTCTTTGGTACTTCCAGGATTGGAGTAACCCCAGGCGAACCTTTTGCATTCACTTGGCCTTCAACAATGTGCGCCGATGGTGTTTTGGCAAAAAGCATCAAATTCGACCAGATGTCCTCTGCTGAATTAATTAAGCACCGAAAAACGACCTCATCGATGATCTTGAGCCGATCACACGGCATTGCACCGTACCTCACGCCGAAGCTGTCCGTAAAGGTGCAGCCAAAGAAGGCAAGATGGGGACGAGATAGAAATGGGGAAAAAGCGAAGAATGGACAATAAAATGAAAGTACGGTTGGCCGCAAGAGGCTTCTTGCGAGGCAACCTTGATGGCTCGTTGATAAGAGATGGAAAAAAGGGTCTTGCAAGAGGCTTTTTAAGACCACCAGCTTGTAAGTGGCAAGGAGAGTTGTGAAGGTAACTTGGCAGGCCACAGGAAGTGGCTACACCAAGAGTTCCTTGCAAGAGTTTTTCAGGATGTTTCAGGGCTTTTTAACCTTCAATTCTGATGAAGGGCAGTTCACAGCCTAGTTTTGGTCAAGGGGGGGTCGTATTTTTCAATTTTAAAGGCAAAATAGTCTTCGGAGACCCCCCCTGGCCTCAAACTCCGACCCCCACTTGGGAGGGAAAGTTTGCCCCTATCGGTGAAGGCTCGTGGTCAAAAACCCAGAAAACGAGGCCACCCAGAACCGTCGATTTCAGTACTAAAAATTCGCATTTTTAATAGTGGCCCGGGGCGATCCTGGGGTCACCCTCATTTGGGGTGTTTTTGGGAGTCAGGAAGCGAAGAAGTCCAGCTCGGAGGACAGACAGTGTGGGTCAGCAGACCGATAGCAGCGCGCGACGACACCACAGGTGAGGCGCTTGATGTTGGTTTGGCATATGAGGGCATGTTGCGTGAGTGACGTGCACTTGAGTCACTTGCAGTTGGTGATGTGATGTGGTCGGTTGACAGCAAGAAGAAAGTGATATCCATTACATGGGTAAGTGCCGCAAAGCAGAAGAGAATCGAGGGTAAGGAGAATGCTCTTGTACGATGCCGGATTGTGGCACGGGACTTCAACCACGGGGCGTCGGCCTCACAGGAAGTAAACAGCAAAACGTGGCGGGATTTGACGTATCCACAGCATTCCTCTATGCAGATCTAACAGATGGAGAGGTAGTCGTAGCACTGCCAAAAGGCGTCACCTTGTACGGGTTACGCATAGCAGCGCAACAATGGCAGCGGCACCTCACGAGGAAGCTGCGAGACCGCTCACAACAGAAGCAGCAAAGAGATTCAGATCGACGCTGAGTAAACTATCTTGGCTAAGCATGACTCGAAGAGACGTTCAGTACTATGTTTCATGTTCGCCCGAGGGCAAGCGGAACCGTTGGAGAAGCGCGACAGGGCCATGCGGATGGTTTTGCGGTACTTGAAACACATCGAGAAAGACTTGAGACTCAGATGCTACGTGGACGCATCGTGGGGCTCTGAGCGCAGCGTGAACAGGCGATCCATCAGTGCAGGCTGTATCCTCTTCGGATCAGTGTGCCTGAAAGTGTGGTCGAGACTGCAGGCAAGCGTAGCCTTGTCGTCGGCAGAGGCGGAGTTATATGGTTTAGTGAAGGGTGCCAAGGAGAGCCTTGGACTCAGACACACATCGTTGAGAGTTTGGGGTCTAGGGTTTGGGGACGCCCTCCTAAACCCTGAATCCGGAAACCCAAGCACGGGTCTCACTGAAAGGTTTTGGGGTTTAGGGTTTGGGGGGTTTAGGGTTTAGGGTTTAGGGTTTAGGGTTTAGGGTTTAGGGTTTAGGGTTTAGGGTTTAGGGTTTGGGTTTAGGGTTTAGGGCTTAGGGCTTAGGGTTTAGGGTTGTCCGAGCATTCACTAGTCAAGCAGCTTGTCAAGCGTTGGAAAAAAGCCCACCCACCCAAGAAACCCATAACATTTTTGCGAAAATACAAAGTTCACTCAATACATTCCCAGTAGTTGGTTTTTGACGGACCCAAAACCCGAAATCTAATCTAAGGCCCACAACAGGCCCTTTATGGATATTCTCTGATAGACTCATAGCCTCATGAGGAATTCGTTCCAGCTCCTCATGGTCGACATCCATGAAGTTGCTCCCGGCTCGGCTCCACTCAGGACCGCTTCAGGCGCTTCCCCCGCTTCGGTGGGCGCCCATAGTCCAAACTTAACTTGTTCTGCCCGCTTTGCGATTTCTTTACCCTCAATCGTAAACAAATCAAAGGCTTCAGCATCACTGTCTCAAAGAACGTCTCCCAAAGAACGCCGCGGGCGATGCTGCTGTCTGCGGCTGGCTGCACCTCTTCAGCCATCAGTGCGTCCTGCTCGAAAAAAAAGGATCCAAGGTTTAGGCCGCTTCTTGTGACACAGCGCCTCCTCCTCAGAAAGAGCCAGGGACCGCTCTTCGTCGGTCGCGAAAGCATCCCACGCCAAGGGTGCGTCAAACAGGTCTGCGGGTGGACATTCGTCGGTCGCCAGCGCTGCCCGCACCAAGGGTTGAGAAATGCCTGCGGCATCCTCCGGCTGGACAATCTGCGGAAGTGCATGCGTGCCGGCGCTACTGCGACGTGTCTGCTTGCATAGCCGAGCTGCCTGCAAAGCCATCCAAAGTCCGTCGAGTCAAAACCGTCCAAGCCGCCGGAAAGAGTAATCGTCGGAAGCCCGAGCCAGGCCATCAGCAATGCCGGAAACGCCGGCAACAAGAACGCCCATGAGTCCTCACGCCAGAGAGCGGCTTGTGCCATCTGCGCTGCCACGTCCAGGTGTGACAAACAGAAGACGCGGTGACGCTCGGTCACCTTAGGTGGCGGCAGCGCCCACCACATCTCAGATGCTGCCCGCGTGGGCTCTGCGCCAGCCATGCGCAGCAACAGCACCAACGCCAGAGATGCGGCACGCGCCATCGAACGTCGAGCTGCTCTGCGCAGTGCGTTGGACGTGCAAGCCGCAAACCTATAGACCCTAAACCCGGGCGGGTGTAAGGTCTCAGAGCAACTGCCAAAGCATTTAACCTATGGGATACACTCTTGCAATTTTTTTTGGACCACCCCGACCCCACAGCCCTAATGCAACAGAGTGGAATGAGTAGCTTGCTATAAAATCAAATCAGGATACAAGGAAAGTTGAGTTGCACGGGGGGCAGAGAGATTTTTTCGTGCCATCTTATTGCTACGACAGTGTGCTCGGGTATTGCTGTCTTGAAAAGTCGCCAGCACCCTAAATATACAGAAACAACAGTAGTTGCTTTGTGAGTAGCTCAGTGTGTAATGACGTGCCTGCCAGAGCATCTGATTGCAACACGCGGGCCTTTGCAACGACACAGACTTTTGTTTCTTGGTTGGGATAGTGCTAATGCCCACCAGCAGCATAACCGATGACGCGAGTAGGAGCGTAAGACCATAGCAGGTCCAGCCGTAAACACGAGCTTAAACATTCCTTGTGTTTCGCGTTTCCCATATGCGCACAAGTTTGAACATTCTGCAACCGTCCTTTTGTTAGCACGGGTTCGGACTGACTTATGGAAACTCTGCTTGGAAAGTGTGCTTCACATTGTTATGGGCGCGCACGGAAACCCTGCACAGGCAGTGGTGCTAAGTGAAACCCTGCAGCAAATGAATGCCGACAGACATGGATGCTACCAAGAATGGACCTTCCCAACCCCCCCTTCCCCTCCAAACCCCAGGAAGCATGATGGACAAGAACTGGCTTTCACAGGGTTCTGATGAGGTTAGAGTTCGAAACATGAGACGTCCCGACATTAGCTTCCAAGAAGTTCAAGAGTGTGGCCAGCACTGGTCTTTTCCGCAGCCAGCAAAAAATAAACTGCCGCCTAGAGGGCCAGGCAGCAGCTAGGGGTCTTTTGGACTCACCACACAATGGCCAACGGGCAAGTTGAAATAGTTTCAAGAGGGCGCCCAATCTCTTCGACTTCATTCAGCTCGCCCTCTAAGCTTCGCTAAAATCCTTCTTGTTTTTGTGTCCATTGATGTCCAGATTAAGCTCTGCACCTTTTGCTGACCGTTCCAAGAATTCCGTGCCCATTGGTGTACAGCACTTGCAGATAGTCCAGCTATCATCAGATTATCCCATCACTTCTCGCCGACAACGGTCAGATTCCAGCAAATATTGATGCATTGCACCAACATTCATTAATGCCCGACATCTTGCTGGATCACATGATCCTTTTTTCTAAACATGCCCCTTCCAGTGCCCGCATTGGAGCCCAGTCTTGCTGCATTATCTCTACTGCAGTCCACATTTGGATTTGCCATGGCGTTTACAAGAGTATATTTTTCTGTTTAACAAACCTAAAACCAAAAGCGGCCACGTTGGTTGGCTTATAAACTACAAAGCTATCAGAACAAAACGCACTAAGAAACCACGAACTAAGCAAATTAAAGTTAGGGAAATGCTTAACACCCCTCAACTCCTTTAACCTGAAAGGTTTGAAGCGGGTACCAACCGGGCCTAGGGGGTCCAAGCGGTTCTTACCAATCCAACCGCGGAAAACCAACACCCCCTACGGGGGAACTTGGGGGACTGGGGCTCTGCTTCTGTAGTCATTTCCTGTACTTGTGCCGTGGAGTGGGAAGAACTCGTTTGTGGGTTGCAGGCCGCGGTTCAAATGCCCAGGGAGCATGGCTTTCTGAAACCAAGAGGCAGCGGTGGCTTCTGCGATCTGGGGCGGAGTCGTTTATGTGGAATTTGCGCGAGCCTGGCAGTGCCAGAAAACCTGCGAATCAATGCCAGGCACGTGGAAAAACGCAGAACACTGCAGAGCTGCTATATTCGACAGTGCCTTACGCTTTGTACCAGACCTGGTTGTTGTGCACTGCGTCACATCAAAAGGAGGTGTCCCGCAACACACGATGTCCAACCAAACTACAGCATGCCACCCGCGCTGCAGCTGAATGGTAGTGTTCACTGTTGTTGCTTATTCGGTCGCATTATCTTCCATGCCAGGACACGTCGAAGAACGCGTCTACATCGGTGCGACATCACTATTGAATTCCAACGGGATGTGAACCTAAGCAAACATGCCGTTTTTAGCTTTGGAGATGCCAGCATTATCTGGCATCAAGACATCACACTTCTGAGCCAGTCGAATCAAGCGGGGCAGTTTGATCACTTCGTTGGTGAGGATAGTTCTGGTTTGGTGTCTTTACAGAGCCTGCATTTTCGCGCTCATGCCCAGCTATTTGTTGCAAAGGTGCTTGTCGGTGCTAGCGCAGCAGAGCACAGAACTGAAAGGGCTTTCAATACTGAAGGAGCATCGCTGCCAACAAGTGCTGAGCAGACGGACTTACCATGGCGCCATATGCAGAGTTAACATTTTCACACTTGTGGGGCTAGCTGCGAACAGTGCCAGGCATCACACCGGGATCTGGGGTTTGCAAAGAAGGAGTAGCACATGGTGCACATGAGGACTTCTCTGGGAGCCGTGCAGAACGCGCAGGCAGATACGATTAGATGTGATTAGGTTGTTGGTAGCTTCGGGAAATGCAGCAGCCGACGAATGTCGCGAAGCAAGATTGCCGAACACAGGCTGTCTCTGAATGGGCAGCTCTGCACGAGGTGCTGTGGCAAAATGAGATTGGGAAAGCTGTCAACTGCACTCACCTTTGTGTGCGCGGTCTCACACCTTCAGTGTCACAGAATTCACTGTCTCACCTCTCCAATAATTTGCTCCAAAGACGGTGCAACTCGCCCGCAAATGAGCAGAGCTCGCTCGCTCAGCGTTTAAACAAAATAGTCGTAGTCGTAGTCGTAGTCGTCGTCGTCGTCGCAGTCGTAGTAGTAGGAGGAGGAGGAGGAGGCGGAGAAGGAGGAGGAGGAGGAGGAGGAGGAGGAGGGTAGGCCGCGAGAGGAGGTGGAGAGGAGGAGGAGGAGGAGGGGAGGAGGAGGAGGAGAGGCGGAGGAGGAGGCGGGAGGCGGAGGAGGAGGAGGAGGAGGAGGAGGAGGAGGAGGAGGAGGAGGAGGAGGAGGAGGAGGAGGAGGAGGAGGAGGAGGAGGAGGAGGAGGAGGACGAGGGAGGGCGAGGGAGGAGGAGGAGGAGGAGGAGGAGGAGGAGGAGGTGGAGGAGGAGGAGGAGGAGGAGAGAGGAGCGAGGAGAGGAGGAGGAGGAGGAGGAGGAGGAGGAGGAGGAGGAGGAGGAGGAGGAGGAGGAGGAGGAGGGGAGGCGGAGGAGGAGGAGGAGGAGGAGGAGGAGGAGGAGGAGGAGGAGGAGGAGGAGAGGAGGAGAGGAGGGGAGGAGGAGGAGGAGGAGGAGGAGGAGGAGGAGGGGAGGAGAGGAGGCGGCGGAGGAGGAGGAGGAGGAGGGAGGAGGAGGAGGAGGAGGAGGAGGAGGAGGAGGAGGAGGGGAGGAGGGAGGAGGAGAGGAGGAGGAGGAGGAGGAGGAGGAGGAGGAGGAGGGGAGGGAGGAGGAGGAGGAGGAGGAGGAGGAGGAGGAGGAGGAGGAGGAGGAGGAGGGGAGGAGGAGGAGGAGGAGGGAGGAGGAGGGAGGAGGAGGAGGAGGAGGAGGAGGAGGAGGAGGAGGAGGGAGGAGGAGGAGGAGGAGGAGGAGGAGGAGGAGGAGGAGGAGGAGGGGAGGAGGAGGAAGGGAGGAGGAGGAGGAGGAGGAGGAGGAGAGGAGGAGGAGGAGGAGGAGGAGGAGGAGGAGGAGGAGGAGGAGGAGTCGGAGGAGGAGGAGGAGGAGAGGAGGAGGAGCGGAGGAGGAGGAGGAGGGGAGGAGGAGGAGGAGGAGGAGGAGGAGGAGGAGGAGGAGGGGAGGAGGAGGAGGAGGAGGAGGAGGAGGAGGAGGAGGAGGAGGAGGAGGAGGAGGAGGAGGAGGAGGAGGAGGAGGAGGAGGAGGAGGAGGAGGAGGAGGAGGAGGAGGAGGGAGAGGATGGAGTCGTAGTGTCGTAGTAGTCGTAGTAGGTGTAGTAGTAGTAGTGTCGTAGTTCGTAGTAGTGTAGTAGTCGTAGTAGTCGTAGTAGTCGTAGTAGTCGTAGTAGTCGTAGTAGTCGTAGTAGTCGTAGTAGTCGTAGTAGTCGTAGTAGTCGTAGTAGTCGTAGTAGTCGTAGTAGTCGTAGTAGTCGAAGTCGTAGTCGTAGTCGTAGCCGTAGTCGTCGTAGTAAAGAGCTTAGAGCTTGGCGACCAGTGCTGACACTAGGCCCAGGAAGCTTGTTATGTCCAGCAGATTTGGGCTCGAGCCCGTCCTTAGAATGAAAATCTCCCTCATGAAATGAAATAGATACATCTTCCGACAACCTCTTGCGACAGGGCTTTGGTCTGGAGCAAATCACGCCAAAACATGCCAACATGATGCGAAAGTTGACAACAGCGCCAACGCGTGGTTTTGAGGCCCCCGAAGATGCAATTTGGTGCAGACGTTGCTTGTGGGAGAGCACCACATCGCTTTTCACTTGAAAAAACTAGATTTTTCTGTCATCTTTGGCTGGTCACATGATGACTTGGTCAAATTTGCGTTTGGGGCTCTTCATTCATGCAGTTTGTTGGCACCGGTTGATGTTGTAGAAACTCTTTGACAGTAAGTATCATGTTCGCTTAAGTTTTCATTGGACATGTGCGAGATTTGGCACCATCTTCCCAACCACTACCGAGTGAGTGCACGCTGTGCCATGCGCTTGACCAATGCAATTGTGACCTTCGCTGGACCCTCAGAATGGCGCGGGAGCAGCCGGCAGCCGGTCTGCTAGGACCCTTAGCGCATGCTCTCATTGTCAGCAGTCTTGCCATCCAAGGCTGTTTCCAAAGCAAGCAGTGAGGCTTGCTTTGCTTTGGTTTTCAGTGGATAGTGATTGGAATGGATGTCATCAGCGCTCACAGCAATCATGAATCATTGGGGCTAAATCCTTGCCGCACAATTGGATAAAACAAGCCGGCAGCTGCCACAAGATGTTAAAGTTTTTCGCCTGGTTATTGTCCGCAAATGCTAGCATCACGGCTATGCCCACCTTGGTTGTGTGCATGGTCTTTTCAGCCCTCAAACAGTCATCATGTGTGGTGAACCTTGATGTGAACCTTGGTGGAAGGCCTCGTCGAGCTTTTGCAACCCTGAGATATTCCCCCCTTGCGACGTGGGGGTGCGGATTGGCCGGGACGCCCCAGGTCTCTGGCTCCTCAGCAGCAAAACTGCAAGGGTTCACGGATGTTCATGGCAGAAGAAAGTTCTTTGACCAGGACCACAAATGGAACTCGGCTGGCCGTAAAAGCGCTCCTTGGCTGTGACATGCTTGTCAGAACCATTTTTGCATTGCGGCATGCAGCTTCCGGATGTCATGAACTGTTTAAAACTTCGATTCTAGTTAAGTCAAAATAGCGATTACCTGAGTCTGGGCCTCCCTTATCTGATGGATGGTGATGTCAGGAGCCGATCCAGCCGGTTCCTCCGCATCAGCGGGCCTGAGGGTGTGAAACTTTATGTTCTGTGCCCCAGGGCTTGAGGGTGTACCGAGATTTGCGAGATCACCTCAAAGTAGTATACTGTTCTGGTTTGGAGCCTAGCAGAGCATAGCCTTTCAATTTTCTGCTGGGCACTGACCGAATGTTGCCATATCAGGAGACTTCCGCCAGTTTCGCGCCGCCATGAACTGGCACTACCAGATGAAGCAACCAGGGCGCAATGGGACAAACACGCTGATATGTCCATTTGAAGAAGTGAAAGGAGAGAGGGAGAGGAAAAAGGGCGACTCTGCAGGTACAGGCGGCAGAGAAGGCCATCATTTCTATCCAAGTCGCTTGGACCGTTTACAAGACTGTTATGTTTGGGCCCTCCACTTCTGACTCTTGGATCAGTTTCCCTGTTCCTCACATCAGTGCAGGCTGGGCACGATGCCTCAATAGCCATCGCCAAAGGCAGCCGCATTCAGTGTGTGTTGGAGCTGGCACCTTGCCTGAGAGTGATTTCGTTTCAAGCGTGTTGGAGGGCTGAAGCTACATGTTGTTGAAGCGGAGGCTGAAGCACACCCCCTTTGTTTTCTCCAGACACACACGCAACGCGGAAAGTTCTGAAAAGCTCGCAAGCATGTCAACGAACAGTCTGCATGAAAGATCCTGGAACTTGTGAACCCATGAGCGTCTTTGAGGCACGAGGCATCCATGTCATCCTCTGTATCGTTGCTTTCAGACCAGGAAAGGCTCTTCGAGATTCGCTACTTTCCAGAGGCGCGGCCTCTTGCAGCTGACCATGGGCGGCGATCTGAGTTGTGGAGCAGGATTGAGGGCAGAATCAAGGTTTGTACGAAGCTCCGAAGCCTGCAGAGAAGAAGCTTCAAAGCCTGAATATGTCATCTTGAGTTCCAATATTCACGGCAAGGCAAGATCCTGGTTTCATAGATGCTGTTGGGTACGTGCACCGGATGGCTAACTGTTGCTCCTGGTTTGTTCTTGTCTTCATTGAAAGATCCCACTGTGTTCAATTCAACAGACACTCCAGGTCCTTGAATGATTTCGGAGCATGCCTCGGAAACAGCTCCATCTCACTTGAGGTGTTTGCTTTTGGGCTTGCATGCGGCTCCGAAAGTTCGCGTCGTCTGAGTGTTGTCAGATGATCATTTTTCAAGAAGAGACGGTCGGCCGAAGCATTGACTGATCCGGACGCTGCTGAAACAGAAAAGCACGAATCACTTTGAGAAAGTTCTTGCTCACCAAGCCCTCACCAAACAGTTGGTGCCCACGAGACTTCGGGACGGTTCGGCAAGGCTGACAATGCGGCAGCTGCCTCGAAAGAGGTCTGAAATCAATATTTCGTTCCGGGTCATGCGGTTAGCAGGCAGTTGTTCTGATTGTTCTGAATTGTGCATGGAGGCGGTGAACAACTTCCAGAGGAACTGGAGATGCTCAGTTCGAAAACGGACGTGAGTGCGAGAGTGAGCGTGCTGAGCCGTTCTTATATGATATCATTCGCAGCCATGTGTTTTCGCGAGCTGATCTTGCAGCTTCTAGCATTGGCGCAGCATAGGCACAAGGTGATGGTGGTGATATGCATAAGCCACAAGTAGCCCTGTGATCAGCACGTGAGGATATGCTTTGGAGACCGTCCGAGATCGATGCGACTGCGAAGATGGGCCATGTCCAACACAGTGCTTTGACGAATCGTTCAGGCATTTTCTAGGTTCTCGTCGTTCTAGGCCATGCGAAGAGAGACTTTTTGAGAGAAGTTTGTGAGGGCATGTCTTGAGGGGATATCCTCTCCGAGGTTCGACATTGGCATCATGGTGGGTTTCGGACTGCGTTTGAAGATGCAGTTCACTTGGCTCCCAAAGGTGGTGGAGCTGGTGTATTCTGTGGACCAGTGGCGCAACGTCAACCATCATGAGCCCTGAAGGGATTTACAAAGCTTGGCAAGTTTGGCTGACTGTGAGGAGGCTTAGATGGCCTTTGGGGTTAAATTTAACTGTTCGGGTTGAGAAGATTCAAAGGGCTTGCGGCTTAGGGTAGCGTGTAGCATGTGATTCCTCTGCGCAGGAAGCTCATGCACTGATGGCTTACTTCAGCCACTTGGCAGCGGTGTTTCGGATTCTCAGGATGCCAGGATTCTCAGGATGAGCATCACCTGCACTTGCAGGTTCCCCATTCCGCAGTGCTTTTGTACTGTCCTACGATGGTGGCGGCAACGATGGAGTCTTCAATGTGTTTCTGGCTCGAGGCGCAAGTGCTCTTGAACCTCAACCCTCATCCCACGAGCAATTTTTCTCTGCGTTTTGGAGAGTAAAGTACGCAAGACTGGTTGAGGCCAAGAGCTGTGGCGGATTGGTCGGAAGCCCCTGAATCTGGGACTCCCGGCCAAATAATTGCCCGAAGATTGGTCCATGTTCTGTGCAACTTCTTCAAGTTCCATTTGTTATTTTTTCGCAGGCACGGATTTGTCATGAAGAATGGGCGAGGTTGGGGTTTCTTGAGGGGGGGCTCGCGTTCAATTGTCGCGAAGCATTCCACATGACTTCTATGGAAAACACAGGGCTGTAGTTTGGATGGCTGGCGGATACTGGCAGCTCGCTCCTGTCAGTTGCATTCTGAAGCTTCAAGGATGTTCCTTTTTTTCCAATCAGAGGGTCAAAAGGCTTGTGTTGATCATCTTTGCTCCGCTTCAGACAGGAACGGGCTACCACCGGCTGGCCAGCTATCTGCCTCAGGTAACCGGTGCGAGTGAGCTGGGGACGGTGGCCTGCGCAGCTTTGGAGGAGGCCCTTGATGGGCCATCACTTATATTACCTGACATGCCCTTCCCAGCATCTCTGGACGAACCCTGGTCCTGAACGAAAGGTTAAGGCGGTTAAGGAGTCATTCAACATTTCGCACAGCCGGATTAGACAGCAGGAGGGCGATTGGATCGATCTGAAGTACAGCTTCGGAGACTCTCTGGCCTTGGGCTTCGCCGGAAAGCTCATGGGCTTTTCTGGTTTGGCAGCTCCCAGCAAGAAGGTGGGTACTTCAGTTTCCGCGTGTTGCATCATGAGCCGGCTTGTGCAGCTGAAAATCCTCGTGATGTTCCAGCGTGTCTCAAGCTGTATCGCCATCGTGAGCATCGAGAGGTGGGCCCTTGGATTCGGCGATTTTACGATCGCCTGGAGCATCATCGCAACGAGGTTCACGGATCTCGTCTTGCTTTCCTCGAACTTTCTCATTTTCATCCTCTTCCGCCTTGATACTTTAATCCTCTGCACTGAGGTGCCGCGTGCAATGCTCGAGAAGATCTGCGAAGGGGACTGCAAGAATGTGGTGTTAAGCAGGCGATAGGCTGCGATAGGTGACGACTTTGTCTTCAGGCCCTGCAAAGCTTTCAATTGACAGGAGCTTGGCGAGCGAGAGGTGGCCGCTTCCATCCAAGCGGAATTTGCCGCCATCGTCCAGGAGGCGGCTCCGCTAAGCATGTCTGTTCGCACATGTTCGCACACTCTGGACAAGCAAACGGATCGTCTGAAGATCTTTAATAAGACCTTGGCGTGTAGAGTTTGGCGGCACGCTTGGGGTTTCAGGGAGTGGACATTTTCTGTTTACTACTTAGTATTATAATTATAATTATATTTTTAATTATAATTATTAATTTATTGTTATTATTATTATTGTTATATTTTTTTTTTTTTGGGGGGGGGGGGGGGGGCTTGGGGCTTAGGGTAGGGGGTTTAGGGTTTAGGGTTTAGGGTTTAGGGTTTCGGGTTTAGGGTTTAGGGTTTAGGGTCTTAAAGAAGTGCAAAAAAAGGGGCCACACAAAAATGGGTCCCCGCTTCAGGTGCTGGTCGACTACCTCGAAGAGCTGGAGAGGAAGAGGGTCAGCGTGGAGGGCATCGTATTGACTGGGGGCTGTGCACTGAACGTGGTGGTAAACCAGCTTATTCGCGACAACCTCACCGAAGCAATGTCAGAAGAGCCAAACCATAGCAAGCCGCAGGATGTCTACGTACCACCAGCTCCCAACGATTCGGGACTCACGGTCGGAGGGATTTGGTCCGTGTTGCCGCCAACCGGGCCGAGGCAAAAACTACAGTACCTGGGCTTCCGTTTGTGGGATTTGGAGACTTTGGACAAGGCCGCAGAAGTGCGAGGGGCCCGCCGCCTCTCGGAGTTGGGCGGCGTGGAGTTCTTGGCCCATCTGCTGGTGGGAGGTCACGCAGGTCACGCAGGTCACGCAGGTGATGGTAGCACAGCCTCCATTCTCGGCAGCAGCAGCGAGAGCAGCGACAGGGAGGGCGAGGCCAAAAACCGCACGCGAAGGCCCATCATGGCTGTGGTCCGCGGGCGCCAGGAGTTTGGACCTCGAGCTTTGGGGCACCGGTCCCTCCTTGCGGTCCCTGACTCGCGGGATCTACGCGACCGAATGAACCGGCTCAAGTCGCGGCAGTGGTACAGGCCGGTAGCACCTATGATCGCGGAGGAGGGGTTGGAAGAAGTTTTCGGACACAAGTATCTGTCTCCCTCCATGGAGTTTGCGCCGATTGTCAGGGAGGACGTGCGAGAGCGCTTCCCCGCCCTGGCACACTTTGATGGCACTGCCCGACATCAGTCCGTGAGCAAAGGGGATGAGCCCTGGGTCCCTTGTTGTCGTGAGATGTTGCTTTTCATTGGAGTGTCAAGTCTGAGAGTGCGCTTCTCATGCAGAGGTTCACGCCCTATTGCTGGCAGTGGGCAAGCTGATTGGGCTGCCTGCACTGATCAATACGAGCCTTGTACTTCTTGGACATTGGAGTTGGGATTGTTGAGGGCTTTGGCCAGGTCCGTGCGGCAGATATGATGTAAGTTTGAGCAGCCAGGAGCTTCAACTCTCGTGGCAAGCCTATCGTCAACACGGACCCCTGGCAAAAGCCTGAAACCTTCGCATTGCAAGGAGCGAAGGCGCATCACCCTCCACTCGAGCTCTCACCTAGCAAAGGTGGCCGAGTCCTTGCAGATGCTGGACGAACTCGCGGATCTCGACTACGTGCTGATCGAGGAGCGCCTGGGTTTTCTCCAACTTTGTGATGCATTCCGAATATCAGTCATGTTCCATCATGTTTCATCCAACATGGGCTCTGAACAAGCCCGACTGCGTGTAATTATACAATATTATGCGCAATATTTTTCAGGGCCTGGGTTTGTTCCTTTGTGTCATTTTTGGTGCCCTGGCAAGGACTGGCTGTTCCGTGCCCCGGAAAAGCTGCAGCCTCAGAGATGAGGGATAATTGCAACAGGAATCGTTCAATGCGTCCTGAGCTGTGCAATCCGGGCTTCTTGCGGCTTGTTTTGACACGCTTGGTTTTGTCCGGTGCTCGGACTAAGGAAGCAGATCGTCCACGCAGACGTGCCGAGAGCTGGAGTGGAGTGGTTCTCGCGGCGATGAGCCGATGCCCTGGCCATTGATCCTGGAGATACCTGAAGCAATCTGAAGCAGTTGGAGATCGACACAGTGGAGCTTTCGCCGCCGGGGTCGCCGGGGTGCGTCGTGTGCGCTGCTGCCGAAGCTCGCAGCATGCGTTTGATGCATTGTCGAGTACTTGGCATTTCGTGGACGTGTAGCAGCAATTTATGTCCCTGCGCGGCCGGCCCATGACCGAGCAAGTGCGCTCTATCCTCATCAACAGTCGCGGCCTTTGAATGAGCTGCTGAGACGGTTCTTTCAATCTGGAGACAGAGGACCATGGTACTCCTCTGTAGCTGGTCGGCTGGCATCCTGCGCTTTGGGTTTTTTTGCCCAAAACCATGTCAGAAAGCTGCTGTGAAAAGCAAACGCGGTGACAACTTTGTGTCCGCATGCTGTGGCCAAAAGGGTTGGCATGGACGGGTCTTGTGAGAGTCGTGGGCTTGATCTTTTTTTTTTCAAAAGAGGCAAGAAGCAAGAACAACCCTCAAGAAGCTTCACCGTTTCAAGTTCCGCACCCTGACATGAAAGACCTGAGCCCTTCCTTGCCCTATGGTAGCCAGACTTGCCATCTACTGGGTTTGCCATCGGCTTGTCAGGGTTTCGTCCAAGCTCGTTGAAGCCTGCCCCGTTTCAAGCCTTGAAGGGCTTTGTTATGTCGAGCTTGCAAAGTAGAAGCACTCGACTTGCAGATATCGTGAGCAGCAGAACACCTGTGTGTCCTTGCACATGCGAGATCACGCCAGCAGCCCCAAGACCCAGTGTAGTAGACCACCTGGGACCATAGGTCTGTGCAATGAGGGGTCGCGTCCTGTCGCGCGACTCGCGTGAGGGTCATGCCTCTCGGCATCATTCATTGCACTCCGTTTGGCTTCGGCCTAGGTATGGAGCATCCCAAACCTGAGAAGATCAGTGCAAGAAGCCGCTGGATGCTGGATAAGCTTTCCGCCTGGAGTTCAAAACCGTATACCCCGAGATGACATGAAGTGTCTTCATGTGTTGCCCCAGCAATCTGCAACGAAGCTGGCATGTCTTTTGTAGCTTGTTTTGGAGGTCGCGTACGCATCGCTGATCCCGGACCCGGGGGGGGGGGTACGTGACATGCACAAAATGAGAGAACACAACAAGAGCTGTTGAAGTGCGAGGAAGATCAGAGATCACGTGAGGATGCTTTTGTTTTCCAAACGAAGCTTCCCAGGAGGACCTGCCAGCGAGCCCTGAGCAGCGCAGGTGGGGGTGCGGGAACCGTGGAGGGCACTTTTGTAGCCACATTCTGCGTCTCAGTACTGGTACATACTGGTACATACTGGTACTAGCTTGAAGCATTCCTCTGCAGAGCTTCTTCGAGATGCCAGGTGGAGGTACGGATGCGTGCCTCGGCAAGTGTGGAACATTTCTGAGGAAGCCCTCGTTTTAGTTTTTCTGAGGTCTCTTCAGTGATTCAGGTCCAGTATTGACCTTGAAAAACACGAGTCACCAGAGAGCCACTCGAGACCCTACAAGGCCTTGGGATGCTTCGGGCTTGGGATGCAGGGTCGCAACTGGTCTGTAAAGCACGATACAGAAGTGGTTGTCGGTCCGCTCGGCAGACGCCCTTATGGTGTTTTGCCCTGCAGCTCAGGTGGTGGCCGCTGCGGCGCTGGGTGCCTCCTGTGCCGTGCTCGCGTCCTCGGTGCGGCTGAGCCACCGGGAGGTTCCAGCTCACATGCTTCCAATCCTGAACTCGCCCTGAACCTAGCTGGAAGCCTGAACACGTACGCGTAGACCATCGCAAACACCTCCAACACCTCCTAAACTGTTTCACTTCGCAGGCCATGCTCGAGAACCAGCTTGAAGAGCTCTTTGCACAGCGGCCGCAGAGAGCGAGGGCCGACGAGGTGGGGGGGGGGGTGTCCGCGGCTGTGGCGGGTTGTGGCCCGGGTTGTGTGGTCCGCTTCACAGGCTCTCCGGCGAAATCTGGCCGATGTGGCCTCGAACACCTCAGGTTGGCGAAGCGATTGCTCGGGTCGTCACCGGGTGGGAACTTTGAAGTTGAGGGCGGGACCTGCCCCGACCCTTGCCCAGATTCGGCCCTGCTGACGCGGACAAGCCTCCGCAAGGACTTGCCGCACTTGAAAAGAACTGAAATTGAGGTCTACGATGAGAGGGGCTTTTCTGTTTTGGTCTTCTCTAGGAAGAGGACCAGCTCGGTGCCCTGATGTCCGACCTGTCTCCCGGCTCGGGCTTCCTGAGGCAGCTTAGCTCCCCATGGGCCCCATGGCTCAACCACTTGCAATTATTCCATCTCCTTGCCTCTATGACAGTCTATGACTCTCTAGCAGGCCATTTGTTGATACCAACTCGACCTGGGCACCGGTGCTCCGACTCTTGGATGCCCAAGTTCAGACCATTTCAAGACCCACAAACCACCAAAAACAGTGCTGGGGGGGGGGGCTTGAAGTTTCCTCTTCGCACCGGTTTGACTAACTCGCAGTGACGTAGTCAGATCTCGTTGCTTCGTTCTCTCGCTTTCCAGGCCTCTCGTTTCCTGAAGTTCCTCATTTCCGCAGAAGTTGTGAGCTTTCTCCACAGTACGCTACATCTGCAAGTCGCAGTCGGTGTCAACTCTAAGGAGCTTGGCATGGATTCAAGGCGAAGGGTACAGAGTTGTTTGTCCTCGTCTCGTTACTGGCCCGCAGACAGTGGATGCGAGCCAATCCTACCCCAGTCTGGTCTGCAGATGCACTCTGATGGTATCTCCCGTTTTAATTGGAGTGCATATCAACAAGATATACATATAAATGCTACCCCACCCCCTCAGTTATCTACCTTTTTTGGGGTTCCGGACCTGGTTTACATGCAAATGCGCCAGGTGTGGTTCTTCGGTACCTCCCATGGCTCTCCTTCCCCCTCTTCCTCACTATATTCTTCAAATTCTATTGGCCAAGCCCTAAAGCAGGGTGATCCCATCTTAGTCCGTAAGTCCCTAAATCCTAAACAGGAGAGTTTTTTGTTCTCTCCACGTTCTTATTCATTAAATCCTAAACGAATAAGAAGGGGTCCCGCTCTTTAGCATGTAGCGAAAAGGGCTTAGGGAACAGATTCTTCCTTCAATCCTAATGGCTAAAGAAAAAGTTTTTGTTTTTCCCCTAAATCATACAGTATCAAGGCTAAATCGTATTGCCAAGCCCCAAACGTGGGGGGGATCCCAAACCTTAGTCCGAATCCTCTTCTCTGAATCTTAAGAAAAGGGATCCCTCAACCCTAAAGAGGAGTTTTAAGTTTCCCCCCCCCCTTCCCGCCGGCGCTCAAATCGTATTCCTCTTCATTAAAGCCTGAAAAACTTGGACTTAGAAAAGAGGATTTGGGAGCAAGACTTAGGGAAGGTTTAGAACCCCGAAAAAACTAGGGTGGGGAGTTGGGGAGGGGGTCATACATTTTTGGAATCGGTTCACTACTGCCCGAATTGGGGCTTAAATCTTATTCGCGGAATCCTACTCATGTGGGGAACAAGACTTAGGGATCAAGGGAACAAGATTTTGGGAATGCGAGTTAGGGATCCCTCTCACTAGGATTTAGCAAAAGGACTTGGAGAATAGGGTTAATTCTTTAAGATTTAGGGCTCATTTGGGGAATTAGATCAAGGGAATAAGATTTAGGTAACAAGGTTTAGCGATGCTATTCAAAGTTTGGCGGAAGTACTTAGGGAAAGGGATTTTCGTGTTAGGGTTTCGGGGCTCTCCTCTTTAGGATATACGAACCACCCTCTTTAGGGCTTAGGGAGTAAAACTAAGAATCTAAGGATTTAGGGACCAGCATTTACGGCATGGGGTTCAATGTCCCCTCTTTGGGATACCCTTCTTTGGGGCTTAGGGAATACGATAAAGGGAATATAATTTTAAGGCTACGCGACCCGCCCCGTCAGGGCCTTCCCCCCGTAAGGGGCCTTCCAACCCCATCCCCGATTTCTGAAAAAAGCAGGGGTCATTTCTTCTGTACGAATTCTTTACTAAATTCATTGGAAATCGACAATTTCGAGCCAATCCTGGGTACCCCCCCCATTTGGGCCCCCCGAAAGGGGCCTTAAGGGCGTAAGGGGCCTTCCCTAAGGGGCCCTTCCCCCGTACCCCCCGTAAGGGGCCGCAAGGGGTAAGGGGCCTTACGGCCCGTAAGGGGCCTTTTCCCCGTCCCCCGCAAGGGGCCTTACGGCCCATAAGGGGCACAAGCTGGACCCAAGAAATAAGGGTTGGGTTTAGGGTTTAGGGTTCGGGTTTATGGTTTATGGTTTGGGGTTTAGGGTTGAGGGTTAGTTAAGGGTTGAGGGCTTAGGGCTCAAGGTTCACGGTTTGGGGTTTAGTGTTTTTGGCTTTAGGGTTCAAGGTTCAAGCCAAACCCGCAAGCAAAAGGGGGGGGGCAGAGGGAGGGGGGGGCGCGGCAGGGAAGGGGAGGGTCTGGAGCGGGGGCAGGGGGGGCGGGGGTGGCCCTGGTCCTGGCGAGCCCGAATTAGGGCCAAAATAAGATCAGATTCGTTAAGTCCTACTCGAACAGGATATAGGACTAGGACCTAGGGAAAAAAGTCTGTAGGGAGCAACACTTTTAGAAGAAGATGTAGGGAACTAGGGATCAAGGGAACAAGATTTAGGGAATTCAAGTTAGGGATCCCGCTGATTAGGATTTAGCAAACAGAATTAGGGAATAGGGTTCATGACAGCATTTACGGAATAGGGTTCAATAACGGCTCTCCTCTTGAGGATTGATGAATGTAGTTAAGGAAATGAGATTTAGGGATCCTGCTCTGAAAAGGGAAGAGGATTTCTTTTTGGATTTAAGGGATCTCCTCTTTAGGATTTTAGGAAGCCTCTCTGAAGGGCTTAGAGAATAGACCGGAATCCTGACATGCGCGTGTGAGCCTCAAGTGGGAATGCTTGTTTATATCATAGATACCATCACTGTGACAGTTAAGAAAACCTTTGCAGAATACTGGCCGGCTAGATCTAGCCGGTCATGGGTTTCACCAACCGTTTCACCTGAGTTCAACACTATCTGTTCATTTTCGATTAAACAAAAGCTTGTATAAAGGAAGCAATATATGGAGTAAAGAAAGGCGCTCCCACCCCCCCCAGAAACCACCAACATAGGTAGATAACTGGGGGGGGGGGTACCATATATATATATATATGCATACCTGTAAAAGTTTTTTGGTATGCGTGCATATCAATCTAGAGCGTTGTAATTGGAAATTACCAGCAGTTTAGAGGGTGCCTTGGCTAGCGGTCAGAGAACCCTGGCATATCAGCATAAGTGTGTGCTGGGATGCCCAAAAGTCTTCTCTCTACCTCACTATCCTTTCGTTTCATCGTGCTCCAGAGTTCTTTCGCCGTGCTTCCCTGCTATGATGACACTGGCGACGAGACTTTCCCTTGGCATCCCATAGCCCCAAGCTGCAAGCTAGGACTGCACTTCTGCACTTCCATGGCTTACCTCAAAGTGGCACGGTCTCGTTGTGCTTCTTTTTCTGAGGATTTTCATTACTGGCGCTGGTCTAAGCGAGTTCTTCCCCTTGTTGAACACAGTTCAGGCAGGCCTTCTTGACCCTGTTCAGAGATGTTCAGAGCTTGCTTATGTGCCGATTGTCTTTCTGAAGCCAAGTAGAAAGTCCCAATGTGTGAGCTCCGGATTGTCTTTGCCTTTATGTGCCCAGTGTGACAGCCCGGCTAGCATGCTGATGAGATACTAACCGTTGCCCTGCCACGAGGGCTTTCCTTGGCCGAGCTGGTTTGGTTGGCCACCTGACTGGCTTTGTGAGTGGGGTGTTAGGAAGATGACAGCAGCTCACCTCTCACATTACCAACGCCCTGGTTCGCAGTGCCTGTGTTGCAGTCGTTTGAGGTTTTTTGACTTGCTCTGGTGGCTCTTCCGTGTAGATGTCAACGGACTGGTCAGTGTTTGATGCTTGCAGCATTGCAGTGGCCAAAGCTCGACACGACAAGCGCGAGCTTCCAATCACCATGCAGGACCCAAATGGAAGCCACCCGTGAAGGGCGAGAAAATGGGAACGATCTCCTTCAGCCAGCAGTTGGGCTGCACAGTGACATTGCACTTTCATTTTTTTTGGGTCACTGCGGGAGCCTTCGGACGTCACCGAATGACCAAAAGACAATTTTTTTCTTCTGATCCGGCTGCGGTTGCGTTCGACTGTTCGAAGCTGGTTCAGGTTTTCGCACCGGGCCTCTTCAACATGCTTCTGACTGACGCCTTCGTTTAACTTCGTTTTCGGATTGACGCCTTTTGGTTTTCAGATTGGAGCCTTTGGACGCGACTGAATGAAAACTTTTCTTCTGATCCGGCTGTGGTTGCGTTCGACGGTTCGCAGCTTGTTCGCTCATGGCCTCTTTCGTTTTCTACCTGCATTTCCCTGCGTGTTTTCGACTGACACTTTCGCGTTTTCCGCTTGGAGCCTTCGAGCGCGAATCTTGGACTGAGTTACTTTGCTTTGTGGCGCAGCCGATCGGCAGCTATTTCGGTCTTCTTGGGTTTTCTGACTCGGCCTCCGCGTTTTCTGACTCAGCCCTCTGCGTTTTGCGAATGCGTTGGGGGAGTTTTCTGACTCTGTCCTCCCGTTATCCGATTGGAGCTGTGTGTGTTATCGTCGAAGTTTTTCTGGCTCAGCCTGTTCCCGCCCCTGTCAACCGAGGTTAGCTGAGGAGCACTGGGGCGTAAAGCTTCCCAGCTTCTTCCAGGACTACGTGACCGGCGAGCGGGTCCCTTCTTGGGAGGCGCGCTGTATGACGCTGCCTCGGGCTCCACTCGGGCCCCAGTTTGGAGGTGTTCATGGCTGCTCGTGAAGTTCATGATCTCGCCTACGTTGAGGACCACTTCCGGCACGCCACGGGCATCAAGATCATCGACGGCCTCGTCAGCTCAATGCGGTCTTTCGGCCTGGAGCCGATGCAGGGCTGCAAGATGCTGCAAGATGCTGCAAGATGCTGCAAGATCGCTTCTCCGCTCTTCTCTCAAACCAGTATCCTTAAACACAGATAAAGCTCAAGCTTCTCTCAGGATTGAGATGCTTCACGTCACTGAGCCACGCTTCGCCTTCGACTCCGAGGGTCTCACAGAACTCGCTTGGCCAGGGGCCCAAGGGGGGCCCAAGGGGCCCAAGGGGCCCAGTAGGGGCCCAGGATCTCTGTGTTTTGCCGAGGAGGCAAAGTATCTGAGGGCTTGCAGTGTGATCAGTCCTCGATCTGGCCTAGGCGCGGCTTTCACCAGTTTGGCCCCACAGATATCAAGTTCGCATCGAATGGTGTGCCTCACCATGATCAGGGCGTTTGGATGTTTCGAGCTTGAAGTCGTGAATCCGTGCGCGGGTTTGACAAACAGTGGCAGCTCGCATTTGTCACGTTCAGCAGATGTCAGCAGATGTCAAGACATGACACACGCAGGTCTGGGGCATCAAGCTGGTGGAGGATCTCATGGAGAAGTTCGGGACAAAGGGCGAGGTTTTAGGTGCCCTGGGATCCTTGCGAACAACAGAACAGTACAACATGCCACACAGCCTCTGCAGCTCAGTTTCCCAAGCACGGTTGCAGGTCCCCTGATGACCGACTCGGCCTTTTCAGCTCACCTCACGCATGATGGGGAGCTTTACCACGTCGATGCTTGAATCAGAGATTGTTGGGCGAAGCATAGCAGCTTTGGGTGTTCAGGGTCATGCCATCGAGCATGGTGCCAAGGTCCTGAAGTGCCCCGAACATCCCCGAACTGTATCCTTGAGACCCTGGAAAAGCCCCTTTTGTTCTTGCCGCACTTCCCCCCTTTTGGCCAAAGGACATGTCCGCCCTCGAGCCCTACAAGCCCATCCCTGGCTATGCACCGCTGGGGGGTCGGGCGTCCTTCCGCGCCGAAGATGGACGGTGCGCCCTCCCTTGGATGCACAAAGTGAATGAAACTTCCGACCTCAAGAGCTCGGAACTTTCCACGATGCTCGGCAGGCTGAAGACGGTCTTCATGTCCTACAACGGCAGCAACTACACGAGTTTTGAGGTGCAGGGGGTACTCACTCGGCAGATGTTCCGTATCTTGAAGGCTTTCCGCAGATCCCGTCGCAACTGAGTATGAACTAAACTCCAACAATTGGGAGGATCCTCAGTCAGACGAAATGTATGCGAAGTCGATTCGGTATGGCTGGCGGATGGCCGAGGCGCAGAACCAGCTCGGAGCTCTGGTCCGTGATTGTTTAAGGGGTCTCTTTCAGTCCGTGGGTTTCTTCGACGTCATGGGGCTTCTGCCGTTCTGAGCAGGGATGACTCATCTCGCAGTATCTTGAGAAGTGAACCTTCACTGTTGGACTGTTGCAGTAAGAGTAATCCGCAGCCAAAGTCAGTCACAGTCCCGGTGATGTCGTTATTTGTCAGGCCTCCATCATCGCGTCCCTGCTGTCGATGACGAACCTGATCCTCCACGTTCCTGTGCGGGTATTCTTTATTTTAAATGGAGGGCGAATGTCGGCCCTTCCTACCTTGAGCCGAAACTTAACCCCACGCATGGTCAGAGATTGTCATGTAAGACGTCTTCAGTTGTTCAAGCTTTGAGCGACCGAGGGCTAGAATGTGCAGTTTGAGCATTCCTTTTTTGCGAAACCGAGCATCAAGCAAGTCTCCTGCTGTTGGAAGCTCGGAGAGTGTCAGCCCGGCTCGCAGCTTTCGGAGTTGTGGCTACTGCATGTCCAGCAGGGGCAGGACATATCGGTGTGAAGATCCTTGCGGGCCTCCAAGAAGAGACTAAGGCAGCCGATCGTGATCGGACAACAACGGCGCTCGAAGACCGTTTAAGAGGGGAGTACGCCAAGCGAGTAGAGATTCGTTTTCACATTATCGTGCGTCGTTCCAGGCCGGATCTGATACGCGCAGTATCAGCGAGCGCACGGAGGTGTGCAAACATTGCAAACTAAAATGTCTCGATTGGTCGCTGCTGGTCTTGAAGGAGTCCACGGACAGAAGTCAATGAGTCGACAGGAGCGCTTCCAACAGTAGTTCTGAGACAAAGGTTCTAGCACATGACCGAGCTACGTCCACAAAGGTTAGAACGTTTTTGCAGTGGAGGCTAGTTCTTGCCAAAGCAGTCGGGGAAATCCACGCCGATAGTTGAAAACTGCTTCTCGGAAAATGATCGGATCGTACCTTCACGGCCTTGTAAGGACGGCGCTGTAGTGTTCACGCCTTGACGGATGCTTCGCCTTCGCGGATCCCAGGTCAAGGATCTCCACTTAGAGCTTTCGGCGAGCTTCCAGGCCTTCCGGGTTTTTTAGGGTCGTGGAATATCCAGTGTGGGGAGGTTTTGCGGAGCACATGAGGCAATATAAATCAAGACAACAAGATACATCGCAGTTCCCCGTGCCCAGCCATGCGCAGCTTTGGGTTTTCAAGCCTTAACATTCATGACGCGAAGGCGATAACCGTGGATGCTTTTGCAGAAAACCCGACGCAGCTTGGACCTGAATTGGGCAATCCGCGTCCCATCTCCAGAGTGTACACTGTGTGGAGGTTGGGGGGTGGTGTCGAGGCAGGGGGAGGGTGGGGGTGGTAGGTCCTGTTGGTCAAAGTTGGTGGATAAGGGATTCGTTTAGTCATGTTCGTTTGTCCTAGCAGATCAGAGGGGGTATGACGAGGTGAGGGGGAAAACGCCGGTGTCGGTGTCTGTCCCGTATGGCTCCTGACGCACCAACTGCGCCCGGAGGGCTTCCAGGCAAAAACCGGGGTGGCGCACAGTTTACGGATGTTTACGGGCCCTGCAGGAGGATACGGTGGTGGGCAGTGGTGGGCTGGAAACACTACCTGTTGCGGCCTGAGGCCTCGAGGCATCATTCTCGTCAAGCTGAACCCTGGGCCCCACATAACCCCCTGAATTGTAATCCCTAAACGAGTCATATGTCATATGAGCCATCCTAAGTTCTAGCACCCTTTCTTCAAGGCATCCCATCCGCCGCATGCTCGATCCCTTCATCAGCCGCAGTGTGCAAGCGACCAACGACAACTTCAAGCTTCTCTTCGTGCCTCATTTCGCAGTCTTTTGAAGATTTTTTGGGTGCTTTGGTTTAGGATGTAGTTTTGTAACGACTAGGTTTTAGTGCATGAAGGGGTTGCAGATATTGCAGTAGGGAGTTGCAACATCTGCTCCCTGCACCTCCCGACCCTCTCGTTATTAGGAATACAAAGCCGCCGATTTTTCCTTGGCGCCGCTGCCATCCTCGGAGCAGCTGAAGCTGATCGAAGACTTCATCGCTCCTCTCCTCCGCAAAGTTTTCAGCACATCTTTCCTTCTTGTGCCGGGAGAGATTCTCTCTCCTGTTAACTCGGTGCACTTTTCAAAAAGCTGGGGGAGCCAAAAAGTGCAGTGTTGTTTTAGAGTTTGCATAACCGCTTTCTTTTGGGGGCAGTATAAGAAGCTCGCTTTTTAAGGAAAGCCGGCCGCTGAACTTGGCGGACATGGACATGACGCGCTACGGCAGACTCCGCGGGATGAACGCCAGCGTCTCTTCCAAGGAGGCGTTACGGCGTTGTTCGTGTTTTGTAAACAGCAGAAGGACGACTATTAGTGCACTTGCATGCGAGTTATAAAATCATAAATATACACCAAAATCACTAAATAAATACATGAATATACATATTCACATATGTGTACAATGAAATGTAAGACATACGGCATACGATCTTTTCAGGCATCTGCTTTGTGAGTTTTCCAGCACTCCTAGCCAGGAGCAGCATCTGGGGCACAGAACACTTGTATCACCTGGGAGTAGGCACCTCAAGAAGAGGTGGGATGGCAGCAGGCGCTATCGTGATTCGACTCTTTGGGGGCTGGGCACTCATGTGCATCACCCAAGACTCTCCAAAGTTGCCAAAAAGTCCTGGGACCATCGAGGTGTGTGTGTGTGTGTGTGTGTTGCAGGAAGGGGCACATCGGCAGTCATGCTAATTTCGTGGAACATCACTGGCTGCACTGGCTGTTCCGAACAGGCTGTAGAGGACCCGAACCTCTGGAGCTGGCGGTGGCACTACCGGGCTCTCACCGTGCTGCTCTCTGCTAAGGAGGGATGCCAACTTGACTTCTTGGCATTGGACTGAAGGGGGGGCACATCATTGAGCCCAAAGATATTCGTGTCCAAGGTGATCTTTAAGACTTCATCGTCTACAGTACAGCATCTGTAGGAGTGCCCAAAATGCCAGCTCCCAGGTGCAGAACCTCTACGACGAGCTGCTCCAGTGCTGGCTTGATGCGAACTTCCCAGGCAATCCGGTTGCCATGTGTTGCCATATGTTGCCATATGCCCTCTCGATTCCTGAGCGGGCTGCCTGTGCTTCCAGGCAGCGCGAAAGAGCAGGATCGACAGATAAGGGAGGACTCCTCTTGCACAGAACGAAAGCTCAGACGTGCTCAGATTGTTCGGATGGTTGTGTGATGTTGTGTAGCCTCTTCTGGGTCGCGGAGTCATAGGATCCTGACATCCAGCGCTGGTGGTCCGCCATGGTGAGGCCAGGGGAGCACTGGCCTAAAAGACCCGAAATGTCCAGATAACCCAGCCGCACCTTCATTAATCCCCCTGTATGAGCCTTCTAGTCCGACTCCAGGCATCTGCGACCCCTGCGCCGTGCCCTCGGCACCGCCCCGGACTTTGCCACGTCGACGCCCACGGCACGAGGCACTTTGGTGCGGGCAGTTTTGAGGGTAAGTTGAGGCGGTTAAGTGTTTCAGGCTCTGGGATGCTCTGGGCTTGACCTGATTTGCAGAAGAGGCTGGATTTGGTTTCACCAGGAGCAGGTTGTCAGGCATGGGAAGGCTTTGACACGACCTTTTGCCACAGGCCTCCGGCAGAGCCTCCGCACAATCCTTGTCTGGGTGTCCTGGAGCCCTGGCACAATGGACGTTCAGGCCTACGTTGCGTTGCATCGCATTGCATCGCGTTGCGTCGCTCAGGATACATGAAGACGTGGGACATTCTGCGGCGTCTTATGTCTACAACCCCGTGTACACGCCGATGTGTGTACCCAACTCGGCTGATCGCAGATCGACTCAGTTGTGTTTAAGAGCCTAAGTTCCATCAGCTTTCAGGTGCCCGAGGATGGTTTGGGCATCCCGGTGGTTTCCTTCGCGTGGAGCCATGACAAAAGGGAGCAAAGGTCAGAAGTACCATATGAAACGAGAAGAACGGCCTCCGTCTCTCCCCTTTAGTCGATGTCTCCGCCATCCTTGCCCTTCGGAGCTCGGGGTGCTAAGAGTTTGCTTATATATATATATATGTGCCCCACAACCACTACACCGTTAGTTGCCCTAACTTGGCCACACGGAGCTCGATCGAGCAGAAGGAAAAGGCCGGCTGCCTGGAAGGCACAGAAACAAACCCCCGAAAGACTCGATAAAGGCCTTCAGGGCTCTACAGGCAGGTTTGGGGCCTTAGGGTTTATATACAGGGTTGTATGGTGTTCAGGGCATTTAGGAAGTTTTGGGAGGGTTCCTGACCCAATAGAATCCTTCCCTTTGACATCGATCCATGGAATTTCCTTACTTTCAGGTGATACGTCTGTTTGGGGCAGAATTTAAGTCCGTTCAGGAGAATCCAGTACTTTATGTCTTTTTGTCTCTGAGTTCGCCGTTACGGGAAAAGATCGGCCTTCGCACCTACAGGTATATATATATATATATATATCCATGCCCCGTGTCTGAGTCGTCTGCAGGAACACAGCAGCCTACCGTGGCTTTGTCTTCCTCGAGCGGGCCACGCTGCTGGAGGAGAAAAATGCGACAGTGAGCACTGCTTTTGTGAGAACCATTTGTGAGTAATTGTACACGAATGCACGTGCCTGAGAAGCAGGTTCAGAAAAGGTCCCAGGAAGGAAATTGCAGCACGGGGAACGGCGCCAGTCGCAGAAAAAGAGACAGCCTGGACCCCTGCATCGGACTGCAGCTCCTCCATCAGTTTGGAAGGTCCCACACAAGGAGGGGGTGGCCCTCTGAGAAAAGGGGGAAGGAGAGCAGATCCTGGTTTGCCTGTTCCAGACGCCTCTCGGCCGGAGGCCGCAGCGAATTTAGTGCGGTCAGGGAGAAATGAAATGATGGAGTGCGTGAATCGGTTTCAGCAGAGATAGCTTTCGCCTTTCGGCTTTCAGGACCCGCCGGGCTTCTGGTTCGACTCAGTGGAATGCCAAGGTGGGAGAGGAAAGGTTCTTAAGGAGGACATTGGAGGAGCGATTGAGGAGCCACGCTGAGGGTTTGTGACTTTGTGGGCACAGCATCACATAGCTGAAGGATTCGAGAGGCCGCCATGCACACGACAAACCATCTGATCCTTCAGAGAACCTCCTGAATTGCCGGAAGCTTGGCGGCTACGCCTTGGTGCATCTGTTTACTGATGTATACTGCATACTTGTGATATGTCCGGCATGGACGAGAATATGCCGAGATAGCTAGCTGCACCCGTAGCCTTTTCAGCAGAGATCAAAACCCTTCATGAAGAAACAAGTAAGGGGCTTCCGGTAAGAGACTGTGGCGTAAACAAATGTCGAAGTAAGCTGGCGTAAGCAACCGCACGCGGACAGGTCCCGTGTAAGCTCGAATAAGCACTTGTTGCGGTTTCATTTCTTCTTCCTTGCACGCGTAGAATAGACGTTGTACATTGATGAAGTTTCAAGTCTTGCTTGTCGGTATTTGAGGGTCATTACGACCATGGAAGTTGTAGATTGAGGAAGTTTCGAGTCTTGCTTGTCGGGGGGTGCTGTATTGGGGGTCGTTACGATCATGCGAAGTTGTAGTTTGAGGAAGTTTCGGTCATCATTGTGCGCGGAAGCGACGCCTAAGCGGACCCCCACAATCCCAACGGTGGCCCAAGTGAAGGCTGCAGGCTCTCGAGACATCATGCCCCCAAAAAGTGCACTCTACACCCTGAAACCTAAACCTAAGCCTCCAGAGCCCTGCTCCCTGCACACCCTCCACCCGACATCTTTACCTAAATCCAAGCATTCAGCTCAGCCTCTGCATTCTGTCCTGAACCGCATTTGCCCGCATTAGCAAAAACAGCAAGAAGATGGCCGCGTAAGCAAAACCTCGAAGCGCGTAAGCTAGAAGCAACATCCTTTCCGGAAAGAAATGCTTTTGGCTTTTGGTCGCTGCTCCTTTGAAGATCACAAGACATGTTGCGTCGCGCTGTGACGTGTTCCCTGGCATATGAGAGAGTGCTGCAATATGCTGCAATATGCTGCAGGGCTTTGGTGGTGGCGCCGCTGCGCCGCACCCAGCGGGGACAAGTCGCTGGGCTGCTTCACCCGCTTCCAGGAGAAGCTG
>CAJNDS010002496.1:27500-97500 GCA_905221605.1 Symbiodinium natans | reverse complement strand
TTTGGGACAGCCTTCCTGGCGTTCCTTTTGAACTTTCCTTTGAGCCCTCCGTGTTTTCTCCAGCTTTTGAAGTGTATAGTTGTGAGAACCAACCCTGGACTCTGGCGCGGAATCCTCGCCTTGAGTGCGGGCTTCATGTTGAATATGAGCTTATGTACCATGTATGGGCTGATGACCGGAATGCTGGAAAGCTTTGTTGTGACACAGCACCCGGCACTGCTGGCCGCCTTCTTGTTTGTGCTGGTCGTGCATTTCCTGCTCAACCTCATTGTGTACAGGCAGGAGCTTTTAAGCTTACCTACCTGGCGCCTGTCCTGTAGGGGGCTCTGTCGCTCAGAGTACGACGGAGTGTCTTGAAGCTCGCAGAAAAACCGGCGCGAAACCATTTTATCCTCGCGTATTCCCCGTCAGGTGTTCAGAAGTGATTGTTGCGCTGCAGGCTGCAAGTGTTATGAGATGTTTATTGTAGCGGCTGAATTGACATCTGCCAGAACAGAGAACTCCTCCAAAACATGCAGAGATGCAGAGAAGTCGAAGCTTGCGCTCAGAGGTGTTCAGCGGCTCACAAGTTTTACCAGGCTTGAGGCTCCAACAATGCAACTGAACATTAAACTCCCGAACTTCTAAACTGAATCGTGATCTAGTCGCCTTGTCCGTGTTCAAATGAAGGGCATGCTTCGAGCTGGCGATTGGCGTATTACCATTACCAGTCCTGTCTCGGTAACCCCTTCACGTGTAGGTGGCACGGCAGTATTGCTTGGAGGTCTCTTGCTTGGGCATGTGTCCACGTTCACCGTGGAGAGCACAGCCATAAGTCCATCATTCTTTTTGCCCAGACAGGCCATCATGTGCTGCATGGCCCAATTTCTGCAATTGCTTTGCCGCCGCCCCTGCGACAGGGTAAAAGGTCAGAAAGGGTGACCTTTGCCGCCCGCCCCGCTGCAGATGCTGCACCCTCCGAAGAAAATGTTGTGCGGCACATCTTCAGTTGTCATCCATGTCATGGTCGTGCTACGGCAATGCAAAACATCACAAGCATTGAGGAAATTCTAGGTAGTCCCTTCCTTCGTTAGGGAAGGGCGTGTGTCTGAGTAGGGTGGTAGCGCAAGAAGTTTGTGCCGGCTGCTGACCTCCACATCAAGTGCTGAACCCGAGTCTAAGCTCAACGGATGGACTTGGGTTTTGTTCAGGATCGCTGCTGGGGGGTATAGTTGCGGTTTCCGAGATGCTCGCCACTGTGCGCGTTGCGTCGGACGTACTCGTGCTTTTAGTTGTGAACGCTTGCGCGCGCCGCCTCAGGACAGGAACGGGCCAGGTGGGGGGGTTGTAGGGTGTGGGGGGGGGGGCTGGGAGGGGTGGGGGGAGGGGTGGGGGGAGGGGTGCGGGGAGGGGTGCGGGGAGGGGTGGGGAGGGTGGGGGGGGGGGGGGGGGGGGCGTCCGCCGCAAAATTTTGTGCGAAGGGTTGGGAAGGATGCCGGATCAGGAAGCCGAGGCGAATTTCCCTACTGAAATCACATACATAGATATGTATATCTATATTATATTGTATATATATATATATATATGTATACGAAGACAGGTCATGTCCCTTCCAAAAGCCAAAGGGTCCAAGCAGATCCAAGCAGATCCAAACCCATCTGAGGTTTCCAATGGTTGGCGCGGACTCGTGGAACAGCTGGCGTCGGAATAAAGGACATAGAGGTGCGGCGATAAGGTGGCAGTGGTTCAGTCCCTGGTGTCGTACAGCCCGAACCCAAAGATTCCTGCGATTCTGTGTCATTGTTCTGAATCGCCATGAACCTGATCGGCAATACTTCTGCGGCTTCCCGCTGAGTGCATGCGGTGACGCTTAGCTGGCTGAGTGTAGGAGAACCACCGAAAAGCTCATCGGTTCAATCCCGGTATATCTAGGGCCGAATCTTCAAACAGTTTTCAAGCCTCGAGCCTGATAGCTTGTTGATTTGATTCACTGCTTGGTTCAGAACGGGTCATGCCAGTCAGACACCCCCTTTCTTTGCAGATGTGCCACGGTGGCAGGCCGACCCAGAACCGTCGAACCCCGAGTTTGCAAAGAAGAATGGAAGGCACAGGGTTGTAGGTTTAGGGTTCAAGTACTCGTGTATAAAGGCCAGGAAGTGCTGGACCGACGTTGGATACCTTGGACTTCACACCCTTGGAGCCTTGGACCCTGAGTGTCTAAGTCAAATCTTCCCAAACCTGACCCAGGAGACAAGGTCTTTGCCGCCCTGGTCTTCCTGGTCTCCGCCCTGGTCTTCGACGGGAGCACGGTCGCCGCCGTTTGCGCCGCGGCCCCCACCAGGTCCGCCTCCAGAAGGAGCGGCTCTCGGCTGTTGCACCTCCACCCGTCCCTCGCTCTCCCCTTTACTACTCGTGTCAGTCGGCATGTCAAAGTTCATGGCTACAGTTCAGAAAACCCGACCTAGCCGCATATCCCACACGGTTTTGGCACTTCCGCACAGTGGCAGTGTGGCGAACGCAGTTCCGAATGACCAGAGGTCGGAGGACGAAGGCACATGAAGCAGTAGGTCGGGTTATTTAGGCATCGCCGCCTTTCGTGCAACGCACACTAACAGAAGCACCAGACTGTATACGAGCTGGTGACAACAACTTGCCAAACTGATGCAAGCAAATATTGCAACATGATCCACATGTTCCACACACGTAGCATGTGCGGCCAACCTTAGGTGTCTGACCTATAGTGACGAACGAAGTGAAAGGGACACAAACTTTGTGCAACCCATAAGTGGAAGGCCAGGAACAGGAGACTCATAACAGGTATCAGGTCCTCGGTGGCGAGGACCTGATACCAATGACACAAAGCAAGAAGACGACCGCACAACTTGGACATGGTGATTGCCATGATCTTCAGCAGCTTCCATACCTTCAGGTTGTTTTACCGCCCCATCAAAAATGCTTTAACAGTCGTGTCATGTTGGCGTACGTGGCAGTGTCTCTAGTCAGCACGCCACTTTGCACATTGTAGAGGCCGAAAGCAACATCGTGGTGAACAAATCGAAATCGTGAAGCCCTCATTGCCCTTCAAACACATCGGCAGCAAGGTTCACGAGTGAACAAACATGTCAAACCCTCACGTCCCGCAGCCAGTCGTCGTTTACGAGTTCGGGCCAAAGCAAGTGTGATCGGATAGGTGGCCTTCGAACAGTTCATGAAAAAGACCAGTCGTGACAGGGACACTGCATATGAGTCCTCTGAGTCTAAAATGAGCATGTGCCATCTTTCGTGTAGTTGCAGGCGCCGCGACAATACAAGAGAATGGCCCACGCCCGTGTCACCCCCACTCAGTCTCCCTCCTGCTCTCTCTTTCTCCCTCTCTCTCTATTTCTCCATTTCTCTTTCTCCTTCTCTTGCCCAACGCGTGCTTGCCAAGGTTTTAAGAACGTTTCATGGGTCACAGAACTTTCGCGACCTTTCTGCTTCCTCTTGCTGACAGGTTGACAGTTGGAGTTGGTTGGGGAGTTGTGGTTGGTTCAATGGAAGCACTACGGAAGTTCAACGTGGTCGCAAGGTACGGTTGCAAGTACGAGGCATCCCCAAAACCCGTGATGTTTGCTGCATTCGTTGGGGCGTTCTTCTAGATACTGAGGCAGTGACGAGCACCCGTTTGTCTCCCAATGGAAGACGGGCCAGCCTTCAGCATGATTACAATGATTACAATGACTGCAATGATTGCAATGATTGCAGTGTTTACAATGATTGCGGTGTTTTCAATGATTGCCATGTTTACAGTGATTACAATTTGTTCAGACAGCTGCCGTCGAGAAGATTTCGCATCCAGCATCAGCCAACTGTTCTCGCTTTCCTGCCTTTCCAGCCTCTGCCAGATCGCTGGGCGCACTGGGCAGATGAGGACTGTGAGCCTGAGCCTGCCCCAAGTCGCCAGGGCCTTACAGTCAGCTTTGTTGTTAGCCACGGCTTTACTGCTGCTAGTGTCAGTTCGTGCCGACCAGCAGCGAACCTTTCAAGACTGTTCATTGAATGTGCTCAGTCGCTTCCCAGAGCACCTCAGCGACGAGCCTCCCAGCTGTCAGGGCCCTGTCTCTGCTTTTGCTCTCGGTGAAGAGGGTTTAGAAGGTTTCATTGTAGCCCAGGTTCAGTTCAGTTGGGTCTTTTTCAGCATTTCGCAGGGGTTCAGAGCAGTGTTACGCAGGGTTTCGGAAGCCTATGTAATATGTTGTATTGCCCGGCGAAAGGCCTGAACTTGTGCGACCTTCCAAGCAAGGTCAAGCGTGAGCTGAGTGATGACACCACCTCCTCGAGCGACGAGGACCAGCCAGGCTTTGCGTAGAAGCGATCCGTCCCATCAATGGCCGTTTGACACATACCTGCGGTTTGTGCAACAACGAGTGCAGTCGCACGGACCAGGCCAGTTCCTGTCCATCCTGAACAGGGGCCCACCAAAACCCAAGAAGATGCCGAAGAAGAGGTCCCCGGTGAGCAGTGTGTCCAAAAGTTTGGAGTTGAGGGTTTGTCAGTTGAGGGGCTGGCTTGGGGTTCTGTACTGGAGGCTCTGCGCAAGGCCTGGTCCGTCACTGCTTCGAGACTCTTGAATGCTCTGTCAGTGGTGCCAGGCCCATGCCGCCTACTTCGGTGGCCACTTCGAAGCGACCTGGTGACTAAAATCTCGGGAAGACGTGTAGCGGTAAAGTGAGCCCTTTGCCTCCGCAAGCAGTTCCAAAAACGCACAAGGTACGCCCCGCCGAAGCGCAGCTCAAGTGCGATGGCAGCTTGGCCAATGGAGGGGGGGAGCTACCGCCCTTCTGTCTTGATTGGTCTTGATGGCTATTATGCAAGGCCTTGGAGTCTCCTTTAGAATATGGAGACATCTGATTTGGTGCTTGCTGTACAATTTCTTCTCCTATTCTGCACATCCTGACTTCGAGTCCACAAGCGCACCTCTAAAGCAAGAAGTCGAAATCTGAAAGCCTCTCAAAGAATTGAGGCCTGAAGCTGTAAATCGTGTTCTCAGGCACCTCCCCAAGTGCCAGATCCAAAGCGACTGCGCCTCGAGGCGCACGCGCCTTCCATGGGCTTTATGTGAGGGGAGGGCTTTCGGGTGCCTCTCTTCGACAAAGTTGTTTTGGAAAACGGCGTCATCTGTAGATGCTGCCATCCTCACCGAAAGTCCCTCGCACAAGCCATCAATCCCCAGGAGCCGGAGAGGAGGCCTCCGCAGCCTCCCCAACCGCGCAGCCGGACAATCATCCGGCCCAGCACGAAGGCTGCGTTTGCGCTTTTTTGGCATTGCAAGACAGGAGTCCGTGCAAGAAGCTTCAAGAGCCTGCGAAGAGCGGATGTTAACGAGAGCAAGCTTCTCTGTCAGTTCTCATTTCTTGCTCGGTGCCGCACTTCTGCACCCCAGCGTGACTTCACATCTCAACACCTTTTCGATCTTGGTGCAGGCAGGGCCCGCTATTTCGCCCACTTCAAAACCACCGCCACCATCGGTTCAGCCTGCGGTGGCTCGGATGGCCCCGACCGCGCCAGCGCCTCCGGTGATCCGAGCCCCGCTGATCCCCGCACCACCAGCACAGGCAGGAGCTTTGAGGATTCCGGAGATGGGAGCAAGTCTTGAGGGGAAGTGCGCACTGCAATGCACTGCATCTTGGGCATTTGCAGGGGCAGGCGCCGGCACCGGCCTTCCCTGTGAATGGCGTTCGCATAGGCCTGGTTGACGAAATTCTTTGTGCACAGCGGATTTAGCTGTCCCAGATTTTGGATGCCCGATGAATGCAGCTTAGAGTGCGCCATGCTCTTGATGCCGAAGTGTTCTCTGAGCCCGTTAAGATCCAAGCCACAAATGCGAGCTCGCTTGTGATGTGCAATCGCCTCAGGTACTGCCAGAGCAAAAGTTTCGACAGTGCCGCCGCGTGTACCACGGCGCCTGACACGTGAAACCTCCACGGGGCCCGGGACTTGAAAGCTCCAGGCTTATGCGCGTTAGGTTATAAGTAGTGGTAAGGTGGGACGGAGTTTGGCATTCGAGTATGTCGGTTTCGGTGATGTCCTGCGGCCCTTGTGGGCCGGTTGAAGAGCAACTCATGGGCCGATTCCAAATGTGAGAACAGTCTCGCGGCTCTCAGCACCTCTCCCCACTGTGCGACGTCTCCGGGGTCTCAGCTGCCACGCCCAGACGTGATCTCGCTCCTCAACCAGCAAGCCACAGCGGCTGCACGGGCTTAATGACTCGAGCTGCCGAATGCAGCTACAGCAGCTACAGCATGGCTTGCTGCGGCGGATGCCACGGAGATACTTGGCAACTTCGCCGTCTCTCGGCCAACCCCAGGGCTCGAGTGCAGACCCGGCAGACGCGACGACGGCAGGGATGGATGGACACGCCTCAGGAAGCTTGAAGATCCCGGCTAATGATGTGGAGGGGGTCGCACAGATACGAGCCTGCGCTGGGCCAGGACAATGGAGCCGGCGTCGGTCTGACTTGCGGCTTGCGTCCACACACGCGGGTTCGGGGGATCTTAGTCGACAATGACTGCGGGCTCTGAAGAATCGGAGTCCCGGAGGCTCTTCAAACTAACAGGGTAGCAGTGCGGTAGCAGGCCTAGCTTCAAGCTTGTCATTGTCAACCCTAGAGCCCGAATCTCCTAAACCCCGCGATAAAGGTTGTCCACATGGATACGGACGTCATCTTGCCTCTCCATGCAAGCCCTGACGGGCCTGCCTAGGGAAACAGATCTGTTACATGTCTACTGTAGTATGCCATCTTGTAGACAAGCGAGGAATCGCAGCAATGAGCTCGCGCAGCCACAATTCTCAGTAGGTTTGGGGTGTTGAGCAGTTGTTGAGGGGGTGTCGGGGGTGTGTTGAGGGGTGTCGAGGGGTGTGTTGAGAGGCGAAGTGACTCGCTGGGAGTCCTCTCAGGTTGATGGTCGACCCACCTCCCATGGCCGACCTACGGGACTCGCGGCACCTTGCACGAAGTGCTGGAAGTGGTTTGGTGGTTGGGTTCCGGTGTCAGGATACGCACGTGGAGGCCAAAATGCGTCTGATGCACTCCCCTTGGCAGCATGGCGCAGAGTATCAAGATCAAGATCACTGGTTTCTTTTGCGGCTTGCCTTTCCGGGTAGGCAAGGCGTGCTTCCCTTATTTGAAGTCTCCTACTCCTCACGCTTTCCATGCATCAACGCGCATTGGTACTCTGCCAGGCGAGTGGCCTCTCAAGACCTTTCTGACATACACTTAAACAGCCTGACATTTTGAAACACAGTCGTTGCCCTACGTTTTTCGGTTTAGCCTCTCCGAAGCTTGATTTCCAGAGTCCTACTGTAGCACACTGGCCTGAACTTCTCCAGGCCCTGTCCTCTTCCGGGCCCTCCACCGATGGAGGCGCAGGGACAGCGGGGTTTGCTTTCAGATGTGCCTGGCTTGGTATCGTTAGTAGCCACTCGTAGTTGCCCCCAAACTTCGAAATGACAGTTGTTGCAGGATCCTCCCTACTGGGCCTTGGACAAGCCCTTCATGAATCTATTCTGCAGGGCTTTCGAACTCTTTGTGAGAATTCTCTTTGCGAAAGCGAGCAGCCGACAAGCCCGGAAGCCTTCACGCCCTCCCCCCTCTCCCCGGAACCTGCAAGCCATACATCCCAAACCCTCTCAAACCCTCCCAAGCCATCCCAGATCGGCAAGCCCACTGAAAGCCACTGTAAGCCCTAGATTCCTAGATCCTGCAACCAAGGAATTCGCAGCTGGCGCTTCCGCCCTCGCACCTGCCGCTGGCGTTGCCTGCGCCGCCATTGCAGCCGCCACCACCGCCTGTGGAGACTCTGGAGTCGGAGACGCTTGTGTGAAGTGGCGGGGTTGGGGATCTGTTTGGACTTTGACGGACTTTTGTGGATTGTTGTGGGCTTTGGGAGGCTTGTGTTGTTGCATTTTGTAACACGTGACTGACGCCTTGAGATCAAAGTTGCTTTTGCTGTCTTCTTCTCACATTTTGTTCATGTTTGCTGTTGCCTACAGGAGTAAAGCCTACATGCTGCACATACAAGTTGTAGCGCAAGTCTTTTTTTGTTCTTTCCTTCGGAGATTTTGAATTATATGGTTTCATCAAGTTTCATCTATATACATTTGTATACCCCAAGGCGCCTAAACATGGCGGCGCCCATGACGGATGCGCTGGCCCTTTGCGAAGCACCCTCAGGCGCACGGTTGGGCAGATGCAAAGCGTCAGGAATGGTGTGTCAGCTGGCGGGGACATGGGGCAACACGCCGGGCAACACCGAAGACAAAACAGCAAGTGCAGCTCTGTTTGGCAGGCGAGGGAACCATTTCCATTGATATCGATGAAGGCGCTGTAGCTGTGGCGGATCTGCTGCAGCAGGTGCCAGAGCCGCCTTAAACTTGAGTTGCAAGGCCTGCACTGCAAGGCTTGCAAGGCGAACTCCTTTGCCAGCGCTTAGGAATTGTGTGTTCCGTGCGGATGGGGTCCACTACTACTGTCGAACTCCAGTTTTTCTGAAGTTGCGCAATACACAATATCCACACAGTGCCCCCAAACTTTCACCCAGACCTCCCCCAAATCTCTGCGATCCACGCGAAAGGAGGGTCACCAGAAGAAGGAGTTCCTAGAGGCGATAGAAGCCCTGAAGGCCCGGCGGGGGACGCTGCAATCTTCGTGGGGTTTCAGGCTTGTTGGCCTAGTTATCCTCGTTCCTTCTCAGGATGCCCCTTCAGCGGTTCAAGAGTCGGCCTTTGTGTAACGCAAGCCATAGCTTGCGGCAGCTTGAGAGCAAGGCTGGGCCCGGAACGTTCACACCCTACAGCCAATCCTAGCACCATCGCTGCAGGGTTCACATGCATTCCCCACAGCCAGGAATTTCAGCGGAAGGCTGCGAAAGCTTTCAAAGGCGCCAGCCTCGGTGGCAAGGAAAATGGGGCAACTGCAGAACAGATTGTCCGAGCTTTCAGGGTTTTTAGGCGGCGCAGCCGAAGCTGGCTTTGCCTTGACATGCTCCAGCATCTCTGAACCTTTCTTTTCGCCCGAAGTGACTTCCAAGAAGCGGTTCCAAAAAGGTCCATGGGCATGTCTTCTCCAAGGAGAGAAGGTTTTTTTGGAGGGAGCTTGAGAGAATCTTTTTCAGAAAGTTTCACAAAATTGAGAGGTTGAAAAGGGGGAGTTCAGCTCTGAGGTTCCAACGCGCCTCTGACCATCGACGTCCGCGTCGGTGGCGCAGGAGCAGACCTGGCGGACCTGGAGCTGTCGCCAGGCTCTCCCCCCAAAGGGTTTCCGAAGTTTTGTTTTGGTGGGGGGAAGGTACGGAATGTGTAGATCCAGGGACGATGTCGATGTCGTCGTCGAAGGCAGACATTACGTGCCAAGACAGCTTGGACGGGAGATAGCATTTCGCATTGGTTGCGTCGCTGTCCGTTTGTTCTGCAGCGCCTTGGCCAGTCCTGTGCTGGATTGCATCAGCTGGAGCACAAGCAGCCAAGAACGAGATTTTGTTTGATACTGTTCTGGAGTGTCCAATGGGTGAGGGCAGGTTCCTCATGGTCCCAAGACGGGAGAAACTCGGGGAAACAGGAACGCAGCATGACTCGGCTCAAGAAGCTGCTTCAAGACGTCAGATTCCTCACAATGGGCCTTGGTGTACTCTGGTAGTCGATGATTTAGGTCAGTTACACGACTCTGCGTTGTCTCAGGTGGGCCCTCGGTCGGAAGTAGCGGTCGCCCGGCAGATTTCAACTTGCCGTGCTTGCTGTGTGCTTGCTCTTGTGCTTCAGTGCATTGAGTTGGTGCATGGCACCTGGATGTGTGCGGGGTTAGGTTTAGAACGTGGCCGCTGTCCAGGGGTGTAGGCTTATCCAACGCGATGTAAGTCCAAATTGAGGCTACTACTCCAACAAAGGGAACTGGAGCGACGCTTTACCTGCCTCTTTGGCCTGGGCCTAAGTGCCGAACTGCGTTCATCAAACCCGCAGACCCAGCCGGTCTTGATAGTCTCATAATCGTGCATGCTTGTGCTAGAGTCTGATTAGCACCGTGCTGCGCAAGCCCCACCGAAGGACTCTGCTGCTCAGACGAAGCATTCTTAATGGAGCTCAAACTGCCAATACTTCCCGTGATCCAAGGCGGCCGAGCGCGTTGTCGATGCCAGTGACATCCGCTTCTCGCAGAGGTCGATGAAGCGGCGGTTCCAGGAGCAGATGTCGGAAGACGAGCTGGAAAAATCTGACAAAGCCGAAGCAAGTTGGAGAGAGTTGCGAGTGATGCCCGAGCATCTGCGTGCTGCTAGCTGGGATACAGTTGAAACCATAGGAAGCCTAACGCATATTGTGGTGTGCTTTGAGGACGGACGCAGCCTGGAGGTGGGAGAGTTGGGCAGTCTAGCTGAAGGGTGCATTTTTTTGTGAGCAGCAACCCTGCGAGCAAGGGACAAAAGTTAGCAAGGCCAGCAAGCTTGAGCAGCGGATGCTTCATGCGACTGCCAGGGTATGCCGTGAGGATGTGCAGATGTTTTACACGAGCCGGCAGTAACTACCGTGTGTACTTTCAGCCGTGCACATGATGTGCTTGTAACGAGTTGGGCCCAGATGGCCCGCCTTTGCAGGAGCTGATCCTGGGCCTCATGAGGGGGACCTACAACTCCATGACAGACGAGCCACTTGGTGAAAAATGCTTGGGTCTTTTGGTTTCGTTGATGGTTTCCGGGTCTTCCGAACGCCCCAGTGAAAATCTGTGATCTGCAGGCGCGCAATCGTGTACTGGCGGATATTAGCGGTAGGGGTGTCAATTTTGAAGGCACGTCAGCATATGTCAGCATATGCCAGCATATGTCAGCATGTATCAACATATGTCAGCATATGTCAACAATCTCAGCAATTTCTTTCAATATACAAGTTGGTTCGTAGGCGAGGATGAGGTCTTCTTTCCATTTGCATTTTTGTTCTCGCTCAGCCCTGAGAAGTAGGTGTGGTGGAGAGTCGCGACTCTTTGTTGGGTTGGTCCTGGTGTCCAGCCCCTTGTTCTCTTCCTTGTAAGGGAACATCTGTTAAGATATCTCAGCATGCGTCAAACATATGACAGACCGAGGTTCTTGAAGCTGACCGTGGTGGAAAAATCCGACTCCAAGGGCAACCCTGCCCTGTACTCAAAGGCGCCCTCTGCCGACCCGCCCAGCAACATCTTGTAAAGATGGGAAGTCCGGGCAGGGCAAGGCAGGGCAAGGCAGGATTGAAGACCATTGTGACAACGTGGGCAGTCTGAGAACATGTAGAGGGGTCTTGGAATGTTGTGTACATGTTCTGGACCCGTTGTTGTACCCATAATCTGCCGTTGTCCGACGTATGTTGTTCTTGAACCATGGCATGGGCATGTGAAATGCATGGCTTTTTTTGTAACACCGACCCCAGACTGCTGCTGCAGGACAACCGGCGGCTATACTGCCTCCAGGAGTATCAGAGACGCATCGGTGGGCATGGCAGCACTAATCACCAGCCGTGCTCCTTGTAGGAAGATCTCTCTCTGGCTGTTTCAACGTCCTTGCATTAGACCGTGTCATTCTCATGTAGCTGTCGTTGCTCACCTTTCTTTCAGTTGTTGGCTGAGGCCGCGCAGACGTACCGGTGCGAGTTCGAATCCTCGCATGGCAAGACGTTGTCGACGCCTGCAAGTTTCAGAGGAGCCGGGGGCTAAACATGAAAGACAGCCCTGGAACGCCCTATGGTAAAGGTGGAAAGGTGGGCCGTTGACCAGGATTTGAGTCTTGGATGGCTTTGCGGGCTTGATGTGTTGGCAAGTTTTCGCCAGTTGCAGACTTTCGACTTGTGACCATCCCTGGGCAGGAATTACGACACAGAGATGGACGGAGTTGATATTGTTCTTCGATAGGCATATGGTGAAATTGGCGATCGTGGAAGGTGTGGAGTGAGCGTCCCTTCAGTTCCTTAGTGGAGGTTGCAGTTGGTGTGACATATGATTAAGTCAGGTCTGTCATGAACTCCACTCACGGCGACTTGCAAATTCGAGCATCAGGCCTCCTAGAGAAAGATCTGACACCGGTGGATCGCTGTCCGAACCTTCCGCAGATCCTCAGGCATCCAAATTCCCACAGCGGTTCCCGAAACGACCTTCATTGGGCCGTATAGGCATACTCCCCCCGCAAAAGTCCCAGAGTCTTCGTGTGCTGCGACTCGGGAACCGCTTTCGGATGCGTCTCGGTGGCTTTCTAAATTGCAGTCCCGCCATTGTGTGTTTAGACCAGGGACCGCAATTTCGAAAACGGCATTGAAAATAGAATGACAAAAAGACATAAGCCGCCTAATTTCTGTTTCAAGTGGCACCCTTGAGCGTAGAGGACGTGTGGGGGGATTCTGGGAGGGAGTTAGCATGGGAGTTTGCTCTGTTCACTGTGCGCGAGAACGTTGTAAGAACATGGGGAACGCACGATAAACAAAGCTGCACACATGCAACGCAAGCACATGTCATGGTGTGAGAATTCACTAGATAATATGTCAGTGAGCAGTTTTGAGGAAAGGACAGATAGGAAGATGGCCGGTTTGCGACATGTGTCTAAGTCTACATATTCAATTTCGACATGGAGAGGTGTGCATGTTGGGCAGCTGTTGGCTCAGCGCTCGTCGGTTTGCCGAGCTCAACTCTGTGCTCGGTTCAGGTCTGAGCAGGAGCTGTGAGAGAGTGAAGGTCTTGAGCATTGGCCTGAAGGTTTCGGATGTTTAGGCTTCTATGTGATTCTGGGTGCCTAATTCTTCTGCAGGCTTGGAGGCCTGGAAATTAGGCTTCAGCTTCATGACGCTTGAGCGTTGGATAGAGTTGCTCTGACGTGCGGGTAGCGCATCTGTTTTCTGGTGCTTCTTTTTTCTGTCCCGTCACCAAATGCAAGTCCCACTTGTTCCTGCTCTTTAGCACCGGTTCCTTTGAACAGGCTCATGACTGACAAAATCTGGAGGAACTTGGCGCAGCTAGCAGCTAGCAGCTAGTGTGATGACAACCTCTGAAACCCCTAAATGGGGCTCACATCTAGAGCCCAAGTTGACAAAGTCGTGAAGTCGCAGGCCCCATGCCCGTGCCTGCGGGGGCTCCTCGGCCTGGTGGCCATGGAGCCGTTGGAGCCGTTGGAGCCGTCGTGCTGCCACTGAGGTTCCTTTGTGGTCGTGAAGCTTAGGGCCTGCGAATGCTGCGAGAGGGCGGTTTTTCGGGTAGATTCGTGCGGAGTGGGAGCTTTATCCTCGCGCAAGGCGCGAGGCCATGCGGACGCAAGGCGCGTCGGCCCCGTTCTGCTGTTCTGTGATCCTTTGCGGATGGCTTCGGCACTGACAAAATCCTGAACAGGGAGCCAGCTTATCCGCAGGCCCCGAAACCGGAGAGCCACAAGACCTACGACCCTCAACTTGATCATCTTGAATCTTGATCATTTGAGTCGGATCGCTGACTTTATTCCGTTAGTTTTCATGAACTTCCCAGAAGTTCTGTTCAGGCTACATGACAGCGCCCTCATTCCGAGTTGAAGCGCTGGGCCGAGTCGATCGACAAAGCACTGAACCTGCTGCGCGAGTCAAGCGCGTCATTCTGTCATGTAAGGGTTGACACGACTACACGCGCTGCTTTCACTTGCTTACGCCCAGGCGCCAACAGCTACCTCACCAATGATGAGGCAGGGTCAAAAACATGTGAAGTACGAAGCACGGGTCTGGCTGCGAATAAAGGAACGTTGCCGCCGATGCGCAAAAAAGTCTCTGACTTAAATCTCCGCCTTTGCCTGCGAGGAAGGTTGTTCCGGATGTCCTCAGCGCCACCAGCATGCCACGGCAGGCACAAGTGCTAAAGTTTGCAGAGCTGCACCTTTATTTTCTGTTCATACCGCAAGCCTCTTTGCAGAGTCCTCCTGGTAGGGTCGTCTGTGCACCAGCCTGCAGGCAATGGTGTCAGTGCCGATACAGGTAGCTGCAGCAGGATACCAAGGCCGTTGCATGGTGCACATGGGAAGATGGAAAGGTTCCAGCACGTTGAAGGTTTTGGAGGTGTTGTGGAGAATACAAATGTCATGTTTGCGGAGTAAAAACAAAAAGCAAATCTTCGGTAGCGAGAGCGATCACCCTGCCTCTCGTGCTCATCGTGCTCTGCCAGCCCTGCGGCCCCCTACCGCGCCCCGGCGCCCAGCAGTGCCGCTCGTGCCACGGAGTGCGGGTGCCATAAATGCAAGGAGTTCACCACGTTCACCCACATCCTTTCATCTCCGGTTCAAAAACTGTATTGTCCGTTAAGTGTCGACCTGGACCCGCCAAGGCGCCGCCGTCACTGCCATTGGCGCATCCTCGCCGGTTGCGGCACCCCGCGTGGTCCGCGTGCGAACGTCACCGTCGCCCCGTCGCATGGCTCCTCGTCGGGTCATGGTGCGTTTGCCTAGGCTCTTGCCGAAACCCCGCCTCTCATCTAGTTGCTAGCTTTCAACTGCATATAAGGCTTCGTATGGTTTCGTAATCTTTCGAGAGAGGGGAGAGGCCGATTGACTGCCCGCCCAGGACATTGCACCTCATACCGACACCTTGCGCCTGCCAACACCTGCACGCGCCGTGCAGGTTCCAATGGTGCATTCAGTGCATTCCATCAGCGCGATCACAGCTTTGTCTCCTGTACGCCGCGCCCGGGTGATTATTCCTGCGGACCGGAGTCCCAAAGCGTCACCAGTGCTGCGCGGAGTCCCCCAGACGATCGTCCGCAGAGCACCGGAGGCCTCAAAGCCCGAGGCAAAGGAGGCCAAGCTCGAAGTGACTGAAGCCAAAGAAGCCACGAAGGTGGCCGAGGCCCCCAAGGAAAGCCTCCCATACACCAAGGCCACAGACTTGAAGGCCGAAGCCAAAGAAGCCAAGGAAGGCAAGGAAGCCAAGGAAGCCAAAGACGACAGCAAAAAGTCCAGGCTAGAAGATGAGATGGAGGCGGCCGCTGGAGCCACTGGAGAGCACAGCGACTCCCCAGACCTTCTGGGCGACTTCCGCACCCAGCTTTCTCAGACCTCCACACAGGCCTCCGAGGCCAAGTGCGAATCCCCGATCTGCTCCCGGGAGGAGGAGGTCCGGAGCGTGAGACCGCTGCCGCCGCGTCCGCAGCATGCACCTGACCTCCGCGAGGTGTGCCTCGGCAGAACCTTAGATATCTTAGATTCCTTAGATGGCGCAGGCGGCTGAAGCTGTGTTTGTGGGTCGCCGTGCGTTTCCTGGCATTTCCTTGTTGAGGTTGGCAGAGGTGGTCGACGATCCGGTTGGCTTCGCCTGGGAGTTCCTGCCTGACAGACATCCAGTCGAGGCTGCAGTCTCTACTTAGGGCCTTAGGGCCTTTGGTGCTTTTTGGGGCAAAGGTTAGGTTCGGCATGGAGAGGATGGGCCTGGCATCTTCTATGCTAGCCCGAGCATCATTCAGTGTCGTGTGTCGGGTGCTGCCTGCTCCAGTTGCAAGCGCGGGGCTTTGTGCTTCAGCCACTTCAGCCGACCCGACCACAAAGCCACACAAACAAGGGCAACGCATGGCAAAGCCTTCAAAGCATGGAAAAGCTTCACGGAAAGGCCGATGGTGAGCGCCGTTTCATTGGCGAATGCCTCGCGCGTGTAGGGCTTGAGCTGCAGGCTCGGCATTGCCCAACTAGCGCTGATCCAGAGCATGATGCTAACATACGCTAACAGAAGCTGTGAAGATGCTTGCGGGTATGGTTACCGGTATGGTTGGGGTTTAGAAGGGTGAGCTCTTGGATGCTTTTGGCAGGTGGCTGGAGGCCTTGAGAGGCGGGGCCAGATACACACTCCTCCCACATTCTCTGACATTGTGTACGCGGTAGTAAGCAGCATCTTTATTGAGTTTGGAGAAGTAACTGTTGAACAACGTTTCGGAAACTATCAGCCCCCTGCTTCAAGAAGCGAGCAAGCCCGTGCGCCGTAAATTCGGGAGTGGTGCGTGTGGTGCACTGCCCTTGCCAGTTTAAATCAAGCCTCATTCAGAGCTCGGCCAGAGGGCCTTGGTTAAAAGCAGATGGCAAGGGATGGAAGCTGAGCTCCGTACGACTGGCAATGTAGTACATCCCTCAGCCCTCCTAACCTCATAGCCGCAACCAAGGGATCGCATGCCACAAGATTTGCCCTCAAAAACGGGCAGAGTTCTTTTACTTTCTTTCTTTTCCCTTCTCATGGTTTCGGCGCCGCTGCGCGCTGACGCGCTGTTATCGGAGCAGCGCTGGCTGTGCGCTGAGCTTAGTACATTGTATCACAGGCATTGTTTGGTTCATTCTATGAAGGGTTCCATACCTTGTCATGGCATGATACCCGGACTTTCGTCATAGTTATAGTCACCAGCGTCGATGAAAGTGCATGAACAATCTTTGCAGTAGTGGCTTGAAGTCGAGTGGCCTTTCGGGGTTTGTTCTCGCAGTGATGCGAACCTCCAGACCCTGCTCCTCACACAAAGCACGAGGATGCGCCGTACCTCATCCAGCAGTCACCACTTTCAGAGCAACATTGTGTTCCGACGTTGCTGCTACCCAGTGCTCAAGTAGCCCTGTCAGCCTACCGCACCAAGACAATTCCAACAACTCTTGTTTGTTGTATTGTTGTCGCTATTGGTGCCGCGTTTTGGTCATGAAATGCGGCTACTTCCACAAAGCTGTCTAAGATGTGTGTGTGTGTGGCTCAGTGGCGACTACGACTACGAAGATGTTTCCGCTGCTGCAGCTTGAAATTGTCCAAAAAGTGATTGCAGGGCACTTGTGTGACCATGTCCCAGGCCGTGCGAGTGCGGCACCGAGCAGCCTCTGTTTGCGACTGGCTGCACTCGTATCAGAGGCGCTTGTGGCCCCTACGGAGTCTGCACGTGGGGGGCCTTTCGGGTTCAGCGGTTCGGTTTGAGGATGTTTGAGGCTGTTTGTGGCCTTAGCTGGCTATTTGGTCGTGATTGTCAGCAGTTCGCTCCCTGTTAGCAGGGAGTCGTTCTCTTTTCCACTCAGCTTCTGCAGCGGTGCCAAGTTGGATTCTGTGTAGCCTGTTCAGTACATCCTGTTTGCAGGTAGACGTGCCGTGGCGGGATGTTGTAAACCCCGAGGCAGCCGCAATGAAGCAAAAGCTGAGAAGTTGAGTTTCCGAATGACGGCAGCTTCGGAAGCAGATTGGTCAACACACGGACTTGGATCTTGCCAGGCTTCCCTGGACATCTGGAAAGTGGTGCGGCCACTTGTGCCGGACACCTTTGAAGGCCGAGCACATAGATGTGCCCCCCCCCCCCCCCCCGACTGTTGGTGGAACCGCAGAGCCTGCAAGGCTGTAGCCTCGCCGGGCCACATCCCCAGCTGCGGCTGCTGCAGTGCTTTGCCGACAGTTTAGTTTCTTTGAGCAGGTTGGAGGCAATTAGCGCTGTGCTGTGAGCTGGGCGTGGACAGAGCTTTGTAGGCTGGATATAGAGCGAGGTATCGAAAATAACTTAGGTACCATGGAGGGACTGGTGAAGGCTGGTGGGCCGCGAGATGGACGAATCATTCTCGACGTCTGCCCAAACCATCTCTCAAGAGGACTGTCCACGACAGAGTGTGGGGCGTGGGTCATTTGTGGCATCTGTGCAACGGTGAGGGGCTTGCTTGATCACTGCACTTGACGTGGAGGTGACCATCCAGTGCATGCCGACACTCCTTTAGCAGCTCCGGACTCGTGCCCCGGCCTGTGGAGAAGCTGCCATTAGCGCTTTCATGTATCTGTGCTGGTTGAAGAATGGGCTAAGGCTAAGGTCTGGTCGTGTAAGAAACCGCTTGAGGTACTCGCGCCTGACCGCACTGGTGTACGCCACTTGACAAAAGAAGCTCACGCTCAACAAACGCAACGCCTTAACTGCCTTGAATCAGTCCGGAACAGAGTTCTTCCATCCGAATGAGGACATTTGTTGGGTGTGTGAGAGAGGCTCATCCACTTTCTCGGAGCTCAGAAGAAATCACCCCAAACTCCCCAAACCGAGAATCCCGTGAATCTTGTGTGAACCCCGCATGTTTCCCCCCCCCCCCCCACCCCCCCTACCCCCCCTTTGAGGTCAATTCTGGCTTTGCTGGCGGGAGCTTGCGCTTTCTGGATGGCGCAGACGGTGCAGATGTGGACCCCAAAGAAGGGACCGTTGTCGTCGCTGGGCTTTGATTTGGAAGATCCTCCGGGTTGTGAATTGAAGCTCTGACCGACTCCCAGGGGTCATCGTGCTTTTGAACACTCGTTTCGCAAGGCATCGCCCGGACATGAAGCCCACATCTTCCCCAAGCCCTAGAAATCAATCAGAGGCTCCTAGTAGTGACCTCCTAACATATCCTTACGTATGGGCAGTTCTCTGCATTAGGGTCCCTTTGGGGGTCCTGGTTATACCACATTCTATGGGGGACCCAAAATGGGACCTAATTTAGAGAACTACCGATGTCCTAACACATGCGATCCTAAAGCCTATCCCGAGTGCCTGCAGGTCTTCGACCATCGGCTTCTCCACCAGGCCCGCGCGGTAGTTTCCGGCACCAAGCAGGTCGTGAAGATGTCAGTTCTGAGTCCGGGCTGAATTCCTTCTTACGGCTGGATTGAGGAAGGATTTCAGGCCTGCCGTGATGATGCAATTGGCCTACTTCATGGGGTCGCCCTCGCATCCAAAAAACACATCCTGCACCGCAAGACCTATACTGCGGACACAAGAGTGGGGTTCGATGTAAATTGAGCAGCTGAGTGTTAGAATTCAACAGCCGTACTATAGTGCTGCCAGCCTGCACGCCTGCACAACGAGATGCATCTGATTCAGATCAGCCGACTTATCACCCAGCGACTCTGAGGTATGAGGCCGAGCCCGAGGCTCCGTTCCAGCAGACACTGGCCGGCGCCGACCTGGAAGTCAGGCCTCCGCTGTCATCGAAACCGGAGCCTTGAGCCTTATGAGGATCCTGCGCAGCCTGGAACCCTGGCCATATTGGCCCTCACCACGTAACCGCTTGAGTCAAGCGCTTGGTTTCAGGTGGCCTTTCGTGCTGGCCGAACGGGCTTTGGCACGCGGCGCGCGCGTGGCGAGTGAGGCTCTCGACCCTGCATAGCTGCACTACAACTGCTGTTGTGACATACGAGGGTAGCCAGGTGGCTGTCTAAATGGCAACTCAGTAAACCGTTGCTGACAACATGCCTGCTGGAGACCATGAACCAGAGAGGGGTGATAAGGCATGTGTGTGTGTGTGTGGAGGTGACAAGACGTGCGTGAAGATGGATCAGTTGGTGCACCTTTGAAGCCTTTCTCTTTGCAACACACCTCGCCTCGGATAGCCAAGGCCTTGTGTGACTTCATGGAGCGTCCTTCCTTGGTGGAACGTGGCTGGGCCTGAGCTTGCGAAGACTTCCGCCGTGCATAGGTTTGAATCTTGGAAGGTTGCAAAAACTGCAAGAGGCAGTTTTTCCTTGAGACATGTGGGATGCCCCGTTAAAGATCCTGGCGCAGCACGAGACTCTGCTTCTGCAGAAGGGAAGTTCAATGCATGCTGTGCGGCCAAAGCTCACAACTGCAACCACTACGGCGCTAAGCAGAAGGGTCGTACAGGCACAAGAACAGTGAGGCTCGAACCCTTCATACCTTGTGTTTGGACCCTCTCGTTCCAGTCACCCCCTCTAGCCAGAACGCCCGCCAAAAGCATGCAAAGATCACGTCCGCAAAGAGGCCCACCGCAAGCGGCTTCAAAACCCCTGTACTCAAGCACCGGATGGATCCCAGGCACTTTTGCCTTTGTGGGCACGAAGCGCCAGGAGCTTCAGCGCCTGGTGGCGGCTGCCGGGCGCCAACCCGCGGATAACGGTTTGCTGGAGGCCCTGTGGCTTCAGAGGCTTTGGAAGATTCCAATGTGGGCTTGAGATGTCTCAGAGGGTGTGGGTTGGTAACTTGCATTGACAGTCTGCAGCTTGAGGGGGCCGGGTTAAGTGCGGGAGGTTGCATAATGCTGTCGGTTTCAGGAGCTGCTGGACTTCATCTTGGCCTATGACACCGAGCAGCTGCACGATGTTTTGAACAGCGCCTTCATGCCAATGACCGTAGCCCTGAGCAATCCCAGCCTCAAGCTGAAAGCTTATCGGGCTTGGGAAGCAGCGCGCTCACTCCATGGTGATGAGAAGTGCGTGCTTCTGGGGGAGACCTTGCTCAAGGACATCGCTGATCCAAACCCACAAGTGCGCCTGGCTTGTGTGGGTGCATATTTCTCTTTGATTCCCAACGACAACGAGGATTTACGCTCAGACGCGATCAAGAAGGTTCTGGCTGGGGAAGAAGATCCGGCCGTGCGCCGCCGCGCCCTGCAGGGAGTTGCCGACTTGGTAAGTTCTGTAAAGGCCAGGGAAGTCGAGCAGGCCGAGGAGGCCGAAGACGCCCACGCCTTGCAGAGGCTGTCGGTACTCTGGGAGAGTTATGCTGAGACCTTGACAAAAATCTCTGTGTCCTCCTCGCCTGACCCGCTGGCCATCCGGGCCCTTGCTGAGCTTTCTGCGATGAGGCAGGAGATGCCGTCGGAGTAAGATGCGGACTTGCTCCGCTGCAACTTGGGTCATGTTGGCTTCGAGCAGAGTTTCTGTTCGATGCAGTGTACGGTCTCACCAGCGCAAAGTTGCTTTCAACATTGCAACCTGTCGTGGATTGCTCCTTTTTTGCAGTTTCCGTTCCCAGGCTGCGGTTTGTGCAGGCAGCAGGGGACGCATGGGCATATCTGCGTGCACACAATCTCCGAGGCTTAGCTTCAAGCTTGGAACAGCGGAACATCTCCGAGCATCTGCACCTGTTCGCGCACCCTCAATGGGGCAACCTCTGCAGGTATGTGCAGAAGAGGGAGGACTTGGCACGGCTCCATAGCCGGCTCGAGGAGGGGGCCAAAGCTTATGTCTGAACCTGCATCCGATGGTCCCCATGATTTCATGGCCCGGGCTTTCCATCACAGGGTTCCTGTAGCATGATGAGTTGTCGAAGAATGTCAGGACTTTGCAGGCATGCTTATCCTTGGGGTTTGGGGATGGTTGGAGGCTTTGTCTCATTTGTCAGCTCGCTTTCCCCAAAGCCGCCTAAGCAGCACCTTGCATGATGCTCACATGTCAAGATGTCTACTTGTGAACTTGCAGCTCAGTGCCCCAGTCGGAAAGGCATCGGAAACAGAGAACATCCCACTCCACATTCTTCGCTTCGTGCTGGAGGCTCGTTCTGCTCTTCCATCTCCCCTCATCTGGACTGTGAAGCAAGGTAGTTGTTTTCAACTTCAGAAGCAGGGGGGCTCACAGGCGCACTCAGGTACTCTTTTCATGACAACAATGTTCTCCTGGGAGGAGACGCTGCAGCAAAGAGTACGGCGCGGCGGACAAGGCAGTGAAGCTTTCCGCATGCCTTGAGTTTCGAGCACATCCTGGCTTCCGCGGAGGTGTCTTCGTGCAAGCTGGCGTGATGATGTCCATGGGGAATAAGAAGGTGGTGAAGATCGCCTGCAGGCCGGTGGGACTTCATATCAGAAAACCGGAACCTTTCGCTCCTCCACGCAAGGCCATACCTCCTGAATGTCCTGAACCCCTGAAGCCCAAAGTCAGAGCGCAATTCCTTGCTTGCAGTTGCGATGGCAGTGAGGGCCATGTGTCCGTGTGTTGGGACTGGGATGTCAAGCTCGAGTCAAAGTGTGACCCCTAGTCCCACAATCGGTCTCACTTGGCGTCGCTGCGAGGGGAGGAGCATCGAGAAAAGTCCACCCCGCTACGTTCTAAGGGTGAAAAAGCTAGAGCCGCCAATCCGAAAGCTGCGACGCTAGAGTAGACAGATGTCGCTTTCATGTTGCCTGAGTTAGCAGATCTTTGAAAAGATGCACCGCGTACCAAAGCGGTGGTGCAGCATGCTGGCAAGCAGCATGTACAGCCTGTGACTGTTAAGCATGCACTAATTCAGTCAGTTCCCGCTGCAGCGCAGAGGGTGACTGGAAGGGGGCTGCTGAGATCTTCGTAGATGCCTTGGTGTCTTTTGCGCATCCAGATGTATCTGAGAAAGGGGCCGCTTCCTTGTAGCTCGTTAGCCACCGGTTAGGGGTTAATTCATCTGAGCTCCCTACGCTATACCCAGCAACCGTGTTTTGTGCTTATAGTATGTCACAGTATGTCACTTAGTGTTGTGGCTCAGCTTTTTGAGGTCATTCTGGTAGACAAGCTGGGTCCGTGCCGGGAGCGGTGGATGTCATGTGCGGGCATCTGCGCAAAGCCAAAAGTGCAGCACTCTGTGACTGATGACGACAGGACGAGTGTCCATCCATGCTCTGGCAACACTCCTTGTGCAGTTTGCGCCTCTCTCTCCCGCTGAATATGACAGCCATGGGGGGTTTGCCGTTGCCAGCTGGAGCATGTGTGCCCACGTGCAGGGATGACCGACGCCAGCACAGACTGGGGACCACATTTCATCTACAATTCATCTAGCAACGCCTTGCAACAGCGTTGCTGTGAAACGGAGTTGCCAGACTCCCACTCGTGTCACGCCCTTCCTAGGAAGACCAACCCAAATCCCCCCCAAGTCCTGGAATCTGCCTTGCGCATCGTCCTGTAAGGGGCGCCCCAAAGTTTCCCTGAAGCCATGAAATGGCCCTGCGCCGCGCTGGCGCTGCTGCCTGCCTTTAAGGCTGAAGCCGATGATGTCGTGAGCCTCGCTTTCGAGGCCACAACATGTGTCGCTTACGGCATTCTGGCTGCGTGTGTTTTGACCTTCTCTAGATTTCTTGGTTTTTTCTCCGCGAGACCGCGAAGGAATTTGGATAGATTCGGTGCTTGCCCGCACTGCAAATCGAGATTTCCAGGTCAGAGGCAAGGCCGTGCCCATCTCCTGGAAGCCCACCGTGGAGAATGCCCTGACGGCGGCACGAAGGCTGATGCTCCCTTTCAGACCTGCTACCAGCAAGCGTTGCTATTGTTACTGGGGTATACTGGGTCATAGTCGTGAAGGGGATATGGCCTTGTGCCCTCATGCAGGTTTGCCGCAGAACATGACCTTCCAGAGCATACTCTCAGCATCTTGTCTCCAGAAAGTGCACAGTCCCCGGCCCCCAGAATGATCACAACCTACCGCAGCCGGCTTTGGAGGCGTTGCCCCTCCCTTGCTAGATCAATCTGTGGATCTCTTTACCTGTATACGTTTGAATGCACCGTGCCGCAACACCAGGAACTCATCCCATGTCTCACTTTCCAATACTCTAAGCTGAATTTTTTGCATCATAAGCCAGTCATGAGCGTAGGTTTTACGGCATTCTTTTTGACCCCTGGAGGGGCCGCCGAGCCTTCAGACCAACATCTTTTGACTGCAGTGGATTCTAAGAACAAAAGCTCTTCCCAACTGCATTCGGAAACATGTCTGGAAGATAATTTCTGAGACGCGACAAGTTCCTTGTCAGATCCTTTCAACCAATTCAGAAAGTCCTAGAAGGTGCTTCTTGCAAGGGTGGTAGTTTCCATTTCACTGCTCATCGGAAGTTGACTGGTGCGGAACATTCTTGAGTGAGTGGCCAGCTCTGTGTGAATTCGCCAATGGACTGACTCTTCAACAAGACAGTTTTTGTAATAATCCGGGATTAAGAACTCGGCCCGGAACAAATTTTAGAGGGTGGCCAGCTCTGATAAGATTCTGTTAAAGAAAGGCGCAGCTACATGAAGAACAGCTGCTTAATTCATTGTCGTTTTGGTTTTGTTTTGTTGTTTGTCAGTCGAATGGCAACTTCTATATACAGGCTACACTGTCAGAAAGAGGTTTGCTCGCCGTTTCTACCGAAAACAGCTATCTCTCGAAACTGTGTCGCATTTCAAGTTTAGTAAGACTCGGTTAAAACACGGCCTGCCTTAGTTTTCGGTATTTCGTTTGGAGGTCCCAACATCCTGGGTTTTTTGCTGGTTTTTTGGCTCTTGGGGGTTGGCAACAATCAGCCAACAAAGCCTGGTTTTCTGGGCTTCCCAGCAAACAAGCAGAACACCATCCGAGATCGTTTGGTTTTTTTGCTACCCCCTCCCCCCCTCCCGGGAAGAGCACACTAACCAACACCCAGCATCTTTAGAGGCTCTCAAGAGAACGCCAAACACACCTTGGGACACCCGCAAGAGCCAACAACACATGCCGAGACCGAAAAGTTTGCCTTGTGGGTGGTCATTGACAGGGTGTAGAATAGTTTTCTTGAATCTTGAATCCAAAAAAAGTGTCCTTAGCGTCTTGAATCTTGAATCTTGAATCTTGGATCCGGGCCCGTCTTTAGTGAAAAGCTGAATAGACTGAAAGAAGCTGAATAAAGTGAGCAAGGATGGTGATCCCCTCGTCCCTCCTCAAAGCCCACCACTGAAACAGCTCCGGATGCCATCGCTGCTTGGTGCAGGCAGACAGCAAAGAACATAGTTGTAGACAGTAGCAATACTGTTGGTAGTGTTTGAGTAAGTTGTAGTAAAGACATACATGTACGGACCAGCATTGAGTTTCAATCCCGCCCGGGATCCAAGATCCAAGATCCCGGATCCAAGATGGTCAGAGGGCCTCGTCGAGAGCATCTTGGATCCCACAGCCACAGGCCCCATTAGGATCGGGATCCCAACATGCTCTCGACGAAGCCCCCTGACACCCAGGATTTTGGATCTTGGATCCGGGCGGGATTGAAATTCAATCCCGAAATTCAATCCTCTCATAAACATACTTGGTTGCAATGACATGCAGGTAGCGAGACAGCCTTGATGAATGATGGTGAGTTGCGATGGCCTTGGAAGAAGATATTTATGTGTTTGTATTGTATTTTATTCATTATTATCAGTCGTTATTATTATTGATTATTATTACTATTATTGTTTTTATTTTGTTTTGTTTATTATTATTATTATTATGATTATTGTTTTTTGTGTTTTTTTTTTTGGGGGGGGGGAGGTGTGGGGTACCGCAATATATACAGATATATACACATACGTATACGTATATATCTATATATATGTATGTATATACATATACATATTTATATATGTATATATAGATAAATATGGGCATGTCATACATGTACATTTTTGTATACAGCTCTGCTTTCCTCTGAGGCGCCTGGGCAGTAGCCGAGGACCGGCTTTTTTTTTGAACATCTCAGAGTTTCGTTCTTCTCGCATCCGTTCACATGTACATAGCATTGCATCATAAGGGATACATATTTACGCATATACAGTTCAGGGTAGCAAAATGTAGCAGAGTAACGCACACGCACGCACACACACACACACACACACACAGAGACACAGAGACACAGAGACACAGAGACACAGAGACACAGAGACACAGAGACACAGAGACACAGAGACACACACACACACACACACACACACACCAACACACACACACACACCACACACACACACCCACACACACACACACCCACACACCCCACACACCCACCACACCCACACACCACACACCACACACCCCCACACGCGCGCGCGCGCGCGCGCGCCCGCCCGTGCACGCGCCCGCGCACGCGCACGCGCACGCGCGCACGCGCACGCGCGTCGCGCGCACGCGCGTGCGCACGCGCACGCGCGCACCGAGCACGCGCGCACGCGCACGCGCGCACGCGCACGCGGCACGCGACGCGCACGCACGCGCACGCGCACGCACGCACCGCGCGCGCACGCACGCACGCGCGCGCACGCGCCGCGCACGCGCGCACGCGCGCACGCGCGCAGCGCGCACGCGCGCACCGCGCGCACGCGCACGCGCACAACGCGCACACAGCGCACCCGCACGCGCACGCGCACGCACGCGCACACCACAGCGCACACGCACACGCACACGCACACGCACACGCACACGATCACGCACACGCACACGCACACGCACACGCACACGCACACGCACACGCACACGCACACGCACACGCACACGCACACGCACACGCCACGCACAAGCACTAGCACAAACACTGACATTGGCACTAACACTAACACACGAACACACTAATGCGAGCACGAGCACGAGCACGAACACGAACACAAACACGAACACCAATACCAGTACCAACACCAACACTAACACTAACACTAAGACAAGCACTAATCCTAACGCAAGCGCAAGCACAAGCACAAGCACAAGCACAAGCACAAGCACAAGCACAAGCACAAGCACAAGCACAAGCACAAGCACAAGCACAAGCACAAGCACAAGCACAAGCACGCTCCCACAGACGCAGAGGGACACCTGCTCTGGGCATAGCAGGCCCGCATGTCGCTCTTTCCCTGTCTCTCTCTCTCTCTCTTTCGCTCTGTATGGTGTGTTTTGGGTTTGGAGGAGATCGGCCTGAAACGTGCTTGGGCCGCTGCAAAGCATCGGGAGTCGCCCGAAGTGATGCTTGGCAGGGCCTCGCAGTGGACCTGTTCGGTCGGGTCGAGGTTTTTGTTGACTTTTTCTTTCCTTCATGCTTGGACAAAATAAGAAGCCTCGTTGTTTCATTTTCTCTGTGCGCATCGCCCTGGCCCTTGTATCGATCCCAGGATGCAGATGCCTGTGCTTGCTTCGAGCCAGACACGAGCTCCCGACCAGCCAACAGGAGAGCATTTCCTAGGTCCCAGCACCCAGAACGTCCCAGAACCAAGATTAAGAGCACAGGACTTGGGCATCTCAAAGTGACCCAGAGCATCCCAGAGCCATCGATTTCCGCCGTCACTCACCAAAGCCTCCTGCACTGCAGGGCGGTCCGTGATTTCCCTTTATTTGGGCCACGACTCGAGCAGCTCACTTCGAATCTGTGACAGGATTCGGGCATGGGAATGGAATAGGGGTGTTGGGTACCATGGTTTGCACGCAGGCTTGGGATATGTAGGCTTACGCATGCCTAAGCATGAGGCTGTGTATCTCTCGTATCAGTCCATGACCCTTTAGAAAGCACGACGAGCCACCGGCCTCTACCTGCCATGCTGGCGATCAGTTAACTAGGCTCACTAGGCTGCCTGCCACAGAGATGTTGCTGATTCGAGGTATCGCTGTCAGTCAAAACGGCCGGATCCAGTGTATTCTCGAGTTGGAGCGACTATTCGACATCAGATATTACCGTCCCAACATCACCCTCTCACCTGACCGCTATCAGACTGAGTGGCACAAGGCGCTTCGTGCCGTGCAGAGACACTGCGAATATGAGGATGGGACTTTTCCAGCGCACTTCAATGACGGCGTTATCGTTTTTGCTGGGGAGTTCGAGTGTTACCAACTTTGGCTGCGAGGCGTTGTGGGCATGATCTTCACCGTAGAGCAGTGGCACATGGTCGATCATCATGAATCACATGCGCTACTGGGCTACTACGCCTCTCCATTCCATTCCACCCCTTCTCGGACAACCCTCATTTTATCTTATGACTCTGCTGGCAATGATGGGTCCTTCAACGTGTATTTGGCATCGATGGGAAAATTTGAGCGCATTGCGCAGCTGGGGTATTCCCTCGGCAATGCATATGACGTAGCTGGCGTCCTTATGCCTGAAGTGTCAGGCCATCCCCTGTCAGACTTCGTGAACTGCAGCGACCCTGACGTACTGAATGCATCGTCGGGATCGAAGCTTGTGCGGATAGGTGCCTATCACGAGAAGGCAGTTGAGAAGCTAAGTTGGCCAGGCAAGATGATGGGCTACTCAGCTGTCGGCACTGCGAGGGACGAGCTGCGCGAGTCTATGCGCTTTCTTATGGAGGAATGCAGGTCCTTCATCCCAGGCGCGATGGCTCTGCCCACTTTGATGGTACGGGCTGCCTGCGAGTCACTGGAGGGGCAACGTGCCGTCGCTGCGACGATGCAGTCGGAGTTCGAGCATTTCGTGCTGAGCCGCCTGGAGGCCTTCCTGCGTTTTTTGGGGCATCTTGGAGGCAGAACAACTTGCAAGAAGAAATCTCACTTGGCAACTCTATTGAATGCACGCCTACATGTTTTCGTTTGAAAGGAAGCCAAGGCCTGGGAAGGTCGACAGCATCGTTCTTAGTGGTGGTTGCGCCCTCAACGTGCTCACAAACCAGGCGCCCAGATGGCAATTCCACACAATTGTTCCTGTCGGTGCTTCTGCATACTCAGACACTGCCACTTTGGCCGAACATGGAAGCACCAGGTCGTTTACGACACACTGTCATCGGCCAAACCTGGTTCCTCGGCTGCGACTTGAGACGTTTCGCCTGAAGGTCCTCATGTCCTGTCGGGCCTCAGAATTTCCACCCTTAGGGTAAGCTGGTGGAGCCTCAGAGACCGAATGCCACGCCCCCTCCCCCGTTCCCCTGCGCTCTCCTTCTCTCTCCCTCGCTGCTGCGCTCACTCTCTCTCTCTCTGTCTCTCTTATCTCTCTTGTTTGTCTGTCTCTCTGTCTCTCTGTCTCTGTCTCTCTTGTCTCTCTTGTCTCGCTGTCTCCCCCTCCCTCCCTCTCTCCCTCCCTGAGTCTGTGTGAGGTGGTGAGAAAGGCCGCGACCCAGACTTCTTTGTTCCAATGGCGCCCAACGACAGCGGCTGCTCGGATCTAAGGGCTACAAGCGCAGCATGAGTTCGGTGGACTTCAGAACTCTACGAGGTCAGCTGGCAGAAGGTCCAGGTAGTCCAGGCTGATGTCCACATTGTTGTAGTGTACATTCGAGGGGTGGAGTCTTCGGGACTCCCAAAAAGTCCCAAAGTCTGAGTTGAGTGAATGTTGCAAGGACTCACTGTGGGCGGTCTCTGGTCCGTGGCACCACCGAGTGGACAGCAGAACCTGCAGTCTCCCAGAAGCGCTTTGGGGCTCAGGGATGCTCTTCGGGGCTTCGCAGATGCTTTTCGGGCGTTTTTGTTGGGGGGGGGGGTGGCGGGTTGGTGGGCAGTGGTTTAGAAGGATTTTCACTCCTTGACGAATGATGGATCTGATCGGATATGCTTCGACGAAGAAGGCTTGTTGGGCTTCAGCATGACTGTGTTCAGTTCCTTTGAGCAGGTTTTGTGGGTTCTGTAGGGTCATCGTCGTTGTGATCGGGGCCCTCCCAGTCTCAAGGTTGTCGCTGTTGTCACTGAGACATTCTGAGACTCTGAAGGTATCTTGGCTTTCCGCTCTGGGACCGCCATCTGCTGCTGGAGTTAGCTCGGAGCCACGGGGCCAGGCCAACGAATCTGCCACGCTCTCTGGGTCTGTCAACTTGAAACGACGAAGCGTAGTTTTAGCTGTGCCAAGCTGTGCCAAGCTGTGCCAAGCTGTGCTAGTGACTAGTGATCTGAGAATGCAGCCGGCAACCTGAGAAGATGGGCCTAAGATTCTGCGGCTGCGTTCCCTGAAGCCTTGGCTCAGTAGCAGGGCCAATAAAGGCCAATATGTCTGAAGGGAACATGCTACATGTCGCATGTATTTACTCCATTCACAGAGCGGTTTCCAGAACACAGATTATCGAATCCGCACCGCAAGGTGCAGTAAATGTCGGATGGCGATGCGTGTGCAAAGCTGCTGTATCTAGTTTGCGGCTGGTTAGGTTCTTGTGTATGCTTCCTGGTCGTCGGCCAAACTTCGCCTGATATACCATATTTGACGGAGATTGGTATTGTCATGGTGAGCCTGACAGGCTGTGTGTGCTTCTCACTATGCCTGTGCAGCTGTTGCTGCTGTTTGCGAAGTGCGCGCATCCAACCACAGATGGAGGAGGGAGGGACAACTGAGGCACACAAGAGAGTGTGGTGTTCTGTGGCTTTTGCAGCTGTGGGAGTAGCTGACCCAGACTTTCGGCTTGTGGAAGTTCAGAAACCCATGGATCCTTCAATAGATCCAGTCAAGATCGTGCTGGGGAGAGTCACAGTGACATCCAAGCCATGTGTTCTCGAGAGCACGTGTGCATGCTGCATGGATGACTTCACGGCAGAAGATGTGGTGGCACGCCTGCCATGCGGACACGTCTTCCACGAGAAGTGTGTCATGCGGTGGTTTTTGGTTCGTGAGTCCTCCGCTTGCCCCATGTGTCGTTCGTGTTGCGTAGTTGCTGGTGGTGCGGACCTATCTGTAACGGACGTACCTTGACGTGAACAAATCGCGAACTGGACGTGTGCGCCATCGGCTGACGATTGTACTTTCTTCTTCGAGTTTCGTTGCAACAGCCGCAGCTGGGATGTCGGTCTCAACTTGTAACTTGTACCTAACCTTCAGGACTCCGGGAAAGTTCAACTGCCTCGAGCCTACATGCTTAGTTTGAGGTGTAGATCCTGAGATGCTGTCGACACCGCTTGAACGTTCCGCACCCCACTGAAAGAGCCACTGAAGCCAAGCTGTGAGATAACAAAAGCAACTTTTTGCGGTAACGAAAGCAACTCAATGGGTTTCTTTCCATTTTTAACGTTAGCCTTTGGGGCAGATGCCGCCGTAGGCCTGCCTTAGGCATGCCTGCAAAGCGATCTGCCCGTCTAAGTGTTTGTATTATTCCAGACCTTCCCAAGAGATCCACACCTGTGGCAGGAAGAAAACGGTGCTGTAGTTTATGTCTGAACGGGCCCATCAGAGTCCATTAGGTTGGTGTTTGTTCTATTATGGGGTAAGGGCCTTTGGGGTGATTCTGACAAGAAGCCTCAAGATAAAGCCTTTATTGCCGTGCCGCAGCTGGAACCTGCATTGCTTTAGGTATGTTAGCTGGGCTTGGAGCAGACATTGGAGCACTTGTTGAACTCGTATTGTGGGCCCAGTTTTTTGCCAGAGCGCTTCCCCACAAGCCCCTTCATGCACCTTGAGCCCACCTCCCCTGTCAGGAAGCCAAACCCTGAACTCCCCACCAAACAATAGCGCTCCTGAAACCCTACCCTAAGCCTAAACGCCAGGCCCTAGGCCCTAAACCCTAAGCCTTTGACTCGTTGCCCCACCCCTGAGGCGCCTTTCGAAGCTTGGTGGCGTCGAGTACCTCGCGGAGCTGCTCGCAGGGGGCCCGGCGTGGCAGAGGTCCAAGCAGGGATTGTGTGGGGCCGGTTGGAGGTAGGAGGGCAGGTTGTCGATGGGCCAGGGGGCCCAGATTTGCAAATGCCTTCCAGCTACGAGCAGTCTATAGCAGAGTCTACAGGGTATTAACCCGGCTCTTTTCAACCGGGAGGGGTTTAGGATATCATCTTCTCGACTCTCCAGTCACCAATGTTGCATTGGAAGATCAAAATGGAGGAAGGGTAAAGTGCGACCGTTCAAAGCTTTGACCGTTGATCCGCCGACAGGCATCCCAATCGGACCGCTGACAAGCCCATCATTGCAGTGGTCCGCGGCCGCCAGGATTCTGGACTAAAGTACTCGGAGAATGGAAAAGCAAATGCCCCACCAACCCCCTATTGCAAGGGAATTTAGTACTGGCAGGGAAAGCTTTCCACAACTGGAGTTCGGAACCATCCAAGGAATTTGGGCCGCGGGCGCTGGGCCACCGGTCCCTGCTGGCGGTGCCAGACTCCCAGGACGCCAGGGAGCCGCGGAGGCAGCTAAATTGCAGTTTCGGTCCTTCGCTTGGCATGCTTCAGGAGATGCGTGATCGGATGAACCGGCTCAAAGCCCGAGCTTTGGCAGCAGCTAAGATAGCAGTAAGGCTCAAGCCTCCTGTCTAGCATGGACCCTAGCTCCAGTACATAGGTGTTTTGTAACTTCAATGGGCTGTGCTTTGCCAGAATCGTGGAGTAGACGCTAGTAACAGTTGTGGCCTGGACACAGCATGATGCATTTGGAAGCTTTTGCCGCTCTCAGTGCAGTAAAACTTGGGCCTTGCCAGGGGCCTGGTATCGGCCGGTTGCGCCCATGGTGGCGGAAGAGGCCCTCAACTCCCTGAACCGCCTGAACCCACAAGCTTCAGAGCCCCTTTGAAACTTTGTCCCTCACAAGTCGATTTATGTGTCACCCCTCCTGTCCGAGCACCTGCTGCAGGCCATGGAGCAGGTGTTTGGTCGGCCGGTGCGTTCGCCATACATGAGTCTTGGCGCCAAGACATGCTTCAAAAGGCAGCTCTTTCCAGAGTCTCGTTGCCTCATGTTGCCTCGTTGCTCTCCCGTGGCTCTTTGGAGCCAAGTGTTGAGGACGATGGCGCCGCAGGTTTTGCCTGAGATCCAGAACCGCTTCCCCGCCTTGGCACACCTGGACGGCACTGCCAGGCGGGGCCTTAGCTCTGCCACTTTGCAAGCGTCATGTCGTGCAGGCTGGAACAAATCGGAACAAAGCTAGTCCTGCTACTGTAAGGCAATGCTTAAGGGTGGGTTTTCGAATGGATAATCAAGAGCTGGGCATCAGAGAGGACATCAGGCTTAGGGGATGTGGCAAGGAGACAAAGGGAGGAGCTGATTCGTTGTTATTGGCACGGTTGTACTTTTCCACATGGAATTAAAACCTTTTGAAGATGAGAGTACCGCGCGTGGGAGAGTTCTCTCATTCGAAGCCCGAACTTCAATGGCCTTGGGTTGAGACCTGAAGGGAGCTTTCGGCCAATGAGGCTTCAGAGATTGCACGCAGTTTCCGAAGTGAGTGGCTCCCGAGGCACCAATCTGCACCTCGCCGAAATCTACGGAAGCGCAAGTCCAGCAAGCGACATGCGCCGTTCCGATGCACTCTTCCCGTGCTCGGCTTTTTTTTTTCTCCGGGTACTCGCAAAAACGATAGAACCACTCTCTCAGGTGAGCGAGCACGATGAGCCCTGGGTTCATGCCCTTCTGCTTCTTAGCGAAGACTCGAGCGTGGCTGTTAGGGGGGCCGTGATCAAAATCGGGTCGCGAGCAAAGTCTAGCAAAGCTGAGTTCCGACAGTTATGCCTACAACTCGAGACTCTCGGATCCCTCCGATGCCCCGCGCATAGGGCAAGTTGGGGGCAAGTTTCGGCGTCCCCAAATCCCAGGATGGCGGTAGGCCGGCTGACGGGCCTAGCAGCCCTCATCAACACGAGCTTCAATTCCAAGGGCAAGCCCATCGTGAACCGTTTCTTTGGCTTGGCAGAGGGAGGGGAAGGGTGCACTTTTTCTGTCAATGCCTAGTCGCTTCAGTAATGCCGACGCAAGCAGCTGTGTGAGTCCAGCTCTGCATGATGACTGATAGACTCAAGCAGCTGTGTGAGTCTTTCTTGCCAAACTGGCACTTTGCAACCTTCAACTTAGAACCGGATGGCACACAGACAGAATGTACAACGCCAGCCTTTTCACTATGCTTGAGGCGTGAGAGACTGCCTGAAGATGCTGAATGAGCTGCCAGATTTAGATTTCGTCTTGATCGAGGATTACCTCTTTCGCAAGAGGACACCTCGGACTACGAGGACTTGAATCTTGGAGCGTGTCCAACAGCAACAGCAGGAAAATGCCTTGTTATTTGCCAGCGCGGCTCGCGGAATCCAGGATTCAGGTATCATCCCTTGGCAAGTTGCTGCATTGCAAAAGGGCAGCCCAGAACGCACCCGACTGCTTCTGCACATCCAGCGCGCAACGCGCAGCCTCAATGGATTCTTCGTGTATCTTCTGTTTCTAGACGAGTAGATGTAATTGTTGCTGGAATCGGTGTGTGTTGGGTGTCTTGGCGGTCTGTACTAGTTTGTCTCGTCGCTCTGGGCTCATGCTCCGCAAGTTCTTAAGCGGCTCATGGCAGTCATGGCAGATGCGAAGATTCTCCATGGTGTTTCGCAACAAGCGCAAATGCTACGCTGCGAATCGAAGCCCAACTTGGATGAAACGGAAGCCCTGTTCTCATCACAAAGCCCGCAAGTAGAATTCACCATGGACCATGGTGGATGCATTGGATGATTTGGACCGTCAACTGCTGGAGACCGAGAATGCGTTGCAAGCGATCGAGGTCGAATGCCGATGCAGAGACACGTTGTGAGATGTGATAGAGCTCTTGCGACTTTCTAAGATGCTACGAGAACCTGAGGGCAAAGCCACGATCTCCAACCCGAACCCCAGCCTTCCCGGGAGGCCCAGCTGCACGGCCCTGCGGTGGTGACTTCGCCACGGGCCGGCCAGCGAGGCTGGAGCTATGAGAGCTCGCGCATCTGTTGCAGATCCCATGGGTTCCAGCTTCGGGGATTCAATTGATTGTGCACTTGGGATGGCCCGACATGGACGTGGAGGTCCGCTAGGAAATCGGTGGTCAACAAAGTGGGTGCTCCCAAGATCCTTGCTTCTGATCAAATGTCCAGGAACCTTTTCAGACACTTTGGAGAATCTGGCCGCACGGCTCTCTTACCTTCAGTCGCAAAAAAGGCGCCTTTTACAAAGGGAAAGCACGTCCGAACGGCAAACTGTCTCGAAAACAACTTTTGTGCACAAGCGACATTTTGCAAAAGGCAACCTTTGAGAGAAGCAGTTTTCCGGCCCACTTTGCCGCCATCTATGGAGAACCCATTCGTTTGTCAAGAAAAGTCGCTTTTTCGGATGCGTTCTCACACGAAAGGACAACCCGACGGCAGCACAGAACCGGTCTGAGGTTTGCGGTGCGAATTGTCACTTGGGCGGATCGTTCACAGTTGATGCAGTTGTAAGCGTGTTGTAAGCGCTTTAGAGATCATTGTATACCAGTGCAGAAGGTGTTTGTAAGACAAGAGTGACAAGAGTTCCAACCCTCAGGCCGGGCTTTGCAGGACCAGGCGAGGCTGAGCCTGCAACTGAGGGCATCGAAGTTCGGATTAGTTCGCAGCTGCGGGTTTCTGTTGTTCTTTTCCTCCAGACTTTGAGGGCGCGCTGTGTGGACCTCTCTCCCGAAGTTGGGATCAAGAACTTCTAGGCCTCTGCTTCTCGCAACTTCACGTCCAGTAAAGAAGCAAAACAAACCCGTTCAAGAACCCCCCCATGAGCCCCGAACTCCCCCCTCCCTTTTCCTGGTTTCGCCACACCCCTCTCGCCCCTTTAGCTTCCTGGGCGCTGGTGCCGTGCCTCTGCCTTGCCGACGTGGAGGCGCCGCCCGAACAAGGAAGAACAATACTACGCATATGTTTATATATATATATATATATACATTTTTCCCCACCCTCGGTGTGGGGTTGTTAGATTTTAAACTCAACTCTTCTCCTCGCCCGGAATTCTTCTCCTCGCCTGGAACTCTTCTCCTCGCCCGGTCTACTCCTCGCTCAACCCCCCTGGAGCAACCCCAGAGTCTCCCCGGAGTGCCCAGTCCCAGAGTCTGCCTGGAGTGCCCAAACCGAGAGTCTCCCTGGAGTGCCCACCCCTGTGAGGGTGTCCCCGGACCCCAGAGTGTCCCTGGAGTGCCCAACCCCAGAGTGTCCCCGAGTGCCCAGTCCCAGAGTGTACCTGGAGTGCCCAACGCCAGAGTATTCGAAGTAAAATAGTTTTATGTGTGTGTATATATGTGTACTGACACACATAGATGTGTACAGACACACATCTATATCCATATACGTGTATGTATGTACATATATGTATATATGTATATGCATATACATGTATATATTTACACACATATATATATATATATGTATGCATATGCATATGTATATATACACACACATATATATATACATATATATACACATGCATATATATATATATACATATATATATATATATATGCGCACACACACACACGCACACATTTTCATACTACTGTTGGTATTCAGACAGATACCAAGCCGAATCTGTTTTGGGCTCACAGTCAGGGTTCCTGCGTGCCTCTGGTCACAGGACATGCCCGCGCACATGCTCTTCTTCCTCAGGCCATGACATCAGCAAAAATGGGATTGAGCATTTTGTCTGCGAGCCAGCTTGTAAGCCACCCTCATGTTTCTAAAGACGTTCTTCCGCACCACTGCCTGAGACCTGGGCCTCAGACAGCCCTCGGAGCCCTCAGACGCTCTGGAGGAGCCAAAGGGCGCTCCCAGCGCGGCACCTTCGCCACCGAGGCCAGTTCATGTATGGTACCTACGGACGGATGAATGATGAACGATCCAGGGTTTGCGAACCCTTCCCCCGAAGATATCCTACCTCAAACCATGGAATGACAAAGCCCCGCCACATTTTGCTTTACCTCAAGATGCTTGGCCCTACTAGGCCCTAGAACACTTTTTGCCATGTTGGTTTAGGTTGATCTTTCCCTAGCATCACAAGAAGTGTGGCCGAACATCGTGGCCTTGCCGCACTGTTCATTTCGCAATCTATTCGGCGACCCCAGAAGACCAAGCCACAGGGCGGGGAGAAGACGGTGCGGAACTCCATGTGTACGTGGGTGTTTTGATTACTTTGCATATGAGCATGTGTCTGCATCTCTGTTCGCATTTACATAACATTGCTTTGGCTGGCAGAGATGGCGGCAGCCAAGACCTTTTGCACAAACTCGGCATGTGATGAGGCACGCTTTCCAGCCAAACGTATCACCGAAGAGGAGGCTGGGGGCTCGCCAAACTGCACAGGCTGGACAGCTTCGAAATTTCCTGAGTTCCCGTGGACTGATGTGCCAGGTGCCTTTTCTGCATCCTTCTCATAGCTTCCTGTCGACATCAACCGTCAGCAAAGGCGTCGGAGGGTTCTTTGCGAGCATGTGTGCATCACGGAGCTTCCAAGCTTTGCATGGCTCTGCGCGGCTTTGCATGGATTAGTGCTTTCCGTGACGGTTTTTTCCAAGGAGGTCTTGGCCATGGGCTGCTCCCCTTCTGTAGCAGAACATGGTCACAACCAGCGGTTGGACTCGCCTGTGGACCAGGTGCAATCATCGCCCCGCCTGAGTCTCTGAAGCCGAGGCAAATCCAGGAGGTGGGTTTTGGATGGTTTTGGATGACAGCACAGAATGATACTGAATGGCATGGTGATATTGCAGCAATGAACAGGAACTGCACACTTGTGCAGGCTCGGCGATGGTTGAAGCACATCGCCGCAGAAGCGAATTCAAAGGACAGATTGCGCAACACGAGCCTTCAGCTCGGGTGCTCCAGTTCGATATTGGGCTCTTGTCTCTTGCAACCAGGCACGAGACTGGCATTTGGAACTGCTGTCTCCCGGCCATCGCTACAACTCCTACGTAGCTCTTGCGGTAGAGGCCCAGCAGATCTCTGCAATCATCCGCTCAAGGTCTCAAGGCTTGGGTTACACTGACGGCTGCAATGACCCAGAGCAATAAATAGAGCAAAGCATTGAAGTTCCTTTCTCAGCAGACCGCCTGTCAGGAGGCGGCAGCTCACCTAGCGACACCGGGTCTGGAAGGCGTTGCGGCAGCATGGCAGGCGGAAGGGCGTAGGGAGCACAGCGGAGCACAGCCAATACCTTCAGGAACTTTCGGTAGTGATCGTCTCACTGGCTCTGCTCCTGGCCTTCTGGGAAAAGCATTGCTTTGTGTGGGCTTGTGGGGGCTTGGCTTTTGGCAGGCCTTGCTGAAGGAGGAAGACGCCTGCCAAGCGCAGCACGCCTAGCGCAGGGGGTGGGTCTGCAGCACATCACAATTATCACAATTCAAGCATGCAATTTGGAACACAGGGCGGGCGACGACTTCCTTGACGACGCCAGCACCTCTGCTGGCAGCGAGCTTTCCGAGCCTCTCAGCTGCTGATTTCCTGTTCTTGACAGAGGGCTTTTCTTAAGAGCCCCGTGTGCCCTCCCTGAACGGAGCCCTGAGTGCAAACCGAGGTTGCTCTCTGTGGGCTCGGCAGAACCTCCTGGGCCTGGAGCGTATGAGCCGCGGCTGGGCAGCCAGAGGGGAGATGCCTAAAACCATTGAGCCATGATGACTGATGGAATGCTACCACTGCCGCTGCCGCTGCTTTGGGTGATGATGATCATGCTGGTGAGGTCGCTGATGAGCATCAGGATAGGATGATGGGTCTCATGTGCAGACTGTGATTTTGGAGTACCAAGGAAGTTTGACGCCCTGCGCCCGTCCCTGGCAAAGGGTGCGCCAAGTTTCGATCGCACCTTGCCTGCAGACTTCTGGGGAGTCAGGTGGGAAAGGCTTCGACCGAAGAGACACAATTCGATGAATTATCAGGATTCTGGAGTTCCGCGGTTGCCAGCCCGAACTGCATCCATTCCTATCAGTTTGTGTTGCCGGCCGCAGGCTACAAGGGACGTGAGCCACAAGAGCCAGAGGCAATTGAGGAGGTCCCAGCCAGCATCGCTGCTGAGGTTTCAGGGGTCAGTGCTGGATATGGTTTAAGAAAGGCGCCAGGCCCCGGACCCAGGAATTCATATGAGTACACCTACGGCAAAATTTCACAGTTGCGGTTAAGATCTCAGAATAGTTGGCGTTGGAACATAATAGTATGCGTCCACACACAACGCCCCGAGAGAACACAGACCGAACCTTCAGTTTCGAAAAGACGGAACTGCACAAGACCATCCCGCGTTCCCGGCCACCCATCACCTCCCATTTTTATTGCGCATTCCCTGCAGTGATGCGAAAGCGTCCACGGATGCAGACGTTCCTGGACGCCTGTGAATCCGAACGCTTGCGAAACCTTGCGAGTACGTCGCAACGCGTCAACAGCGACATCGGGTTGTTGGCTCGCCAAACTTCTTAGGATCTGCTGAAGCCCTTCTGCATTCTGCCGCGTTCGGAAGTGGCGAAGTGCAGAAGGCTAGAGGACGCGTAGGGAAAGAGACTTCCGGAGGCCGAATTGCCGCCACCGCCTCCGCCTGCCCCAGAGAAGAGCAGCTGTGCTGCAATCACCTTCCGATCCATGGCATGTGCAATCTTGAGAACTTGAAGCCGCTCTCAAAGCGTAGTGAGCGACATGGGGTGTGTGAGGGTTCCATTGACGATGAAAGCCCCGACCTTAGGATCCTTGGGCCCAAGAAGAGACGTTGAGCGCTTTTGATGTCCCTTCCCAAGGCTTGAAGTGCCGTGGGGGGAAGATCTTGCCATTGCCAAAGACGCAGCCCAGACGAAACTTGGTTCCCAGGCAACTGGTGGCCACACTCACGAAAGAGAGGAGCTTGCAAGCGTCTTGAAAAACTAGAGCTCTCCTGGGTCGGGTGACCGAGCTTTTGGCCATGAGGGGTCAAGCAACACACTACAAGCAGTGAGGGAAGGTGGTGAGGGTCTTGGGCCCCCTTTGTATGTTTTGTCGAGGCAAGTGGTACTGTAAGTCACAGCTTCCCGTGCGCCCAGGAGGCACTGAGGGACAGCGTGATGCAGACGCGGCGGCGAGGAGACCATTGTGCTTTGTGCAGAAATCGCAGCATTGCGAGGCATAGCTCAGAGCATCATTGCTGCAACTCCTGAAGTGCCAAGGTGCTACGATGGCTGGGCCTCTGAGCGAGTGGAGGCCAGATGTCTCACGTTTGAAGCTGTCTTGTGCCGAAGCCGGACTGCTACGAACGTGCAACCATGCAACAACCAAATGGTGGCCTCATCTCTTCAGCTCTTGAGGTCACTATGCCGGTGGCCACGCTTGGCCCTCCAGACAAGGACAGCGATTCAGGGTCGTACTACGTACTGGCAGATGGAAAAGCCCAGCTTTAATGTGAAAACAACAAAGCCTGAACCTGCCAACGTCCTTCTCTGGATGCGATGGCTCTCTTTTGTTGTGACCCTGCGGCATTTTCATGCAGGTACGCTCGCTAGCCATCGCGCCGCAGAGTCGTGTCGTGTGCGTGCAGAGGTGTCCCTAGGGTGATGTTGTGGGCCAGAGGAAGCCACAGAAGCCTCTGAACATGTCACGCCACTTTGCGTCGACAACTGAATGGGCGGGGTTTCTGGCATGGCATGTCGCTAAAGCCCAGACCCTTTTCCCTAAAGAACTTTTTTTAAAGCCCAGACCCTATTCCCATACTTTCAGCCAATATTGGCAGTCAGGCAGCCTACTTCTTGAAGGTTTAGGCTGAAGCCTAGTCCAAAACCTTATGTTCCCCACGTCACTCGAGGCATTTCACTAAAGCCCAGACCCTCTTCCCTTAGGACATTTAGTTAGCAGAACCCTTGCCCATTTTGGGTAATAATACCACCCATCAACCCATTAGACGATTATTCCTATACTCCCCCCTACACCTCACCAACTATATCACTACTAATTCCCCATTACCAATGCCAGTATAGGAATAACCGATTACCTCATCCATATATGAGCAACAGGAACTCCAGAATTTAGAGTATTAGGCAGTTCGGTTAATTTTTTTGAGAGACTTAGCATAACACATACCACAGCAGTTGGAGCAGTAGAACAAATATTTTTAAGAAACCCAGATACACATGGTGAAACAATCGCTGAAATAGTCACTAAAAATGCTTTAACTGTTAATACAGACGGTATTGATGTTATAGGTGATATCTCCTATACAGGTTCTATTGGTCCCAGCAGTGATCAAAGATTAAAGAAAGACATAACAGAATTTTTCAAAAAAAACAAGGCAGTAGAAGTAGTTAAATACATTGTTCCTAAAACATATAAATTTATTGATAAAGAAAATATGGCGATAGGTCGTGTTGTGGTTTTATTGCCAACGATATGATGGATTATAAAGGATTTCCCAAAGAATGGAGCAATATCGTTAGAGAGGGAAGAGACGGATTTTTAAGATTTGATTATTCTATGACCACCCCAATTTTATGGAGTGCTTTACAATATGCTTTGAATGAAAATGAAGAAATGAACGATTTGTTTAAAGCAATGAAAAAGGAGATGTCCACCCTGAAGGTGCCATAGCAAAGTTGAAAAAGAAAGCGAAAAATAGTAGCGATAGCGATTAAAATTAATAGAGGTTGTTATATACGAGTGGGTTTGAAGAGCAGTATAAAGTTTGTATGGAATGAATAAAACAAAAAAACAGGGAAGTATCGGAAACTGATATATTATTAGCTGCTATGAAAGACCTATTACAAAATTGGAAGAAGAGGAAAAGAAAGTAGAAGCACTAGAGAAGAAAAGGAAATGCCCATGCTTCAGTTTACTACTTTACATTGTTGCCCAGCATCATTGGTTTGATAATTTTTGATATTATCAAGACATTATTAATTATCCCCTATTTCAAAGCGTTGTTCAAAGTTAATATAAAACATGTTATTAACATCTTTAGCATTTGTGTTTATATCAAAGAACGAGTAAGGTGCAACATTCACGGCTTGCTGATACATGTCATGCAGTGTTCGCTTGTCTACAAGAGCGCTATTCTCTTCTAGGAAACTATTTACCTCGTTCATGTTCTTCAGTTTGAATATGAAAAGTGCTGAGGCATTAAGTCTTATTATAGGGGCAAGGACATTATATTTTTGTGTCGATGAGATACATGAAATTGCTGAATGCCTTCCGCGTGTGAACAATCCATGCAAGATATTGGAGTATCTTACAAATTTAGGGTCATCCACGAAGTCGTCCACCACTATGAAAATACTGAATAATTCCTTTTGTTTGTTCTTCTTCTGGAAGTCTATGACCTTGTGTTGTGTTTCTATTATATGCTTTAATGCAATTGGATCGTATTCTTCATAATATACTTTTTCCTTTTCGGTATCCACTTTCATTACGTCAGTAATATATTTCTTGACTGCCCTCCATGTGTCATCAACATGAACGCTAGGGCTACAAATGTATATTCTCTCAAAAGAACCTCGGTAAACCTTTAATATTTGATTTTGTATTAAAACAGATGTGCCACCCGTTGAAGAGGCAACACAGAACACTCTTGCAGGTAGACTTGGCATCATCTCGTATTTACTATTCTTATAATTGTATTTTGGTATGTCTATAGGTTCTACTGTAGGAATATCTTCTAACATTAATACTAGTTAGAAATTATATGATTTACATATATATATATGGATAAATACATAGAAGTAATAAACGAGATAGAGAAATTTGCTGAAATAATAAAAACCCCAAGATACAGAATGTTTCGTCATAGTTTATTGGAATTTCTTAAGGCGTTCTGCTATATTAAGAATGTTAAAAATGTAAATAATGTATATATGGATTGTTTGTTTCCTAAAAAAGAAAACAAGGAAAGTAAAACAGATTGGCTGGCGGAAAGAAATATTAGAATGCATACCGCCAGATTAAGTGCTATTATAGATGAACTAGAGGATTATTATCATTATGAAGAAGCGATTTAAATTGTTGTTTGAGTTTTATCAGCTGGAAGAATTGCTAAAATAATGTTGTAAAGAGTGATTTACTTATAGAATGACAGCGCCCCACATCAGTGTGCCTTCCAGAAGCAATGTTTGTCATAATGAATGAATTATGATAAATATTGTAAAATAATATAATATGACAATATATGTTGATAAGCTAACCATGGACTTTAATACTGAGTGCCATCCTCCTCATTGTGAAAGGCAGTGTGTTAGATGCAAAGAATGGAAGAATTTAGTGCATTTCAAAAGATATTATTTTTATAAAAAGGGTAGGTATTTAATGCAGTATAGAACCACGGTTACTTGCTGTGAATGTCTTGATGGAATGAAAGCATACAATGATAAAAAGAAACGTGAGTTAAAAACATAAGTATAGTGTAAGCACATTTCATAAGAGTTTATGGAATGTAATTCTATTATGACTACAACCTTTAACCCTAAACCTAGTAAAATCTATGAGAGAACCTTTGCCCATTTTGGGATGATAATACTACCGTAGGGAATATGGATGGGATAATTGGTTATTCCTATACTGGTATTGGTAATGGGGGAGTAGTGGTGATATATTGGGTGGGGTGTAGTAGGGAGTATAGGAATAATCCTCTTATATGGGTGAGGTAATCGGTTATTCTTGTACTGGTATTGGTAATGGGGTAGTAGTAGTGATATAGTTGGTGAGGTGTAGGGGGGAGTATAGGAATAATCGTCTTATATGGATGAGGTAGTCGGTTATTCCTGTACTGGTATTGGTAATGGGGAAGTAGTAGTGATATAGTTGGTGAGGTGTAGGGGGGAGTATAGGAATAATCGTCTAATGAGTTGACTGGTGGTATTATTACCCAAGGGTTCTGCTAACGGGTTCTGCTAACTCATTTTGCTGAAGCCCCTGTTTCCCATACATTCAACGAATATTGCTTCGGAATAGTCATGCTTCCTATTCCTGAAAAACCCTGTAATTCATTGAAGATTTCGTCAAACACCCAGTCCACAACCTTACGTTTCCCTCGCCACTGAAGGCATTTCGCTAAAGCCCAGACCCTTTTCCCAAAAGAACTGTTTCTAAAGCCCAGTTCAGACTTCATACCGCATGCATCGCATTTCCGGGGTTCCGGCCCTCTGCGAATATGTTTCGATTCGAACCTAGATGGTTAAGCAGCTGCGAGCTGTGCGAAAGAGAGGGTGAGTGAGAGAGTGAGGAAGGGAGATTGTCAGACAGTGTCTCACCAGCACCTCGGATGAGAAGAATACACCAATAAGAATTATAACCAAAAGACGAACAAGAAGAGATTCTGCGCACTAGTCGGAAGATCTATTTCTACCGGAGGCCGGCACAAAGCTCATAATCTCAGCAACGTCAGGTGGTCCAGCCAGCTGTCCTTTCCAAAGTCTCTCTTCAACGTTTCCGCGAAAGAACAGGCTTCCTCAGCTTCCTCAGCTTCCTCAGCTTCCTCAGCTTCCTCAGCTTCCTCAGCTTCCTCCCAGCTTCTTCAGCCAACAGGAGCCGCACAGCGGCCACGCTGAGACCGGACGATTGGTGCGGCTGCAGGTTGGGATTCCGAGTCAAGGTGTGAGGGTCTTAAGTGGGTTGTTAAGTGCGGCTGACCCTGAATGAAGCAAACTTTGCGAGTTTGAGGTCGACAGGTGTTATGGCTGCTTGTGTCAGTATGGTTTGCGAACATATCTGGCTTGTACACGCTGCAACCGGCACCGTCGACCTGTAAGCCTACATCGTTTGTTTCGGCTATGCAAAGCGCATCGCAGCGCTGAAAGCCGCCAAGCGCTCCCAGAGGTCAGCAGTTGCCCCGGCCCAGGGGACTACGAAGCTCCGGAGCTGCTGCCAGGCCTCAGACGTCAAGGAGAATCCGCAGTCTGTCTTACCTCGGACGCTGGACAGGAGCTTGTAACTTATGGTTCAATCGCGGGCCTGCAGCAGTTTGCAGGCCCCTCTGCACTCATGGCGCCGGAGCCCCCTCCCAAGGAAGAGAAGGCACCGGGGGTTTCAGAGCCTTGTGGTTTCCAAGGAATGTCAGGTCGAGCTTGGAGGCAGTTGCAGGTCGAATCTACCTTGAGTCTTCCTTTGAGCCTCGGAACTTCCTCAGCCATCCCCTCAGCCTCAAGATGTTGCACTCCCAGTGCAATATTAGACGCCTGAGCCACGCCGAAATCCCAAGTCCGGAAGATTGTGTGTTTCCTGACCCAGGCAACACCGGGCCCGGCGAGCTATGACCTGCGCCAGTCCCAGGCTTCCCGGCTGCGATCTCCGATCACACACTTTTCAGGACGTTTTGGAGGGTTTCAGGGTGTCAGGATCTCTTAAGGAATGCGACAATTCTTTGAGGGCTATGGCGCCCCAGTCTCTGCAAAAGACCATCCGCCCAACAACGCATCACTGAGGCCCACATCTACCCACGAGGCTTTGCCGCCGACCTCGGTGCTGCTCGCGAGGATCCTGCGCAGCGGGCGCCCGCCTATGCAGCCTGACCTTGTTTGCCGCCACTTCTGATTGCTGAGGGTTCAGAATCGGATGTTCAGTCAGGTTCCGTTGAGGGGATTTCTACAAAATCCTAAGCGCAAACCAGGTTCGAAAAATGCTTGGGACATTCGTTCTTGCGCGTGGAGGTCTCCAGCTACGGGCCGCTGGATCCACGCTGGGAGACCACGCGAGCTCGGAGCCCCTCCGCCGCGATCCTTCCGGAGGCATTGGGGGCCGAAGCGGATCCAGATTCAACGTGTTTCAATCATGGCTCCACAGCTTTGAAGGGCAATGCCTTTTGGGGTCTAGGGTACTTGAAACTTTGGTTGCCAGGATCAGGGTGCGGTAGTGTGGACTGGTGGCCGTGATGGGCCGTGTCTCGTTGCGCAGGAGAGCTACGAGGCCCTCCGTGCACAAGCCTTGATGAGGGGCCGAGCGCCGCCTGCGGGCACAGGCTCGATGGACCTCTGAGAGAGATTATGAAGAAAGATAAAGAGATGAGGCCTGAATGGGTTCCGTCACTGTTCCGCAATTTGCTTCTGCTCCGTACTCGCTTGGCTCCGCTCGGGCACTCGGCTGTGCCAAAGGTGTGCGACTGGGTCCTGGTGCATACGATGGCTTCACAGATCCGCTGCTACGCCCGGATCTGGCAGCGAGGGACCTGGTGTTAGCAGAGCCTCAAGTGGCCTTAGCGGCCCTAGAACCAGATTGTTCAGAAAAAGCAGTTTAAGTCTTAAGTGACAAGTCCGGGATGTCACATTGCAGGGATTTCACGTAGCACGCCGCAGTCCCAGAGTGCCCGCAGGGTTCGAACCACGAAATGTCTCCGAGGTCCTGCCCTGGCGGCCGCTGCGCAGCGGCCTTCCAGAGCACCTACATGCCATGTTCCGGCTCCGCCCCGATTCCAGGCCCCTGCTCGACACCGAGGCGCGACAGGGCCTCTGTAGGGACCTCTAGGGACCTCGAGAATATCTATGCAGTTCTGCGCAGAGAGATGCTTGATCGATTTGAAGGTATCAGGTTTCCATACATCTTTTTTATACTTTGCCATACGTTTCCATAGATCCTCAGGCAGACGCCGTATTGCGCCGACGACACGCTGCGCCGATGCTCGCCCAGCATTGCCCAGCCCAAGAGTGCAGGCTTCGCAGTGCCCCGCAGCTGTCGCTTGTCGTCTCTGCACTGAGGATCATTCTACCACTGCCCAAAGCACCGCTGCGGCGGAGCTGGTCCGCCGGTGACATCTGGCGCTTCTACTTGTCACCCGGCCGCAGATGCAAAACCATGTAAAGCCAGCGTATTGATCCCCAAAAAAGTGAGAGACCATGCATGGGGACCCGAAAGCGCACTCCAATGGTCCAGGAGCACGTCCAAAATACAAGGAGAGCATTCCAAGCTCCGTTGGCGCTCGAATTATCCCCCAAGAGCAGAAGTAAGCAAAAGCGACGACAGCTTCGTGTTTAGAAAGCCCAAGACATCCAAGAGCGACGAAGTCCAAAAAACGATTGCAGCTTCTTTTGAGGATGACGCCCGCGCCCAGGCGATAGCGCGATTTCTGTCCAAAATGCGAGCAAGCCTCGAGAAAAAAGCGTGGTCCACAGCAGATGCGTCACGCGGTTCCGCCGATCTAGCTCCTCTTACCATCTCATACTGGAATTCCTTTGTTTTGAGACACTTTTTGGGGACACAAAACCCAAGCAAAATCATGCAAAGCCCTCCAACGTTCCCGAACCCCAAAGCATACTGCGGGCGGCTTTGGCATACTATGGCAGACTGTACTAAAGCTACGTACACTTGCAAGCAACCCAAGGCCAGAGCTGGACGCACCTTTGGGGCTTGCAAGCTTCGCCCGGAACTTGGCCTTTGACGACTGGCAGGAGAGGCGAAGTTTTGTGCTCAGAAGCCCTAAGCGCCAAAAAACGGGTCGTTCAAAGACCGTCTCCGTATTCGCTCACATGAAGCCAGGACCATGCCCTCAGAAGGCAGGAGCTGGAGGCGCGGCACGCGCGGCACATGTGGCCGAACCTGCGCCGCTTGGAGTGCTCTTGGAGTGCGCTTGGAGTGCTCAGGCAACGTATCCCTTTAGGTGCATGTCAAGGAGATGGCTGAAGGAGACAGCATCATTTTGCATCCCAGGCCTGTCCTACTCACTTCCAGACCTCCATGTCACCCACGAACGGGCGCCGGAAGCAGATTTCGGCCAAGCCCAGGGGCGCGGCTGGGCCAGCAGAAGAAAGTAACTGTAAATATGTTGTGCACGCTTTTCATGATGTTCGGCAGAGCTGCTGCAAGTCCAAGAGCTGAGGGGACGAAGTCAGACTGAATGAGGACGAAGAGGTCGAGGGCGATGCGCCTGAGAAGCATCGATTCGATGCAGGTTTCGTTTTTCTTCCCCTGCTCGCTGGTCAGGTGCTTCTCCTCTCGCTGGAGGCGGGACTTGCCAAAGCGTCGCGAAACTCGGAAACAAGCAACAAGCGGTCGCAGCACATCGCAGAGTGAATATCCCCAAACCCGCTTAGCCGCTAGGCGGAGCGGGAGCTGCTGCATCCCAGGGCGCCCAGTCTTGTGGACATGGGCCGGCAGTTGGGAAGGAGCCTCAACTCGCATCGGCTCTTTTGCCTTTACGTCTGTTGCCGGCGTTGTGTGTTTAGGCCTTGGAGGTTGTGAGCTTAGGGTTCTGTGTCTCCTTTCAGCAATAGTCAGGTGGATCTTTCTGCACCATGATTTTATCGTTTCACACCCGATGGCGGCTGGCAAAGCCCAGGACAGATGGCCCAAGCGAAGAGGTGGACGACTTCGAGGAGTTGATCTTGTCACCAAAGCGCACCTCGATGCATCAAGCACCTAAGTCCTAAGTGACTTCCCAAACTGCTGCGAGCCTTTGGCAGATTGACAAGCAAATGTTTTTGGCCGTTGCTTGCTTCAGATATACAAGCAAGAGAAGTGGAGGAACATGAAGGTACGGACTGGTTTCGCTCGGCTGATGCCCTAAAAGAACAAGGTGAGTAGCAAACAAAAGAAGAGGGGACGCCTGGGATTCAATTATCCTTTCGCTCACCTGTCTCAGCTCTTCTTCGATTATTGTTCGACAGTCCTTGCAGATCACTGAGCAGATTTGATATGCAAATTGCCCGGTGCACCTCCCCCGCCTCTCTAGCTTGTCGTGGCCCCCATCTCAACTTTGAGACATACTGTAGCGAGAAGGGAGAGAGAAGGAAACTAGCAGAATAAGAAGAGAGTCCAGACTGATTACACCTATGAGCCCGCATTTTCGTATTCAAACGCAGTGAATGTGGGCGTGGCAATTGTAGTTGTTTTGCTTGCTGTTCAATAGCCAGTGCAATTTTACAGAGCACCTGCTGCTGTTGTGTCTTCCATTCCACTTCTCTCGCCTGAGCATCTCTCTCCCTCTTCTCGCCCGGGTGTTTTCTTCATTTTCGCAATTTGGCTCTCGCACCGCCCTCAGAAGTAGGCTTGGGTTGAGGTCTTCTTTCTATTTGCGATTTTGTTCTCGCACCTCCCTGAAAACAGGCGTGGAGGCACTGGCTTCTGTGGAGTCTTGTCGCCCCTTTTCTATTTTTTTGTGAAGGCTCCCCAACCCACAGCCATCTGCTACAAACTGCTGTTGCAGTTGTTTTGCCTTCTGTTGGGCACTCATTCCCTTGCTTAACCTAAACCCTAGCTGCTCGCAGTGTGACTACATTGGGGGGAGGGGGGGGGGCGGGGGGCAGATACGTAACGGTCCGTTGATTTGCGTCGGCATGGCATCTGTAGCTGCCTTTCGCGTCTTTAAAGCAAGAGGCAGCGCCAGTTGTCAGCACAACGGTTCAGGGCAGAAGATTGAATGATAGCGCAGCTGCATTCAGCTGCCATAGGTTCTAGCAGTTGATTAATGGGATCTTGACTTTCGGGCGTTTATGACGCCTGCCACTGTGCCACTGTGCCACTACATCCCCGTTTCGGTGTGAGGAGCCCAAAGCACTAGTGACTGGGAACAAAAAAACTAGTAAACCCATCTAAACTCCAAGCAGGCACAGAAAAGCACGTCCCCTGCTTTGTGGACATGGCAAGAGCTACTGGGCGGCATTCGAGCTGCGCTGGAGTTGCTCGGAGATATGAAGATCGAGCGTCCTTCTTGCGGATGCCGGATAGCAGGGGCTTGTTGTACTCTTTACATCTCTTTACATGTATGTATATATATATATATATCTATCTATCTATCTATCTATCTATCTATCTATACGTATCAGAAAAGCGCAAGCTCCGAGCTGAAATCCAAACGCCAGGAACCAGGCCGGCCCGCGGAGCCGGAGATGGATCCGCACATCTGGGCCGAGGACCTGCACGGGAGAGCCGCTGGCCCAGCCTTCACTTTGTCTGCGAGCAGAGGTGGGCGCAAGGTGTGGACCCACACCACAACTGTCACAAGTGCTCTAAGCCCTTGCTAGGCAGATTTGTGTAGGCATTGAGGCATCGTACTGAATCATCTCCATTTTCCCCCCCCCCCCCCACCCTCTCTCCACCATGCGTCGGCATGTTCGTCAGCCTTAGCATCCTCGACCCCCCTGAGGGCCCAAAGCCTAAGACCTCGGCCTAGGTGTTCTGCTACAAGCCCCTGGCCGGCGCAGCTGTTGAGGATGAAGAGCTGGACTTGCTCCTCAGCCCACGTAGCCTTCGGTTCCATGGATCAGGTTTACGGTACGCGGGTTAGTTTATCGAGTTATGAAGATACAACGAGGGTCGAAGATGTCGTAAGGATCCAGGTGCCTAGAGTATCCCACAGAGTATCCCACAGAGTATCCCACAGAGTATTCCTGGCGTGGCCCCGTGCTATTGAGTTTGCGTTGCTCCATCAACTCAGCTTTGGGCTTCAGGTGTTAGTGTCCCTTTTTTTTCCTCCTGTATTCTGGCCAGCTGTGATGCTACGTGGCACCAAGGCAACCTAGGCCTGCGCCGCCCGCGCCCTGCACTGACTTCGGTCGGCCAGTAGGCCAGGAGTAGCAAACTGTGAAGTCAAGCATTCTGCTGTTCTTGACAAAGCAGTCTGCTGTTTGTGATATGTGTTAGAGCAATGCTGGAGCTTTGTTGTTTCGGATTCTGTGGAGGCCGACCGGGCCAGGATCCCCGCGCGCGGGAGGACCCAAGGCAAGATGACGAGGATCGATGGCGCGAGAGGGTTCGTTAATGCTCTTGTCCACGAAAAAGCTTGATTTTGCCCAAGCCATCGTCCACTATACTCAGCCATGAAAACATGGTCACAGGAAATCATATTCGTGTGTCCGCCTTGTGGGGTTCAGAGCAGAATGCGAGGCCACTTCAAAGTCTCACCATTCTGCAATACGGGTGCTCTGAACCCAGTGGGCAATTAGCTCTGAACATCCTTTTCTCGCAGGCAGAAGCTTAACAGGAGTTGGGTCTTGTGGGGTATGGCAACGATTCTCTGCCGTGTTGTTGTGGGCCGTGGGCACACTGCGGAAGGATGGAGACGTTCTGCTTCTCCACTGGGTGCCGCGGTTCGTACCCCCTCCGCCACCGCCTCCCCGCGGACACGCAGAAGGCTTATCATGTTTCATGGATCTTGCAACAGGGGCACACTGTTCAAGCTTCCAAAGTTCTGGAAGGCACCGCTACCACTACCGCTACTGCCACCACGAATGACTAGTATCACCACGACGATGACCACAACTACCACTACCACCACCACCATTACCGCCACCACCACTACCACGAGCACCACTACAACTAGTCCAAGCACAAGCAGAAGTAGAATTATTGTATTCGTTGTTGTGGTTGTCGTCGTCGTAGTAGTAATGGTATTAGCATTACTACTGCCCAGTAGGAGTAGCAGGAGGAGAAAGTAGGAGTAGGAGTAGGAGTAGGAGTAGGAGTAGGAGTAGGAGTAGGAGTAGGAGTAGGAGTAGGAGTAGGAGTAGGAGTAGGAGTAGGAGTAGGAGTAGGAGTAGGAGTAGGAGTAGGAGGAGTAAGGTAGGAGTAGGAGTAGGAGTAGAGTTAGGAGTAGGAGTAGAGTAGGAGTAGGAGTAGGAGTAGGAGTAGGAGTAGGTAGGGTAGTAGGAGTAGGAGTAGAGTAGGAGTAGAGTAGTAGTAGGAGGAGGAGGAGGAGGAGGAGGAGGGAGGAGGAGGAGGAGGAGGGAGGAGGAGGAGGAGGAGGAGGAGGAGGTGTGGGTTTAGGTGTAGGTGTAGGCGTAGGTGTAGGTGTAGGTGTAGGAGCAGGAGCAGGAGCAGGAGTAGGAGTAGGAGTAGGAGGGGGGCGAGTAGTAGGAGTAGGAGTAGGGGTAGGGAGTAGGAGTAGGGCGTAGGAGAGTAGCAGTCGTCGTCGTCGTCGTCGTCGTCGTCGTCGCGGCGGCGGCGGCGCGGCTGCGGGGGGGGGGGGGGGGGGGTGGTAGTGGTGGTGGGCTGCTGGCGGCATCTGGAGGCGCTCCTCCGCCGCCTCCGCCTCCACCAGACCCTGAGGCCGAATTCCGAATTTTCATGTTTATGCCGTTGCACTGAACCTCCCCTTGTGCTAAGTGTCATGCTCATGAGTCGGACTCCCCTTTGAAAGTTTCAGAACTGCCAAATACTTGTCAGCCAACCCTTTCAAACCAATACGCAGGACAACGCTCGCAAAGTTTCAGAACTGCCAAATACTTGTCAGCCAGCCCCTTTCAAACCAACACACACGGCAACACCATTCACTGCTCACCGGGCTCAAACAAGCATCCAAGAACTTCTGGGCAGGGAAGAACGCAACCCGGTGTGAGACTCCAGCGATCATGATGTATCGCCGCCGCTGCGCGCCCCTCTTACCTTAGCCATTCTCATGAGAACCAAGATTCAGGCCCGACACGGTCCGCACGCTGATGCTCACCGTTTTCAGTATGTGTCGTTTCGAAGCAGTCCGGCACTTGCTTGCCCTGGGTGCTTTGGGCCGGTGATGTGGACACTTCAGCTTGAGTCTGATGAACCTCATCCCAGCTTCAACAGGTAAGTCCTCCACGTGCTCCATGACTGCGCGGCTGAAGCAGAACGAGCGCCTCAACAGGCGCCACCTTCCTGCGTCGGGGGAGATAGCAGCTTGATGCAAATTTGTACAGTTGTGACTCGCGGCCCTGCTTTTGTTTCAGTCGGGAGGTATGTTCCAGCCATAGGAGTGCGCCAGCTGCACTTGACCCAAGCCAGATATCTCCAGCCACGATGTTTTCTTGGCAATCGATAGCACCCAAACGCACGAGCCGCCTTGAGCCTGTAACATAAGCATAATGACCTTCATGCAGGGGACGGTGAAAACCCCGCCGTTCGCGTGGGGCTCAGATGGTGGGGAGGTTGTGTGAGGTAATTCTGGATGGGGTTAGCGCGGCTGGTTTGTGGGAACTTTTGCTGGGCAGTCTCACACCTGCGCTCGGAATGCTCTAAAACTCCAAGGAGGCCGCTAAAGTGGGGCGACAGCGTGGCTGCCTCGGCGCAGGCTTGCTTTGATTGCTTTGTATATTGTAATCGTGAAGGGGGTCTTACGACTCTTCACGTGAGGCCAACTTTTGGCTTTCGGGGCGAGTCGCGGCGTTGTGGTCAAAAAAAGGGGGTACATGCGGGGGTCCATAAACCACGCATGTCGTTAAGTAACGTAGCGGTAGAAGATGCCAAGCTCCACACGAGTAGGTGCTTCGAAGGTGCTACAAGCTTTTGCACAGCTGCTTACCATGCTCTAACCAAGCAAAGCTGTTGAAGGATTTTTGTGCCCCCTGCGCCAGAAACTTCAACTCGGAGACACCTGGGCGGCGGGCTTGCAAGAGGAAGATGCCTTGTAGAAGTTACCAGTGTCATCTTGCCAGTGTATAGTAATTAGCAATGAGTAGGTGCGTTTTAGATGATTTCACAATTCGCTTTCGGACAGCTTTCTAGGGTTACGAGGGAAAATGGCCACGACGAGGTGCAAAGCTGACTGAGGGTCCTCCGAGTTGCCAAGCCGTGCTTTCGGACTTCTTCGTGACTGCACCCTTGCTTCACATGCCTCTTCTGTCATGTTCTGACTTGGGGTCTTTTGGATTCGTCCACCGCTCCGCTGCTTTTTTTCATCCTCAAGCCGAAGCTTTCGCACGCCGTTCTCTGCCACTGCCGCTGGGGGGACTCTTTGGCGACTCTTCGGGCTTGCCGAGGTTGGAGTTGTGGGGGTTGCTTTGCAGGGTTCTCTAGGGTGGTTGCTTTTTGTGGTTGTTTGGCATTGTGGTTGTTGGTGGTTCGAGTTTTTGGCTGGTTTGCAAAGTGCTTTGCCCAGAGGCAGAGGTTGCGGATGGTTGCACGGCTTTTTTTGCCCTCGTGTGGTTGCTTCCTGGCACGGGGCATGCCTAGATTTGGAAGCACGACAGCTCTTTTCCCGGACTTTGTCACTTTCAATGGCGGGCCATTGCAATCGAGTTTCGCATTGTTGCTCTTGCTGCTGGCGGGTTAATGGCATGTCACTCAGCACCCGGTTCGTTGTTGCTTGCGTTGCCCTGTCAGTTTCTGTCAGCCGGAGGTTCTCGTGGCTTTCCTCCAGCGCTGATGGAAAACACGTTTGTGAGGCTGGACCAAACTCTAAGTTTGCACCAGAACCCTACACTTCGCAAGCACCAGAGCCCTCATGAGGTCAACTCGAAGATGCCAGGCCGGCCGCTCTAGTGCAGAAGTGAGATGCTTCGAAGGTCGTAGGACTCACTAGTGCATTTTCTTGAGCAAAAAAATATTTAGTAGCTAGCAATGCGTAACTGGAAGTTCAGTAGTTCGCAAGCAGTATTTAGAACTTCGTACTTCGCGCGTAGCACGTAGCATTTAGTACTTTGCAAATAGCAATCAGAAACTAATGATTAGTGACTTGTAATTCGTATGCACGTTTGAATTCATCTTGCAATCCGCTGGCGGACAGCTTTCTCGGACTGCATGGGAAAATGGCCACGACGAGGTGCAAAGCTGACGGAGGGTCCACACCTCCGATTTGCCAAGCCGTGAACGCATGCTTCACATGCCTCTCACATGCCTCTCACATGCCTCTCACATGCCTCTTTTGTCTCATGCTCTGGCTAGGGGGTCTTAATTGCGTCCACACTCAGCCGCTTTTTTCATCCTCGAGCACTAGCTTCTGGGATTACTCCGTCCGGCGATCTGCCACTCAGCCGCATGTTCATCCGGGAGAGGTAATAGAGGTAGCTTCTGGGACTCATCCATCTGGCGATAAGACTTGTTAGGGCTGGGGTCTGGGTTGCCTTGCAGGGTTATGCGGGATTGGGGTTGGTGTCGAGTGGCTGCATTGCTTTTGATGCTTTTGTTGTCGGTGCGTGTGGGGTTGGACTGCGTGATCATAAAGAGAGTGCAGCCAAGTAGCAACTTGTACTTTGTGGTTACGTGGCGTTTCGTCGTATTGCTGGAAGGGGGTTTGGGCTTTGGCTTGATGTGCCGAGAGGTTACGCTGATGGAGAACACCTTTGTAAGGCTGGGCCATGCTTGGAGTTAGGACATCTGGAGCAGCTGTTCTGCTTGCTTCTGCTTGCTTCTGCTTGCTTCTGCTTGCTTCTGCTTGCTTCTGCTGGCTAGACCGCCTGTTCCAACGTTGCATACTTTGTGTGGCCTGTTCATTCTCACGGAAATGGGGCTTACGTCTACAATACCATGTGGCAGGAAGACTTTCTTGGAACTGAAGGAGGACTACCCGGAAGTAGAGGTGACGTGCAGTTACTGCTGGGTTTCAGGCAGCTGTAGCACCGGCCGGATGGCTTCGCTTCTGCATCCCACGTGCACGATATGCAAAGATGGCCCATGCAAGCTGTTATGCAAGCGTCACTGTAGCTTTGAACAGGGATCCCGGAAGAGAGAGTGCTCGTGCGACGTCGAGCGCTTAGCACCGCCGTCCAGCTGAAGGTTTCGCTGAAACAGGGACGTCCGTGTTCGTTGTATTACTCAACACTAACCACACGAGTTAGCCACAAAGCAAGCAGCATTAAGCAGCAAAAGCAAGATGTTCCAGCGATGCTTCCTGGCCTCGTGCTCATACACCTGAGTACCCCTTTGTCGCGGTACAAAGCTAGGCAAAATGAACTCCAGGATGTTTTGATCTTGGTTGTTTCTGAGCTGAATCATTAAGTGAGGCGCTGCACGTACCAACCCGTAAGCACGAGAGCAATGACCTTCATGCAAGGGCCGCCTGGAGACTCATTATGCTGCGCTTGGCTCAGAGTGGATGTATTGCGGCAAGGATATTTGAGGGTATAGGGGCCATTATAGGAGTGTAGGGGGGTCTAGGGGGTTTGCGGGTTTGGGGTTTACCGGGGTTTAGGGAACCCTCAAACCTTAAAACCTTCGAGCTCTCGAACCCTAAAGCCCTAAAACCCTGGAACCCTGAGTTGATGTTCTGAAGTAATCTTCAAGTTCTATGAGCCCCAGTCCCTATGATGACCCTAAACAAGTTCCAGGGCCTTCCCCCCCCCCCCCCCCATCAACCCTAAACCCTGAAACCTGAGCCGAGGATGAGCCGGTGTCCGCGGCTTAGCATAAGCAGGGGAATTGAATGGAATACGCTTCCTCAAGCGGCCTGGGCCCAGCCCTAAAGGCTTCATCGGCTCTTCCTGATGGTTTTCTCTTCCTGCGAGTGCTTGGGCCAGGACTCGAGGTCTTGAAGGGTTTAGGGTTTGCTGGCAGGTACGTGGGCAGTTCCACGTAGGGTTTTGGGGTTTAGGGTTTTGAGGGTTTCCGCGGTAGTGGTTGTCATGGTTAAGCTGGATATATCCACAGATACTCTACATCCTCAACCCGATATTGGGCCCGGAGGCAAGCAACTTGGATGTCCCAAGTAGGGTTTGGCGTTAGCCTTCAGGGTGTACGGTACCTTAAACCCAAACCCTATGGCTCTACACCCGATACCTTGCCGAAGGTACGAGAAGGTTGCCTATCCAGTGGGTGGCAGCTGCGAGACCTGCAAGCTTCGGAGCTCAGCTTAGGGCTTTGAAAGGGTTTAGGGGTTCAAGGGTAGCCTGCTGGCTCAGCGACAGCTCTTGTGATCGCGCAGCGGGCCTTCTTGCTGATCTGGTTGCCGCAGCAATTGTTTAGGAGTCAGGGACCAGGCACTATGAATCGACGGCTTAAGCTTCAAACGCTACGCAGCACTTGAACCCAGAACCGCCAGCCGTCATTTTACTGGCATGCCGATGGCCCTCAACCGGAAGGTGATTAACGGCATTAACAGCAGGCTTGGTCCCATGATGTGTTTCAGGGTGCATGGAGCTCACGTAGTGCCATAAACTCGAGGATTCGACTTACTCAGTTGGATTTGTATGGGAAGGAACGTCCCTCGGTTCAATCCCCTGCAGCTTCCTCTGTTTGTCAGGAATCATTACCCCCAGAACGCGTAAATATCGTCGTTGTTGATATTCAGCAACATTAAGTTAAGCAACCAAGACGCTGGAGGTTGAACCCGAATGCGCCGGAGTTCGATTTCACGGCAGCGGCCTCAGGGGTTCATGAGGTTCAGGCCACGGCGCAAAGGGTCTGGATCTGGCGTGGCATCAGCACGTGTCTCGCGAGGCACCTCATCGAACAGCTATGGTCTTTGTTGCATTCTTCTGGGCCTTTTATCTCCTACTGCTTTCGGGTGCCTCGCTGTAGTGAATACCTGTTACGGCGTAATGCTTCGTTCTTCTCAATATGTGCCTCTGTGTCCCCGCCCCACGAAATAGCCCCTTCAGAAGCCCAAGTGTCTGCAACATGCTGCAACCATGCTGTGACCCATTGTGACCCTATCTCCAGGGAGTCAGTGGAGAGCCACAGTTCAAGCCCCAGCTGCCACCCTGTGGGGCGCTTTCCTTCTGTGATTTCGCACGATGCTTCTTTGAATTTCTTGAGATGGGCAACAAGGTATGGAGCTGATTCCCACATGTACATGCCACTTCCGGAGTACACTGCCAGGAGCTCAGATCTTTTCTGTGCCTGCGTCTACAATCGCAGTTCATCATCAGGCTATCAGACTAGCCACTGCCTGCTGAACTTCTGAACCCGACAGTCCGAGATGATCCGTTCGGGAAGAGAATTCCTACCCTGCAATGAACCTCGGACTGAAGTTGCACCCAGCAAAAAGCCCAGCCGCGGCCTCATAATTTTCCAATGGCCCGTCGTAGCCATTCGAGGTGCAAGAGTGGTTCGACTACATTTACTGGCTGCAGGCAAGGTGGAACCACATTTCCCTCTGACTTGGGAGGTCTCGGCTTCCTCTTTGGCATTTGGGGCTTTGGGTTGGGGAGTTTTTTGACCCCGTGCTCCGCGTTGTAAGCGGTAGACTTGGCCATCCATTTGGTGTGAGGGTTCTTCTGCTCACCTTCCGCTCCATTGCCTCGGCTCGTAGCCCCAAGATTGCTGCAAGGAATGCTCATGAATACTCAGGCGAGATTTAGGCAGGCTTGTGGGTCGACACCGTCGGGAAGCTTTGTGCTGATGCTATGTGTGTGCTGTGTGGCCATCAAGAACAAGACGCACCAGCTCTTGAAAGGATTTGAGAGGTTCTGCTTCGCATGAGGTCCCTGTCAGTGGTGCTTCTGCGCAGAATGGTGTCTTGCTGCGACGTTCCACCTTTCGCACACCCTTAATGCCAAGGGAGTAGCGGTTTGACGGGTTGGTGGATTCAGGCCCTGGCTTTTTGGCTTCCGGTCGCAACACTGAACGCCCAGTCCGGTGGGCGAACCTTAAAAGTAGCGTAGAACATCTTGAGGTGTGAACTCTTACCGTGCCGTGGATCTCAGGCCAACCGGGTTGTGTTGCCCCCGGAGTACGCTGCCTACGTGTGTGAGATTGCCCGTCTGCTGGGTCCGCACCTCTGCCTGGTTTGGTCAGCTGGCTCTTTGAAACCCACAGTGGAGAGCTTGCCTTGGGTTGCACACCGTGGCTGTGCAGATCGCAGCAGTGAATATCAGGTTGGAATTCGGGTTGCAGGCTTGTCGGATCACAACGTAGCACGTCAGCGTGGGTCCTTCAAATACCTGCTTCTTCTGTGGCCCCCCCTGGAGTCCCAGGTGTGCCCTTGGTGGACCCCCTGGAGCCCCAGACCGTGCAAGTCCAGACAACTGGGAGGCTGGAAAGTGGGTGGTTTTGCGAGCAAGGGGCAACTGGGCCTTCGCATTAGGACTTTGCGGAGCCTTCAGAGCCCTCTGTGAGGCTGGGATGTTACCTGGTGTCCTGGCACGTGGACGCTCGCAAGCTGAAAAGCAATGACAAGCAGGCGATGGTCAGTGGAAGAGTAGCAACATGAGTAGCAACAGTAGTTGTGGGGTTGCCCCGTTACAACTTGTCTTCCTTTCAAAACCTGATGAGGCTTTGATGTGGTGACTGCATTGAATGGGCACTGCTCTATCTGAAGTCCCGAATGCAACATTGGCTGTACTTAAACGTAGACCCGTCCCGAATTGATATGTACTGCACGTCAGCGAGAGTCGGGCGGTGGGTATTCAGTTCGCCAGAGATCAGATGATAGTTGACAGCTGCTACCAAGCTTGCGGTGAGGGCCTGGAGGGTTCTCAGGAATGAACGGTCGCCTTCTTGCTCAAAAAAAGTTCATGTTTAAGGGCTTCCAGCACAGCAGGAGCCTTAACATCTGAACGGAAGAGAAACATGGGTAAACCATGTAGCCTTGGCTGCCAGATCATCTCTCCTGGCTTCTTCCTGTGCCACCCGAGCTTGGGTCTCAGAGCTCATGACTGGCTACATCGTGGCTTGTACACTTGCAGCTCATTACAGTAGGTACTGTAATTAGTGGTGACTTCACGACGAAGCATCTGCCGGTGGTCAGCACAATTCATTCTACTAGTGATGCCCTTGTGGTTTGCAGAACATCTCACAGGCACTGGCGAGTACATGCGCATGCTGCTTGGCCTCTTCCCCGAGGAGAAGCCGCTTTTTTGAGACTCTGTGTGCTGTGGCATGAACGTGTTGCTAGAGTCTGCTAGAGTCGCTGAGGCTGAATGTGAACTCGTCGAATTACGCGAAATCCCAGTGTCGGCTCTCCTTGCTGGTCACATGTGTCTCGTGTGCTTAGGCCTATTGTCTTGTGCTAAGCTGCCATGGGCAGCTCAGATATACCAATGAAACATATCCCAATCAAATCAGGTGAACAGTTCTGGCTCCAGGGCAAAAGCGACATTGTTTCGTATGCAATCACATGCCACATATCATGCTAGTTTGTTGTTCTTCTTCTGCCGGCGAGCCGACCGACTTCAACAGCCCTTGGGCTCATGGCTTTGGAACTGCTGCCGCAAGTTGCCAGGCAGAAGTTCAACTCGTGAGAGCCTGTGGTATTTCGGTTCTTATGGTGCTCCTGTCTGCTGGAAGTAATGAGAAGAAACAGTAAGTGCCCTGGGAGCTTGCAAGTCCATCCCAGCAGCTGAAGCTGGTTCTTGGCTCTTGATGCCGCAAACAAGCCAACCATGCCCGCTCTACCTCTGGAGGTGCGGGGCCCTACTGGAAGCTCTGAATCTGGCCGATGAGGAGACGCTGCCTCGCAGTCTCGGTATAAGGAATTCGGATGTTTAGGAAGTTTTGGGGTCTTGGGCTTCAAGGTCATGTGAAGTGAAGCCATGCTGAAGGAGCGTCTGCAGTTACAACACTGCAGAGAGACAGTTGCCACAAGTAAAGCAAAGCCGTAGCTCCCGTACTTTGCTTGCATTGCACATCATCGGGCATTGCAGTCTGAAGATGCGCGACACCGAATACTGAATTGTTGAGCGCCCAAAGCCACAACAGCCTCATACTCCCACAAGAAGGAGCCGGAGCCGAATGCAGACGAGGGCGACGACTGGGAGCAGGACAAGCGCTTAGCTGAAGCTTCAGCTGTAGCAGTTTTGAATGACAGTGTTGCAGGCTGGTTTCGCCGACTGTTGGGCTCATGACAAAGCAGCGTGTCTGCGTGCATAAGTGTGTCGTGCAGCATTGAAGCTCAGTGAAGAATCCTGAGGCATGCCTTTGCTTCACACGTCTGCTTCCTGCAGAGCCCAGCCTTGCAGGAGTTCAAGCAGAGAAAGTTCATGTTCCTCTCGGTCGAGGCTGCATGCTGCCGAGCAGTTTGCTAGGCTAAGATATATAATATGTTCTTTCATGAAAAGATGTGTATACACAATACTTTCCAATACAACAGTCCATCTTCTACATAAACAAAAAACATCAGGTTGCTAAAAGGTAAGCATCGTGCCCTCTTGCGGATGTCCATTCGGGGCTCACTGTGCCACCAGACCAGTCGCACACACAGGATGTCCGAAGGGAGCATGCCGTGGCTTCTGCATTTAAATTTTCCCGGCTAATTTTCTTGTCCGATTTCTATGGGTATGAGGACACCACCTCTCTCTCCAGTGGAGCTCCCATCTCGTACGAACCCGCATCTGCATGTGCAGGCCCAGCGCCACTTCATGCAGATGCAAGAGTCTGGTGGCTTACCAGGCTAGACCATGAATGGGTTAACATGTTCAGCATGTTTCCACTGGTAGAATTCTCTCGCTATGCTGGACCCAGGCGCCGCCCTTAGCTACATCAGAGTTTCGGCTCCCCCTTTGGGGCCAGACTCACCGTTACTCGTCCCCCCATTGTTGGGGCATCTTCACCAGGAGAAGCGCTGGAGCGCACTTTTTGCCAGCTCTCAGCAGAAGAGGAGGCGGCTGGGAGCGACCGCACACGGCCTTTTTGACGACTTGCGTAACTCTGTAGAATCCGAGTCGCATGTTTGAGGCATCACAGCATAGAGTCCTCAAGTTCCATCTCCACTCCGTGATTCAAAGCACGCCTACACAGCAGCTGTGGGGAGCGACAGGTTCTGGGGGAGGAACTTCTCCGTGAGCTGGAAGAGCACGCTCGCCTGAGCGAGGACGGGACGGGGATGGTCTCTGGCCGGCGCTTTCTGACTTGCATATCATTGTAAACGTTTGCGCGGCCGCCGCCGTGGGGGCCGGCCTGGCCCCACGCGGGGTGCACATCGGATTTCGGCTCCGGCGGTTGGGACGGGGGGGAAGGAGACCAGATCCTGGTCTTCTTGTTCTAGCCGAACATGTGCTCTTGAAATCCTGTAGACATGCTCTTGGGGGTTAAATGAAGGTGCTTTTGTGATCTTCTATGTACCTTGGTCGGTGCTTCTTGCATGTTTCGCTCTGTCTATGTGTGTGTGTGTGTTGTATTCTGTGCAGGAGTTGGCAAAGACCCAGAGGGATGCCTTGGAAAGATTCAGGAGCCGTTGCTGTACGGACATGAAGGGGCACGGGCAACGCGACATGCAACACGATTGCGGCGGCAAAGGGTGCTAGGTGCTGTTGACTGACCTCCCACTCCTCCTGTTTATGACCACAGCTATGCTGCGCACGAAGACCAAACTCGAATTGCTCTCTTCATCTCCCTCCGTTGCTACCACTTCTTCTGCACCCCTCGGCTCCTCTTCACAAGTCTTCCTCCACGGCACCAACCATTGGCAACCTCGGACCGAACTGCTAGATGCGAGAGATGCCAGAGCTTGTCCCACAGGCTCTGCCAAGAGGAGCTGGAGGATTTGCGCGCCTCGATTCAAGAAGAGCAAGACGAGGTGTGGTGTGATACGGAGATGGGAGACGCTGTTTGAAGCATCACCATGTGCCGACGGCTCAAAGTCGAGTCCCTTGTGCATCTCCACTCCGTCGATGCCAGGAGGAGTTGACTGGGCCTCGTTCAGTGGATGTGGCCCCAGCTTGGGCGGGCAGAATGTGAGCGTTCCTGAGAGATCCCTGGGACATTTCGCTGGAATGCTGTACGTCTAGAGTCTGAGTATGGTTCGAGCGTCTTGGCTATGATCCGATCAATATTCTGATTGCCTGGCTGTCCCGTCGAGTCGAAGCCCGATCCAGCACTCAACTTGGTTCTGAGGCAAAGAGGCTCCGAACCTCTTCTGCCCCTGATGATGAGGAGGTGCCTAGAAATTCGGTTCAGAGGGATATGTCCAAGTCTTAGACTCAAGGCAGCTGGAAACGGCGTACCCAGGTGCCCAATGTCAAAACTCCCTGAGTCCATGAGCGAGTTGCAAACTCAGAAAATTCTAGAGATGGATGGAGATTGCATCGGAGATCAGATGCTCTGCCAGGGCTTGGTACAATACTTTGCCAAGCTCGAAGCCGCAGAGTTGGAAGAGGCACACCATGGTTGGATGCCTTTGGATGCCTTGTAGGGGGGATACTTTGGGGAAGATGGCACATTGGTTGGGAAGCCAGGGCCCGGGTGCATGCGACCACCCCACGACTCCCCCTGTGGCTCGCCAGATTGCGCGCTTGCAGCGCTTGGCTGCCTTTGAGGCGGACATGGGCTTGCCAAGGAGAGATTTGAGATTTGAAGCTTGGTTTGGTTCAGCAGTTGAGGTTCAGGGCAGTGGACGGGCTGTGCGGCACCAACAACCTCACTCAGACATCGTGTGCGCATGACCTCGGGCCACCTCTCCATCCTTATGCGCAGTTGTGGCACTATTGCTGCAAGTGATGCATCTTTCCGAGTAGTGACAGAAGGACACAGCAGCCTGATGGCCAGATCTAGAAGGCCTGTGCAACTCCTGAACCTCATGAGAAGCTGCACAATTCGCAATTCGCGTGCCAACGCGAGGATCGAGTTCCTCGAGAGCGAGGGCATGGTCGTGCTCAGCAGGCCAGCGCATTCGGGGTCAGGATGGGCCCAGTGCAAAATTTTCCTCTCTCACTCAGATATCCGTGACACAAGCACATGTCACATATTCTCAGACCACTTCCAGCACAGTGCCCATCTGGTGTTTGCAGGGGAGGTGAGTCCACCTCCATCCGTGCGAAGGCATTGCGAGTGCAAGGGGTGATTGCACTTATGGGTACTTTGCGTGTGCAACTTGGAGGGATCCAGGAAAGCGGGACAAATCTTCCTAAACCAAAGTGAGAACTGCGACAAGGAAGGTGGCTCATCCTAATTCGACTTTCGCAAAACAGAATCCGACCAGGATCCACTGCAAAGCAAACGTCCGGCAGGAATCTAGGCAGAGGTGCTGCGAGCTCTCAGCAGTGTTACTGCGCAACTGCACAGGGCCAGGTTCTGTGCTCCTGCACCATTCGGAGAAAAGAGCAACTCTGGACTTGAGGCTTGAAGAGGTTGCAGGGGCTATCGACATTTACTCTACGCTGCACAACGGTCTGTAAGAGCGAACGCCTTACTGGTGGCAAATCCTCCATCGCGCCGTTGGTAGGTTGCGAGGTTTTGTGTCCCAACCCCGACAACATGAGCAAGGAACCAATCAAAGGGGAATGCCACAAGAAGCCTCAAGTCTGCCGCAACCCCAAGCCGCTATCAGGCGCAGTGGGATGCCTCTGGCCGGCTGCTTTGGATCGAGCCGGCACCGTCGCCAGCAGCCCAGAGTACCTCTTTCTGGGGCACTGAATAAGCATCACAAGCTCTTCAAGCCCTCATCTCAAGCCCTGGTGCCATTCAGGCCTTCCAAGGAGGTTAGGGGTTTTACTGTAGCAGGACAACGCTGCAAGTTGCCAACCTGCCGTTTCGGAGCATGCGTATGCCTTCCCCGAACCGAGTGTAGTGTGTAGTTGTCGCCAAACTCTCATTGTGGAACTTAGTCTCGAAGGTAATTAGTGATTGTGGCTCACGAAGGCTCTGCTTGCAGTTCGAAGCTGCGTCTGCAGTGGCTTCTGGAGACCTCGGCCGCCTGTCGTGGCCTCGAAGCGAGATATAGTTCTCAGCTGCACCACGCATCAAATAAGCCTAAGCGTAGAATTTTCTTCACAGAGCTTTGGCGAAGGACAGCAGGGATGAGATGGATGCTTAATGCAGTCACGGTTCCATCAATGCATCGCAGCAGGAGATGCCTAAACGAAACCCCTGTTGATCCCCTTTGATCTCCTACTGAGCTGTGGCATTCCATGCCTGAGGCCCCTGCCATTGCATTTCTCATTTTCCTTCAAATTTGCGTCCTGCACCGACCTTCAAACAACCAGGTTAGCCTTGATGTGGGACCGCGCATCCTTCCAGCAAGGCCAGCTTGCCGGCGCTAGGGTGAGAGTAGTTACGGAGGGCCGGAGATATGTGCTGGATATAGCAAGCATGTTCACGTAGACTCGCTGCTGATCTCTTTCGGCATTCTGTCTGCAAGGTCAGCTCACGGACGCGTCTCCACATGGCTGAAGTCAGGAACTGGATCAATCTCAGGGCCGACGCTGCAGCACTGTGAACAATCATGCTCTATACTGCCCATGGCCTGGCTCAAAGTTCCTGCGTTGTCCAGATGTTATGTCGGCCCTCGTGTTGATCTTGCAGTGAAGCTGCAATATTCTGGTATGTTGTGTCAATTGATCACTGTGATGTGCTGTTCGGCTTTATCAAAAAAAGCAGTTGCAAAAAAAATGGCGCGAATCCTGCGTTGAGTAGGATTTGCTGCAAGGCTGATGACCTCTCTGCCGGCCTTGCATAAGTGGCACGGAATTCGCAAGAACGGCAGCCTTGGTGAAGACTGGAAGCCCTTTGAAGGGATCTGTTTCCGTTCATCCTCTGTCACTGGACCAAGCTCATCAAGCTCTGACATGTCATGAAACCTAGATCTCATGGCCCCATACCCATTGCAGAGCCTTGCTTGCCTGCAAGCTGCTGGCTATAGTGAGCTTGGGCGAGTGACAGTGCTCTTGGCATGGCGGCCCTGCTCCAGCATGTTGAGCGGGGATTCAATGCCGCAGGCGATCTTCGTTCCCAGATACTGCCGGGCATGGCGTGAACAAGATTGCAGATCGTCAAAATATGGTGTTCTGCTGCTGCTGCTGCTGCTGCTGCTGCTGCTGCTGCTGCTGCTGCCGCCACCATGCGGTCGCCGTGCAGTTGCCGTGATGTTGCTGCGTGTCCATGAGCACAAGAAGATTGTCGTAGATTAACTAGGTTGGGATTCATGGCAGGCTGCCGGCACTTGAACTCAAATGGCTACGCACAGTCTCTGGCGTCCAAACGATTCAACAGCCCGGAGGGTGTCGCGACCAAGATTCATCTGATTCCCACATGTGCGAAAGGACTGGAGCCCATTCAATTCGGATGCTAATTTCAAGAAGGCCAATCGCAGCTGCTGTGCTTTTTTTGTCGTGTGCCAAGTATGTGCCAAGTATGTGCCAAGCAACGCTTGGGGCATAGCTGCCCTGAGTAAGCGATGAAGGCTAGCTCAAGGTGCGGTGCCGGAAGCGGGGCCAGGCACCATGTGGGTGAGTAGTGAAGAGTGGGGAATCTCTAGACGAAATTGAGCTCAAGCTAAATCCTAAACAAAGCCTGCGAGCCTCAGCGCGCATTCTGAGACCGGAAGGTGAAGACAGATAAGAATCAGAGCAACAGCCATGATATCTCATAGTCATATTCATCATCACCAACATCCTCGTCATCATCACGGTGCAACATACTAGCAACTGTATTGTTAAATATGAAACATAGCCAGTCATCGCAGCCGAAAGCAGAATTTTCACGCTACGCAAGGAGCTGGCAGGTTTGCCACGCAGACTGTCAAGGGGAAGCACGGTGGAGCAAAAATACCGAGAATACATAGCAAAGAAGCAATACGAGGCGAGGGGGGTTGGGGGGGGGGTTGAAGGAGGCTGGTGGTGGGGGGGATATTACTGCAGGGGCACCGCGCAGGAAACTTGCTCAAGGGGTGAACGCAATCTCCCTGACATGTTTTCTGCAGTAACGCGTTGGCGAGGAAGCTCAGGCTCATGGTATCTTTTTTCCTCCGCATGTGATGTCCATATCTTGGGGCTGCTGTGAGCTCAGGTTAGTTGCCCGAAATAGAAATAGAACCCTGCACCTTAGTTCGAGAATGTCGCAACACAGGCTGACGGCCGTGGATACATCCAGTTGAAGTGCGACACCACACCCAAAGACCAGGCTTCAAGCGGCGGCTTCAGGATTTCGATGCTTATGGGGGCAAACTCAGCTACAGGTATGCAGCGCGTGCCAAGTAGGACATTGAGGGAAGGTTTGGGTCCGCGTGAGGGACGTGAGGCCACCAACAGGCAGGGCAGCTGAACCTTTCTGATGCAGGGTCGCGTCAAGCTGTTCTTGGGAAGTAGTGAAGTTGTTCTCGCTCGCCGAGTACGTTGTTTGGCTTGATGCAAGCAGGAGCGTTTTGCAAGTAGAGCTTCAGGAATGACAGCATGCCAGAAAGCATTTCATCACAGTGCTAGCTACAACATAAATAGCATCGGACTTGCATATCAAACTTGCCAGACCCCCAGAGAGAGCTAGAGAGCGAGAGAGAGAGAGAGAGAGAGAAACCCCATGCAATCTGTACTGTTTTGGACAAGAGCTACTCGAAGTCGTGGCTTAAGGCACATCATGATGAAGGATAGAAGCTCGATTTGTTATCCGAGTGCTGGAATCCCTGCAGTTTTTTTGTCCGTGTGCCGCTTGGCCACGGGCGACTGCCATGCGGAGATAATGCGTGTCATCTTCCTGGACATAGACGGTGTTCTAGTCACCCGTCGTCCATGCATTATGGAAGAGACTCTTTGCTGAAGCTCTGTTTGCTGTTGGAATGAACTTGGTCTTGGGATGTGCCTTTGGAGTCACTCTTGGCCCAATCCAGTCCACAACGCTACAAGTTAGATGGGCATCGAGTGTGGACCAGTGGACGTGAGTTGGTTTTCGGGCCCCCAGAAAGTGCCGTGACGAGGTTTGCTTTCAAACAAACGAATGACTGTCACAAGTGCTTGCAACCATCGTAAGCAGTGCGAGTTGCTTCCAACAAAGTTGTCCAACACATGGTCCATTGGGTGATCGACTCATGGGTGCATTGCCAAGGAAGCTTCTGCAAAACCTTGCTCGGGCAGCAAGCTCAGTTTTTGTCAGAGCAGTAGTTTTCTTTTGCCTTGACACTGTTCCCTTTTTCGGCCTTCAGCCAATCTTCCAGCGGGATGTGGGTGTGTGTTGTCCGTTGTGGCGGAAAGTGGCGCGGAAAGCGCATGCTCTGCAGGAGCCTTGTACTTCTGTTCCAGCAAAGCTGTAACACGGCCGTGACGCAGATGCAAAGGGGCTTAAGATCATGGTCTACCACCAAAAAAACAGCGGGCTCGACGTACGATTGAAAATCGCAATCTGCACCCGGCAGTCCCAAGCTCTCACGGCTCAATAGCTGTTCTTTAGCCGCAGGTTAGAGAGGTTGCATCGTTCGGAGTGTCCCAGAAGTCTCGGGCCGCAGACCCTGCAGTCATCCTTTTGATTCTGCAGCTCTCTCTGACGTCTGATCCCCACTCAAGCCCCAAATTTTCCGAAACCTTGCCCCAAACATGCCATAGCCGTCCCAGACCCTAAACCTTGCCCAAAAAGCGCCTAAGCCCGTTGAACCCTGAGGTGGTGCGAGAGACCGGCGCGAAGATTGTTCTCTCCAGTGATTGGCGTTGCGGACCCGGTGACAATTCTTGGGCAGGGGTCCAGGGCTTCAAAGGTTGGAAGGAAATTGGATGCAACATATTCAAGCAACAGCTGAAGCCCGTCCATTTCTCTGGAGTCGAGCAAAGGTCGCCATCCAGAGGCTCGGGCGGAGGCCCAGCAGGCCTGCTTGCCCAAATGAAGGGGGGGGGGGGGCGGGGCGCCTTCGGGCTTGGGTTCTTGGGGGGGTTTGGGTATTTTGTTTTTGTGTTTTTTTTTGGGGGGCTGGTAGGGGGTTGAGTTGCTTTGAGGCTCAGATTCTCTGAAAGTCTCTGCGCACGCTGCGCCCGAGGTACTGGCCTCTGTGGGGCTCGAGATCATCGGTTGCACGCCCTGCAGCAGGGCAGAATAACAGAATGCAGTTTTCCAGCGGCTGAAGTTAGGATAGGAGGACGAGTTGTACAAGGGCTTGCGTGAGAGGATTGCTTGCATTGCAGGGGTTTGTGAGTTTGCGTCTTTTCCGAGGCAAAAGTCCCTACTTGGCACAGCGGCCCACGGAAATTCTGGAATGGAAGCGAGAGTATATGAGGAGACTGTCCAACTCTCTTGTGCTCAGATTCAGATGTCCATCGAAGCCCTTTCGTTCGATCTGGGAGTGGTGGCGAGAGCCAAAGTCGCCAAAGAATAGAACTTCGTATAAACATGCAGAAGCAGGCCCGTAGCCTGATAGGCTTGCTCTGCAGAGTTTCAGCCACAATCACCCTGACCACGTGCCAGCACGAAATTCTTGATGACGGCATGCAGTGTATCGGATTATATCATCATGCCACATGGTACCATGTCATATTCTACGACATTATTTTGCCTTATACTATAACATACTAGATTGTACCGTATTCTATGAGTGTAAACGATGTTGTGCTACACAACGCTTTAGCCGGATAACTTTGAAGACCTCGCGCATGGCAGGACCCATCCTGGAGACAAGTGGGAGAATTGGGCCGCTTGGTGGCAGCTGTTAGAAGCTTCTTGCTTCTGGGGGCCGTGTGAGCTGCTGCCTTCGGAACTCGCCACGCATCTACACAGGGTGGCCAAAAGTCTGTCATGTAAGTCTGTCATGTCAGATCACCGGACCAAAGGAAACTAACTACAGCTTGACGAGTCGCAACCTTTCCGAGGTGCAATTTTAGCCACTTTCCGCCAAGCTCCACAAGTTTCCGAGCAATTTTTTCCACAAGTTCAACTTTCCAGAACTTGATCTCTCCCGAGGTGGCCATCGACGACAGGGAGTTGCTGACGGAGCAGAATGGGCGCTTCCTGCGTGGCCATTTCGCCCCTCAGCAGATCCCTCTAAGAGCCATTTTTGACTTGAAAGATGATACATACCTCTGGCCAAAGTCGCTGACCATTTCAGCAGGTGCAGACCCATCCGCTGCGGGGGCTGACGACCGAAGCTGCCGATGCCGCGCGGCTGCAGATTTGGAGACTCGAAGCTCATCGAATCATCGAAGTCTGATCAGACGACGGCACAAGATCTAAACAGTGTGGAGGGTTGTGAACCTGGTTTCGGTTTTGCTTGGGCTTGAAGACTAGGGGATTTTGGTCCCCTTTTTCCTGACTGAGAATTCGGTTGCATCATGGCCTTTCGCACTATCCATTATGGTCCGTGGCCTCAGCATCTCTTCGGATTCTGTGCCCTATGAGCCCTGGACCCTGCACGTGCTCCAACTGGCCTTCATATCCTCAAAGATGCCAGGCCTGCATCGCGCTCCTCCGGCAAGAGATCACCAAGGCTGACGCAGGCATCTGGCCTCTTTCGCACTTTCGCATGTCTCCTGTCAGGAAAGACGAGCCTCTTATGTTCGGTACATGTTGGTACATGGCTTGGCAGTTGGATTAATTGTAAATGAGGGCTTTCAAGACACACCGGCGCCAGCCTTTCTACCTCTTCTCAAAAACTCGCCACTTCGTATTAAATTATGTACTTCGATCGTCCCCATCTTAGAACTAACGAATTGACTCAAGCACAAGTCGATGCAGAGCGGGAGGCTGGATTCTCTGAGGCATTCTCTGGGTTGGGAGTGGGCACTCCAGGGATACTCGGCGGGACATTGGGCCAGGAGAGCGGGACAGGGCCGGGCACAATGGCCTGCTGCCAGAGAAGCATTGACATGGATGAGGGCTGCGAATCAACACCGGGTCTCAGCGCTGAAGTCACTGAACGAGGCCGCCAAGATTGCAAGGAGGTGCCGGCCATTCGGAGAGACCGGGCACTTGAGGGAAGCAGGGCATGAACGAGGAAGCAGTGCATCACGGCAGCACTGCTGTAGCATCGCCGCAGCCACCGCCTGAAACTTGCCAGCAAAGCACCCAGACGGGTCAGCTTTTGCTATTCATACCCGTTCACTCCAGCATTGAAAATGCATGGCTTTCTGGAAATGTGGCTTCCGCTACAAGTGTCACTGGTCGAGCTCAGAATGCAAATGCCTCCAACTCGTAAGGGCTGCGTGCGTACACTGACCCTCTATTTTTCTCTCTCTCTCTCTCTCTCTGTCTCCTCTCGCTCTCAGCCCTGTGCGGACAATTGTTCAGGAGCTGTGGGCCCGGTGAACCCGGGCGTTCCGCGGAGCAGCTCCTTCGAGGTCTTTTGAAAGCTTGGCGGTGTCTCCTGAACTTGACTTCAGCAGCTAGGCAAAGTGTTCTGAGCAGTGGTTTTTGCCAGGTCTCTTCCGCCAACCCTACTGGCCGTGCGGCCACAGCCGAGGAGGCTTGTCAGTGTAGACTCTCAGTGCCGCACTTTGCGAGTGTTGAATACCGCCCAACAGTGTATTGCAGGTGCCAAGTTAGTTCAGTTGGTGCTGAAGTGTCGGTGCGGTCAGGATACGCCATTGCGCCCCAAACCTCAGCAGCAGGCCATGCCTGGGAGCAGCCTTTAGAGTCGATACAAAAACAGTACCACGTGTGAGAGTGAGAGTTTCGGAAGAGTCGAGGATCTTGGTTCCCCACGCTTTCGGGCCTTGCCGAAAAGAGCCCAAGAGAACCCCAAGAGAAGCCAAGAACGGCCTCCACATGTCATGAGTTCGCACATGCATTTTTGTTTGAATATCTGTATATAGACATTTTAGGGTTTAGGGTTTAGGGACTAGGGAGGGTT
>CAJNDS010002496.1:0-22500 GCA_905221605.1 Symbiodinium natans | reverse complement strand
TCGCATTGTTGCCATGTAAGCTATTCCAACTTGGTGGCGATGGACTTCCTCTCCAGGCCTCTATGAGAGTGACGCAAGCGCAAAGAGCTTAAGTGACAATGGCTGCTGTAAAAAGTTAGAGCGCTTGCATGCCACATCTGCAACCCATGCCATGGGATTCGAATAGGCCAGCTAACTCAAACTGGGGATCAGCCTCTCTCTTCTCTGTCACCCCTCTACTTGTGGCTGGGGCGCATTTTCGCTCCCACGGAAGATGAGAGCTCGCAGCTTCGGCAGTGGGGCACAGCGCTCTCAGCGTCATGACCATCTGAGCCGACCTTTGATCTGCCCTACGGCGCTGCGTGAGGCATTTCGCCACGGTACTTGCCATTTCGACGATTGCAGCAGCTTGGCCGCACGTGCCGGCATGTCAGCAACATGGCCCCGGGGTAATTCCGCCACAAGATCGGTGCTTGCAGCACAGCATATCTTCTGCCATACAGTGTCAGGGCTGCCGTTTTCGATTGCTCCTGGGCACAGTATTAGTACTAGGCCTCGGAAGCACGCGAGGTGTGGCAGAGCTGAGTCCGCCCAATGCCGGGGACCCAGCTGCTCATGGTGTTCTGCCAGAATGGTGAAAGAAATATGGCAGAAAGTCACTTGAACAAGCAATCTGCGGCTTTGCAACATTGCTGCATCTGCTTGCGCATCTGCTTGCAGGCTCTGTGGGATCTGCCCAGCGCTGCCACACGTGCGGAGCCCCCCAGATTCTTCTTGCAGAGCCTAAGCAATGTTCGCCACTGGACGCTGCCATGTTGGGGTAACCGCTGAGGACTACATCCTCACAATCAACTGTCTGGTCGAGATGTGATCGTTGCTGGCGAACGCCATGATCGCTAGCATTGGTGGCCATATGCAGCTGCTTGAGAAGCCATCAGACCCCCAAAGTGATCTGTGTTGTCAGCTGCAAAGTCTTTTCGAGAAGTAGCGAGAGGACTCACTGTCAATGCGTGGTATCACGAGCGCACATGGTCTGTTTGTTTATAGAGAGTGGCCGTGCGAGACCCAGAATGGAGCGAACGGAGCGAAGCACGAGCAATTTCCGCAGAGATGCTGCTCTTCTGCCGTCCGGCACAGCCACACCACTGCCACACAGGCACGCCGGCACCTGCCCGGCACGCACTTATCTTGTTACTTGTTTCGTTTCAACTGCGAAAAATTCATTGATTTAGTTTCAAAGTCCCAAAATTTCAACCTGTGGTACAGAACCTTTACTGGTCCTGCACAGCGTGAACCTCACGACCGCTGCTACTCGCTCGCATCTTTGGTGACGCAAATGTTGGAGCAGCTCGGGCAGTCTTAGGCTAGTTCGCTCAATTCTTCGAGCATGTCTCTCTGGGTTGTTGTATTCTGCAGAATTTGTCACTTGTAGTGGCTGTCGATGGGGCGAACTTAAGTTGAGGGTGCGCCGCGAGCATATAATAGGATGCCGGGGATTAGGCACGCATGCCGTCAACGAAGTTGAAGGCGCATTGAGAGCAGGATACCCGCACTTACGAGTCCGAAGCTCGTAACGTGACTCTCAGACGCATCATGCACGCTGCTTGGCTCGGAACTGAGGGCCGCGAATTCGTTCAGTGCATGATTGGCCCCTCGTCTCGTGCTGTGCAAGATGTCCTTCGGCAAGGCCACTCCAGTTCTTGCAGTGATGCCGTGTTGTGGCGCCTTGTGTCCTAGCAGGGCCTAGCAGCCAAGTGAATTCGAGTGAAGTGGGTTTGATTCGTGCAGTCCCTTAATTTTGGGGAAGCCTGCCGACTCAGATGTGTTATTCTCCTCACAGCCCCCCTTCACCGCACCCATACGAGGCAATGCTCCGGCAGAGGGATCACGCGATGTTACCAAAGCCAGACGCCCACAAATCATCGACGATGCCACAGAGCTTTTGGTTGTCCTTGCTTGCCAAGTGCTTCCACGGCCAGGCTGGCAAACGATGTAGTGAAGTGATCGTTGAACATGAGAGTGCATGGAGTACCAGAGTCACGAAGGTAAGACATTGGAATTCTTAGAGTGCAATGCGTGCAGTGCACGAAATCTCCGAGGCGTGATCGCTCTGTGGAAGCATCTCACGGTAAGGCCGTCTGCAGCCTCTGGCTATCTGAGGAGGTTTTGAGCAGATTGCCATTGCCGAGTGTATCATACAATCTTGGTATTCTGTGTTGCTTGTGCTAGCGATAAACAAACACTTACGCGCGTTCCCTCGTGTGCTTGTTGCCAAGTGGAGGGGAGCTTGGGAAGGGTGGTGGGAGCTACCAAGAAGACCCACCCACCCCAAACACGTCGTACAACAGGCTGAGCTTGTTGCTAAGTGCTCGTGGGCTTGTTGCCAAGCGAAGCTTGGGTCGGCTGGTGGAGGGCAGCAAAGACTGGTCTTCCAGGCGATCTGGGGGGTTTTTCTGGATCCCACCACGGAGTTTAACTGGGAAGGGAAGGAAGCCAGATCCTGCTCTGCTTGTTCCTGACGCCTGTCGGCCGGAGGCCAAGTTTAATGCTTGGCAGGCCCCGCCGGTGCCGAGAGCGCTGGGAACTCAGCAAGATGAGACACGCAGTTGTCGAAGCAGAGATGCAGCAGTTGGGAAGGACAGGGTTGGTGGTTCGAGCCAAGTGGGGCGCTTGCAGATCTCGCCGAGGCCTCGGCCGAACCCCAAGCCGAACTCGGCAGGCGCAGATCAAGACAAGCCTCAGACAGGCAAGAGGAAAATATAATCGAAGGCAGGAGAGCGGAAGAGAACATGAGAGAACACAAGAGAAGCAGAGAGACTCACAAGCGCGGGAAAGAGAAGCATCTCCGACCCTGAGCCTGGAGGTGCATTGGCTCGGGACACCTGGTCCAGGAAGTATGGAGCAAATGACAGCCCGGTGCTTTGCAGGGTCTCCGTCGGAGTTCCGTAGGAGGTGGGAGAAGCTGGTCACTTCTGAAAGGGGTACCTCCCCCTTGCCTTGACCACCGTCAAGGTGTTGGATACCGGCACCCCTGTGCAAACGACACGTTTTGCCGGTGCTTGGGGGTGCTGAGGCCATGTCGTGATCCCATCAGAGATGCGCCGGCCACGCACAGTGTGGCACCGAGTGTTTACAAGTAGCTGACAAAAGGTCCGATGCTGTGACTGAGAGAGGGAAGTCCGACAGAGCGGGCTCTGAGGATTCTGAAGGTTCTTAGTTAAAGTGTGCCTGGGCGATCTTACTGAATCTTTCTGAAAGCTGTCAGCTTGTTGCAAGAGCTTCAAATTTTCACGATCACAGGATTCTCTCCTTGTGCCTCACAGGAGAGCCCCTTTGCCAGAGTGAATGCGCTGACTCGCGAGCCTGGCGCTGAGGCAGCGGTAGGTGGACTCTAGCATCTGCCTTGTGAGTGATTCTCTCATCTACTTCGCTTTGTCTTGGGACTTCGGGACTTTCACCGTCACCGGTTGTCTTGAGTTTTGAGGGCCGACACGATACGGAGCTATATTGCCTGTAACCTTGATGGTGTAACGCGGCCTCGTTGCCGAGGCGGGAAAGTGTCGAGAACCAGGCTCGGACTTGCATTGATCTTTCGAAAAGCATCTACTTGAATCTACCTGGTGAGAGCCTGAAACAGTATGCAAATCTTTTGATACCTGTGCTGCGTCAAGATCCGCGTACTACTCTAGGACCTAATTGGTGCTCTTCCACTTAGCAAGATCTGGCATCTGATTGCTACACATGTATGGCGTGAGAATGTGATCACTGAGGGTCTTGCCTCGTGTCAACGACCCATCCCCAGGCCTTCGAGATAGGGCCACCGCGTAGGACGGGCTGGTCACGAGTCAGAAAAGCTCGCTGCGTTTGTTTCGACCCTGCATGTGAAGAGTCTATGTGTGCTTTCTGTTAATCACACACGCCAATCACGCCAACCAATGACAAAACGAGATGCACGCACGCGCGCACACACAGACTTTGTTGTACGCTTCGAGACTTCGAGACAGGAGTTGTGCAACAGATGAAGGGCACAACTCTGAACTCTGATGCCGAGTGTGGTGGTGCATATGGAAAACTGATGCATGACAGGCGCGTTGCGCCCGTGCGTATTGCGCTTTTGCGTGGAGATGGCAGCAGCGGTTGCAGGGTTTCGCTGGAGCGGTCGTCAAGCCCTCCACTTCGCGTGATCCCCCCAACGCCAACAGCATTAAACTGTTCGTCCTCAGGAAACCTGGTTTCTGCAGGGGTCAACTTCAGCATGTGTCAAGTCGTACCTCGGAGGACGGAGGGCCGCATCTGCGAGGAGCGCCTGAGGGGAGCTGCATGTATGCGCCTTGAGTCATGCTCAGAGATACGGGCTATTTGCAGCAGTTCTTTCCAGATCCTAGTTGGTTTGAACATCCATGTCTTCACAGGTTATTGCTTGAGCCGCAGGATAAGCCTGACTTCAAGCGAGGACACATCTTAGGCCGCCCAGTTGCGGTATTTTCAGTTTACAGGGGGTATGTGCTTGTTGCATCTTTGCAGCCAGCCAGCCCTGTGATCCTCAGCAATGTCTCGCAGTTGCATAGGGCAGAGGGGGAGCCTTCTGCCGTATTCTGAAGAGGCAAAGAAGTCAGCTCCTTCAAGGGCATCCACTGGAGCAAGACGCCTCGGCTCAGTTTCTTGAAACAAGTCCGTGGAGTCCAACACTACTTGACTCCTGCAAACACGCTTCTTGGAAGACCCGCAGCAGTATAGAGTCTAAAAAGTACAACTGCAGCGAAGAAATACGGAAGACCCATGAAACGCCGCGAAGTGATGCCAGGGTCAGCAACTACGAAGCCAACGATCGCGAGCCAACAGCCGCTCGCCGGTCCCTGCTTCTCCGAGAGGTTAAGGACGCTCTGCTCTGAAGTTCTCTTTGAAGTTCTCTTTGAAGTTCTCTTTGAAGTTCTCTTTGAAGTTCTCTTTGGAGTTCTCTTTGAAACTCCTTGCCGCTCTCTGTCTCCAAGTGTCCCAGCGCGCCAGGATGCTCCACAGGTGCTGGAGTGGCTGCCAAAGGTGGGGGGCGCACAGCAAATGACAGCAAGCGAGGAAATCGCAAAGAATTGCAGAGATGCTCGCCGGAAGGCGCAAGCCCCAGTTCTCTCTGACATCAGCTATGCTGAGCGCGACCACTCTCGACGGAATGTGCGATGGCCTCGGAGGTGTTGGTTCTGGTTCGGACAAGATTGTTGATTACTTGGGACTCTGCCTAGTCTCAAGTAGGAAGGAGAAGGGATCTGGCCACACTGATAGAAAATTACACCATTCTCCGTCCTTCCGGCAAGGCCTAGTCAGCAAACTGAGATGCAAATGTCTGAGGCTTGCCAGGGAGGCTGCGAAGGACTTCTCTCGACTCTTACTTCCCCCCCCCCCCCCTCAGCCCCCTGAGCCCCGCACCGAGCCCCGCCATCCCTTGCATTTCTGGAGCTGTGAAGGAATCAACGCTGGCTGCTGTAGGCCCCTCAATTATTGCCTCAACCTTGCACCCCCCACCAACCTTTGAACGTGTGAGGCTGATACACCGCTGGAACCAATGCAGAACCCCAGACCTGAAGCGGTTAATCACCTTCGGTTCCATGGAGGCTCACAAGAATACATAGAAGTAGAATATTCCCCTTAGGGACAACCCTGAACGGCGAGAGCCTTCCGCAGGACGACGAGCAGCACTTGGAGCACCTTCAGCGTGAGGCCAAATCCAGATTGCGGGATGTCCGAGAGTTTTCTTGGGGAAATTTCCTCAGTGCCTTCTTTTGCCTGTGCCTGCAGGTTGTCTGAAAGGCTTGTCTGGGGTCGAAAAGGATTGAACGGTTGAGTTTAACAACGGGGTGGACAGCCTCTCGTTTGTTGGTTGGGGAAGTCTTTCTCCTGTGGATTTGTCCGGAGGCGGGTGCCGGGTACGGCCGCTGGAGCCTGAGATTCTCCTGCTGAGATCCATCGGCACAAATCCGGCGAGTTTTTGCCCTTGGCCGAGCCCACAAAGCCTCTTTCAGAGATGGACGGCCCAGGCAGAAATGTGCTCAGCAGAGAAGTCGCCAAAGATGCGGACACGCTGAGACCTGGCACAATGTTCATCACAGCTCCGTTCCGAAAGGATGGCGGGAGCTGCCAGTTTCCTGAATTACACAGAGATTCCGGAAACATGAAACGTGATGTAGATGAATGTCTTTCTGGCCCTTGTAGGGCAGTCTGGCTAAACAACAGCACCGGGCCACGCAGAGATGCGCAGAGTGCCCGTGCCAACGAGTTTATGTACAAGTTTGGTGTCCATACGTCCCACTTTTCGAGCTGTCCCAACCCAAGCCCATGAAGCCCAGGAACATGCCCCAGCCAACTGGAACCGAGGCCATTGCTTGCAGGTCTTGCGTGATACTGAAGCAGATTCATTGTATCCCGAACACTCTGCATGAGGCCGGCGGAAGCGTCCCAGCCTTCCACCGCATTGGGACTTTGAAGCAGGCGCCACTGGGTACATTGACAGGTGCCGACAGCATCGAGCAGTCATGGCAGGCAGACAACGATGGATTTTGAGAGTTTAGCGCCTTTGGGGGTTGTTAAGCATTGCGTTCTCGTTTGGGGTTCCCATTGTGATAAAGACCCTCCTTTTGGGAAATTGGCCACATTGCTGACATGGGAGCGTTTTCATTTTAAAGCAACCACGCGTGAAGATTCTTGAAGGCCTCAACGAGTTTTTGAGAGCATCTTTTGCGGGACTTGTGGTTACGCGCTCGTTGCTTGATTTCGCCTTGCGAAGGTTGCTGGGATCGGAGGAAGCTAAGGGCATGGGCCTCGATTCCGTTGCAACCTGTGGCCATTCGACACTTTCCTGTCTGTGAAGAGTGGCTTTGTTGCTTTCTTGAATTGACTTCCAACCGTCTTCGACATTCACAGCAGCTGCAATTACTTCACTGTACTTTAATTGACCTCCCACAACGTGTTCCTGCTCTCCTAAGAGCTCTCATCGTGCTGCACGTCTGGGTATATCGACAAAAAAAACATTCAAGCATCGGGCCTTCATCCTCGCATTTGTTTGTTAGCGCACTCTTCGCAGCAAGAAGCTGACGTGCAGAGATCGTCTGCCTGATTCATGTCAGAAGCGCAGTGGCGTGGAGGCGGAGAACTAGACCACAAGGACAGATGGAAGTTGGTGCCAGAAGACGCTCCAATGTTTTGGTCGGTGACGTGTGACTACTTAGCTCAGGTGACTCCAGCAGCGAATTTTCTCCAGACTGAGGGCGAAGCGGGCAAAGTGATTCAATGACCTGGCCTGGCCCAGGAAAGCTCCACGCTATGACCCATCAAATGCGCACCCCAGCAGCCGGAAACTGGGCCATGCCGGAATGTACAGGTCAGAGCTGCTTTTTCTGCGGAGCCGATCGCATGTACTGAGCCGAGCTAGCCTGGAGCAGTCAACTCAAATTGGTCATCTTGCGCAACTCTCTGCAGTATGCAGGGGCGGCCAGCACACGATCTCAGCTGTAGACACAGCGTAGTGTTAGGACGGTTTCACCGAATTTCAGTGGTCATCACGCCAGGCCCCCCGAATCCAACCAAGCCCAGCTCAGCGGCTTGGTGCACGCCACAGAGCCTAACATTTCAGAACTGCCAAGTTTCGGGATGTTCCGACGTAGGACATTGTGTGCTTTAAAGTAGTCAGCACCTGTGAAGCAGTTCTGCATGTTAGGAACTGACGCAAGGTTGAAATCTTGCTTCCAAAGAGTAGTTGAAGCTGCTGCCATGGCTCACCCCTGCTACAGCTTGTACCTTCCCACACTCGCCGCTAGCATCCTGAAGCTTGCCGCAGCCTTTGCAAGGGATAAATTGGATCAGCCTCTCGAAGAAGCATGGGCACACCGTCCAGCAAGCCAGATAAGCCGCCCCTCCATTGCCCCGCCCCTTGCAAATGATTTTATAGAATTTTAGTACACCCAAACACACCCCCTTGGTCGCCAGAGCTGGCGCTTGAACATCTCCCAAACTCCATTAGACCCTTACAGATCCTTATGGCTTTGGGGCTTCGAGGCCCAACCTTGCCTGTGTTCCGTCTGGAACCATGCGTCATCGGAAGATGTTGGAAGTATGGCGAGTAAACGGTATCTTCAGAACAGGAGCTTCTTGTGACCTGGTCACTCCCGGGTGGTCCGGGCGGTGAGAGCCATGGGCGTGCCTGATGATGCTAACCCGATGAACCGGCGGCTGCCTGCGGAGGTCGTCACCAGGAGTCAAGCTCCGATCGCATCACGGCGTAGCGATGTAGCGAGTTGAACGCCAGCTGCCCTACTGCAGACGACTGTGAAACTGTAGCTATGTAGCTATTGGATGCTCTTCTTGTGATTTGGCAGGAAGAAGCAGTCTTCCAAGAAAGAAGAAAAAGAGGACTCACCGAGCAACTATGAAAGGGACGAACTCGTGCTTCCACGAAGTCCTACATGTGCTAGCACACACATGCAAGGCTGTCCAAGCTGGCTTGTGTATGCCGGGAGAGTTTTCGGGATAGCTCTTCAAATTCAGCTCTCCCGTCCAACAGTGTCTGACCCGTTTGCCTCGACCAGGAATCCAGCACGCTTCAGGTGGATCCGAAGCAGGCGTCCTTTGGCTTCGGACGGCAAGCCTAATCGTTGTTGATTCTCCTTGCGAGTTCCAGGGTCTGGACTACACAACTTCCACCCCTAATCCGCCCCTTTTCCTTGCATAGCTTCAGCCTGAAATGTCAGTTGCTATGGACCAAGTGCGATTGGGGCGCAGGTCCACGGCATGAAGCCTGAGCAGCGGATGAAATGGCTGGCCAAAGCACTGCAAAAATGCCTTGAGCCAAGCCGACTTGTTTTGGCATTTTTTGGCAATTCTCCTCAGACTCCTCAGGCTGTCAATGCGCGGTCAAAACTGTAGACCGCAATAGAGCGCTGCTCGAGCTGTGTTCCCTCTGTGATACACCGGTTCCCACAACGATCAGCGCATCCCGTCGAAGCCTCGGAATTGGACTGTAGGCAGCTGCCCAGGCCAAGATGGCAAAGCGGAAAAGACCGCCATCTATGACATTATGACCCATGCCAGGCTCTAAGATGTCAGGAAGCCGCAAGCAGTTGCAGCCTTAAGAGCAATCGGGGTTCGAGCAGGGTAAGGGACGGAGAGCAGCGTTTGCTGCCTGGGTCTCGACAGTTGGTTGGCCTCGCCAATCCTCACCGCAAAAAGCTACATACAGACGGCATTGTTTGTGGCTACGGCATTGGTTGTGGCTGGAGCCTTTCGCGGTGAGCTCGTGGGCATTAGTCGCTACCACGCAAATGCCTGCTGTATAGTTAGGGAATACTCGGCTCTGAAGAAATGGGGGCATCAGCACAGCACATTGAGCGCACGCAGCTCAAGGCGAAGTTCCCTCAGGACTGCTCGAGCAAGTTGGGGGCAAAGATGTACCGCTTGGTCAGCCACTAAGATGTGGGACTTGAGGGGATGCGCAGCTGCGGTATCCGTCAGCCGCTCGGTACAGGTGCGGGCACATGCTGTGCTCTTCTCGCAGAAGCAGAAGAAGTTTCTGGAAGGAGGCTCTTGAGATGCTTTGGGCGCATGCGTTGTCCATAGGCCGTACACAACACGATGGCCAAACCAGGCGACTATGCGCTGCACAAGCTTTACAAGAAGGTGCTGGGCTCTTGAGGGTGCAAGGTTTGATCGCTTGAAGTGGCTTGAAGTCCCCACGGCCTCAGGGACCATGGAGACACAGACCAAATTTTGCCAGGCGGTGAAAAAGGGAGAAGTGGACGAAGACGAGGTGGCTTGGATAGAAATGTCGAGTGCAGAATGAAGATTATACCCCACATGGCCCCAGCCTTGTCTTGTTGCCAAGACCTTCAAGGCCAGACTTGTTTTCGCTCCCGAGTAGTCCCGAATACTCAAAGGCTGGCGCACCGTCAGAGAGGCGCGGCGGTGGTGTTTTGGTTTTGGTTGGGGACGGAGCTGCGGTGGCCCGTTGCAGAGGCTCATGTGATAGGAACATCCGCGCACGCACCGCAGCTACCTCAGAAGCCGGAGCGCAGACACTCGCAACCGTGAGAAATCATTTAGCAAGCACTACGCTCACTTGAATTTAGTCAAACTTTGACAGAGACTTGCTCAAGTACTCACATATACATATATATATATACACACATATTTATCTGTTATTACTTGTTCTATCCCCTATGGTTTTGCTAGTACTTTTCCGGTCTGCACTTCGACATAATGAAGAAGCGACTGGTTCCCAGCTGAGTTGATTCTGGAACGCACAATGTCACTAGGATCCAAGAATCTGCTAAGCCATTAAGCCAGTAAATCAGCCAGTTCTGCCCATGCAGTCAAGCTGCATAAGCCATTAAAACGATCAGGCTATTGTTGAATATAACTTGAAGAAGTATTCAGTTCTTTGTTCAAAATCCGTGGGTTGAAGCTGAAGATCCCCAGGATAAGGTTTAGGAATATTAATACCTGACTTCTTCGACCTGGATTGAGTTGATGGATTTGAGTTGATCAAGCTGTTCTTCAAGATCCCTGGATTGAAGATTGCAGATTGAAGGTTTGTTGGGAAAGATTTAGGCGGAATCTTCAATCCTGAATCTTATAAAGCCTGGGACTTTGCAGGACACTTAACTATTTAGTCAACATCTTGTTCGCACATTTATTCAGCTGTGTTTTGAATACCGCTTGAAGATTCTCCGCAAAACTTTCCCTGGGAGTCTTCAATCTTCGATTTTCGCCCAGGGGCAACCTGTTGTGTCACTCGATAAGATGGTTCTGGGAATAAACATTTTGTTCAATCAAATCCCGGGTCGAAGGATTATCTTAGAATTGAAGTGTTGATGAGATGCAGGTTGGCCTGATCGGGGGAGGGGGGGACGGGATGGGGGGGGGGGGAGCGAGTGGTTGTAGATGTGCTACATATATATATATATATATATACATATAGATTTTTTCACATATATATATATATACAAATTTAACTCTCATGTCCCTATATTCCATTATTCATACATTCATATATGCATATGTCCTTATATTCATTTCTCATACAAAGCCCGGCTACTTAACAAGCCAAAAGCATCAGTTTGATTCGACGAAGTTGCAGGGGCGAGGACGGCTCCCGAAAAGCCCGGGCCCCCTGCTCTTTCCTGTTGTGAAAGGGGGGCGGCTTTCTTTGGAGGCTTTGCAGTTCCGAGGGTTCTGTCAGCTGACTAGGCTGGAGGGTTCCCTGTGCGCATGTTCCGTGGGTTATCAGAGGTCAGACAGCCTCGAGGCGTGGCGAAGAAGTGTGACGGGTGTGAAGGGGAGTTTACAATAAAGAGCCAGTTAGAACCAACACTTCTGTGTGGACATATGCGGCCACTCCGCTTCGGATGTCAAAACAAACTATGGTGGTGGCATGTCGTCTGTGGAGATCTGAAGGTCGCCAGCAGATCACGTGACGACGCGCGAGGCGCGATGAAAGCTGTGCGTATGTGTGTGAAACACGAAGAGTATGCGTGTGAAACACGAAGCGGTTCTTTTTGCAACCCGAACATCCCGAATCCCCATACTCTTTTTTGAGCTTATTTACCTTGCCTGTGTTTGTTATCCTTGCACTGAGGGCAGACGGCCCGAAGATTGAGGAAGTGTAGCCTCAGCATCACCCCAATATGAGGGCATTCACAGAACACCGTTTTTCTAGCTCAGTGGAAGTCGCAATTAGAGTCCGTCAAAGAAGTTGTCACTATTGTGGCAATCCAACGGGGCTGTCACACCGGCCGTGCACAGATCAGGCGACATAGCAGGTGCCAGTGAAGGTACTCTGCGCTGGCTTGCAGGTAGCTGCCTTGTGGACCACCCTAACGTCCATCCGACATTGCTGATGCTGCTGATGCGCACGCACATGCCCATCAATAGTCCATGATGCACGCTCTGAGCCACCTCACTTTTGGTGCGACGTGGTGTTCGAACACTGGAAACGTGTAAAAGCAATGGTATGTCACGACAGCTAGCTCCTTGGAGCTTGCGGGAGTTTTTGTGTACAACCTTCGTGGGTAAAAAATGACTCGGCGGGGGAGGCTGAAAGCCCTTGCTGATGGCCGGATCGATTCTAGAGCCCACCCGTGCGGGCATGGAAGGGAAGACGTTGCAAACCTTTTCGTATGCAAGTCTACTATACTTGAAGCCTTGACACCCTGAAGCCTTAACCTTTTGCCGTCACAGCAACAGCTCGCCAAGACGCATGGTCGTTGGGCTCAGGTTCCCGAGTGGGGAGGGCACAGAGTTAGTCAATTGCCTCCTTCCCCACTGCTCCAAATCGTTTTCACGCTCACCGCCCTTGATTTCGGGTGCTCAAAGAGGGATACCTTAGTTCCACCCATGCGCGTTGTGTATCTTTGTGTAGGGGGTCGGTCACCTGATGCTCGGGTCGGTGGACACCTGTAGTAGTGCCCATATCTACAGTCCCGAACATGGATTCAGCCCGCAGCTAAAAGTGTGATCACGGCCCTTGTCCTGTGTTTCCTGACAGGCCCTGACATCGGCGCGCTTTGGGATAGTCTCACTGCCCTCTCACCGGCAGAGCGGGCAGTACCTCGGATGCACATGAGCTTCGTGGCACCATTTGTTGGCGGGTGGTGTGTGGTGGCCGGATCTGTATTTCCTTTTCGAGACGACATCTCTAAGTCAAGTTCATAAACGAGAAGAACTTGACTTCCGAAAAGATCCCAAAGCTTACCTGAAACAACTCTTTAAGTCTCTCTGCCTGGAGCAGGCGCGGGTTGCCGCCCTGGACGATGCAACCAAGGAGAAGCTGGAGGCATTTCTGGAGGCTGGCCAATGCAGTATACATGCATACATACATACATACAATATGAATTTATGTATATATGTGTATATCTGCATAAAGAACTGTGCATATTTGGAATATGTAAGAGTAGACAAACGGAGGCCTGGAATTGTCCAATGTGGCCCTCAAAAGCCTTTTTCCCCAAGGCGAGGATTAGTGGGGCGCAGGACGACGGTGCGGATCTCGGATGCCGGGGTTTAGGGACGAGGGCATGGACATTCGGGCCGCTGCTTCTGCTCGTGCGACGATCAGAATCAGAACCAGGGTTCTAGGCTGTTCGGTCCACCTGGTTCTGTTTCGGATGCAGATTTCATTGGCAGAAGACTCGGAAGCATGATGCTTGTCTTGTGCTTTTTAGATGCATGAATGAGTGAGCCATTCATTTGACATAAACATCAACACGCAGAATGGACTTGGGTAGCAGATGTCATGGGAGCACGAAAGTTTGACAAAGGCCTCTTCAAGAATGATGCTTAACAGTATGAGTCGGTAGGCAGCAAACCCACTAGAGCAGCTATCGCACGAAACCTTCCGAGCCTCTTGCAAGGTAGTGGGCCTGCAGCGCCCCCAGCACTTGGGGTATTTCTTTTTTGCTGGGGGCAGCAATGGGCCTTCAGCCTACATGGAAGTGTCACGTGGCTTTGTCACAGCATTCTTGCAGTATGGGGGTTTACGAAAAGAGGGGACCCCTACCCCCAAATACAATAAGGCACCCTCTATATGGGAAACCTCCATACGAGGATCGCTTCGGAAAAATCCTGTTGGTGCTTGAATCTCTGATCAGGAGCACAGAGATGACGACGAGAGGCACAGATTCTGCCGCCACCTTTTGAAGTATCGGAGAGGTTGGAGTGAGCTCATGAAGCCTCAGACGGTTTAGAGCCAGTCCGCTCGATTTGACGTTTTTTGGACTGTCTTCAGGCCCGAAGCCCGTCAAAACTCAGAAAAGCTTTCTGCCTTGCTGTGCCATGCTGCCCGGGCTGCGAGGTCCGCCGGCGCGCCGGCTATGGAGGAGGCGAGATCTAGGTTCTGGATGTTCTGAATGGCCCTGCAGCGAAGAAGTTCCTAGAAGCCGGCTCCAAAAAGGCCAACAAGGCAATCCAAGCGAGCCTTCAGAAAAGTCAATCTCCGAAGGGGCTAGTCTCAGAAAATCTCGGAGGAGTCTGGGCACTTTTCCGTGACCCTTCGGAAGCTGGACCTGTCCCTTGACACCTCTGACGAGGATGGGAAATCTTCGTTTCATCGGCAGGGGAGTGGGATTTAAACTGATTTTACGCTTCAGAAGGACTTCTTGATCATCAAGGAGATCACCCCGGCCGTCAGCAAGTGGAACAAGTCCCGGCCTTGCCCAAGACCTTGTCTAGACTTGGGTCTGCCAGCAGCCCTGAGGACACAGCCAGACCATCCCATTCAGGCCCCAGCGTGCTCAGCAGAATGCAGTCCGACAATGTCTCGGGGCGAAGGAGAGGGCGACACCCTTTGTGAGTTCCGACTGCAGGTCTTCGATCGCCTCCTGGAGGTGAACGGGTCCCGAGCGCACGACGTGCTTGCCGCTTGGAGGCACCAAGATGCGATGCATTAAAGAGAAAGGTTTCTCACAAAGGTTTGTCACAAGGTTTATTACTAAAAAGAGTACTCCCAGGACTCCCAGCACTGAAGAGTGCCAAAAAGAGGCTTTGACTCAAAGAGCTTCGACATGTCGAGATCGCTCGGCTTCTAGAGTCTCTGGGCTTTCCAGACATGCCGAACGCGCCGAGCATTGCATGGCCACCCAGAGACCGTTCTGAGGAGAAGGCCATGCGCAGTAGCTCCGAGGCAGGAGCTTCGCATCATCATGTTGCGTAGTGTGAGAATGAAGCCGTGGAGCTCTTGGCTGCAGGGGTAGAAGCGCGCTACTATGTCACGTGATGAGAGGGACTCAGGTGGACAGACAGAGACTACATTCATAGGCCTTGGCACGAGCAACCCGGAACATCCCAGAACTCCAGAGTCCTCAAGGACAGACCACAAAACCACAAGCAAGTGCCAGGCAACTTTGAGATTTCAGCGGCCACAGCAGCGGACTGTGGTCCTCAAACAGCCCGGGACAGGGACCCAGGGAGCCAGTGGTGTGTCGGAACCTGCTTTATCCGAGGGTTCATTCGGGGTAACCTCAAAAGAAGCAGATGCCCGAGACATCTGCAAGTGATGCAGCGAGTTTCAGCATGTTGCAGGGTTCTTACGTGTTTCTGACTGTTCCCGCCTGTTGGTGCTGTTTCAAGTCCTATGTTTACCGGCGAGTCATTCCACACAAGCCCTACCAAACTTTCGGCCTGACTTTGGCAGGAAGCTTGGTGTTCTTGCGAACTTCGTGCCTACGCGGTCCCTGAAGCCTTGGATTGACACCATCGCTAAAGGCCCGGGCTGTCAGTCACAAGCTTAAGGCTTCAATGTGTGTGCTTTGACGTGGCTCGTTTTTGGAATTTGTGTGTTGACTCTGACAGTTTGGCCATTGTCATTGCAGGCTGCTTGCGTCATCATCGTCATCATCTAAGACTAAAACTAAGACAATGGAAGAGCGAAAGGTCCTGTCCAGAATGTTCGGCAACGTATCAATCGTTTCGTGAGAGGTGCTGTCGATGACTGGAACAAGGCTTGGTGTGCAATATGGCAATATAGTATGCTCTGCGCCGCAAGATAGTGGTGTGGCTTGCTTGTATCTGTGAAGGCACTGACAAACTGCAGAAGCTGCGTTCGAAATGTTCAAGCCTTCTTTTGCCATGCTTCCCGGCTTATCGCGCAGGCAAGCCCGCAGCAGGCGATACAGGAGCACGATCGCATCGTGTGCGTGAATGGTGTGCCGCAACCTTGGTCTCGTGATCACCTGTTCAGGCAGATGAGGAGGTGGCGATTAGTTCAACGGCCCGGCAGTGAAGTGGTGGCTCTTCCTGGCAGTATTTCTCTGAGGTCAGAGCCAGCGGAGGAGATGCTCGTGGAGTTGGCGAGGCTTTGCCAAGCGACCCGTCAGGGGATCCTCAGTTTGCTCTACCAATAGAAGGACTGTCGACGGGGCTCTGCGGGCTTGTGCACAGTGCACGTCAGGCACATCTCCTGCTCCCAAGTTGCCACGGGAAATAGGAGTTAGCTAATTCGGTCTGAGCTGCAATCAAGTCCTCAACGACATTTTAATTTGGTGGAAGACGTCGCATGCAGGCAAACGAAAAGCTCTTTGCGGCTGACATGCCTCCACTATGCAGGCTCCACGGGTTCCTGAAGCCAGGAGTGAGTTTTCCCAAAAGGGGCATTGGCGGCAGCTACGAAGGCTCCACGTTCGTCTCCCGGTGTCGGTTCAAAGGAAGAGTCCGGGAGATTGGTCATCGTCCAAAGTGGGTGTCGCAGGATTCTCCATGCTTGTTGCGAAAGACGTGGGAAGAGGGAGCGCAGGGGTTGGTGGCCTGGGCGGTGTGTAGAGCTTTTTCCTCACACATACGCATGTGAGTCCTCCTCCTCTTTGCAGCGTTCTGTGCCACAGGCCGTTTGCATTCAAGGGTTCCGGTAGGGTGCTAGAGAAGACCTAAAACAACTTTGCAAGACTTCTGCAGAAGGTCCTCGAGGTGACCGAGCTGCACACGGGTCGGACAGCTCGGCCAGCAGCCGAAGTAGGCGCTGTTGGGTTCCTATTTTTTAAGTCTTACTGCTGTCGTCGTCGTAGTACTCCTCCTCCTCCTCCTCCTGCTGCTGCTGCATCTAGACGACTACGTACTACGACTGCCATGATGATGATTCCCAGGAGGCTTTCCAAGAACTTCGGGATGATTGGCTTAGGGTATGTGTCAAGCGATTACTACCGAGTGCAAGGACAAATCTTCTTTCGGATTCTTGCTTGAGGTGGAATACGTTGTGATTTTGCGCCGTCTTTCTGGCGCAGGTCACGTTCTCGCCGGCGCCGGCGGTGACCCGCGCAACTCATCTCAGCTGGGATGTTCGAAAACGATTGAGGGGTTGAGAGGTGTGAGTCAGGCAAAGGATATCCAAACCCGCACTCACGCACCACGTGCCCACAGGTGTTGCCGTTGCCTTGTGGCATGGTGATGTGCGATGGAGCAGCATGTATGGCTCTGGAGATTCGCATGAACAGCCGAGCAACTTTGAAGCTTCGGCACAGTACGCGAATTCAGACATGTAAATAGAAGACCAGTCGATACATTTCAGGACATGCATGGGCCCTGGCTTTGCCACGCGCCGTTTAAAATCCGCAAGCATTCAAGGAGCGACTTTGCCTTTTGCATGTATACGTATATTATATATATATACACACACACACTTGTTTCCGCCTGCTAGCCGCGTTCTCTTTGATATTGCCTCTCGCAGCCATGCCGAAAATTCAAAGGTCAGCAACGACTGCAAACGAATCTGACATCCTCCACCTCATCGATGAAAGGTTTGAAGACTTGGAGGAGACGGTGGCATTGGCGGGCTCCTGGGTTGCGGATGGAATGATAGGGTTTAATATGGGGCTTCAGCACCAGTTTCCTGAAGAGACAGAGAGCCACTAGCGATCCAGGTTTGATACCTCAGCTCCACGATCGGCTCCTTGAAGTGGAGAAGAGGCTGAAGCAAATTGAGGCGATTTTTTCAGACAAGCTCGTGTGTCAAAGGGATCAGTGATGTGCTATCCTCTGAGAGCCCGTGATGAGTAGCACCCCTGGCCCCCACAAGCGCAGTAAAGCTGAGGGCATCGTTCAGGGCAGACCGGGGCCTTATTTGCATTCCGACATATTCCGACTAGTTTCCCTGTAGGTCTCCGGCTCCCTCGTGAATACGGGCCCGAAGTGGAGTGAAACCGAACCGCCTCCGCGCATTGAGCTTTCGGAGAATGTGGTTTCTATATCGCTGGATGACGAGGGCGAGGGCGATGCCAAGGAAGCGCAAGAAGCTAACATGAGAGACATGCCTTCGGGGTTATCTCCAAGTTCGATGGCAGTTCATTCACCTAGCAAGAGAAACAGAAGGAAAACAATCACCGAAATCTCGCGCGAAAAGATCTCCGATGTGAATGAACACACCTTGGACACGCAGACAAATGAGTATTACACCTTCGGAGAGTCAACGTGGGATTTGGTAATCTTCATTGGCACGGGAGCCCTTGGTCCCTTGGGATCTGTTCAGACTTGTCTACTGGCTGTGGTGAACGTCCTGATGCAAGTGGTCTTCGTGGCGATCTGCTATTACAACTTTACCGTCCCGGACGTGGATGAGGACTCCGTGCAGGATGCTCTGAGATGGAGGAGAGCATCCGGTCATTCCCTCTGGAGCTACGATGATGTCTCGAAGGAATCCTTAGCTGAGCGTGTTTGCAGGCTCGACAAGTCGCTGGAGCAATCTGGCATCCAGGCCTGCAGTTTGTCAAAACCACACGGTTCCAAAACATGGGACGAGCATTCTCCATAATCAGTTGTCTCAAAACAATAGCAAGAACTATTTTTTGATAACATGTGTGAGTCGAGTATCTTGTGCGGGTAGGTTTGTAGCCAAGATGTAGCTCGGTCAGAATCGAGATTCACAGTTATAGGTGGCTTTGTACGAGCACATCGAGAAGTACCTGAAATCCGGCAAGCCTGGCTTGGAAGGAATGTTCACAGGTCAGGTGCTATGCATCGTTGCGCTGGTGTGTTGGTATTTGATGGTGGCCAAGGAGCTGAGTCACGCCTTAGCATTGTTGCGAGGAGTCATGGCAATGCCCACGGGTCCCACCAGGATTGATACACGAGAAAACCCGTTCAGCAAGTCAATCCACTATCGCCTGCGCTGTGTGGCAAAGCGGCGTAAGGTATTCAGTGCCGTCTTGTTCGCCTACCGCTTGTTGGCAGCTGCGGTTTTGGTCTTTGTCGGCACCTTCTTTCTGGTCTATACCGTTAGCGTCACAGAGCTCATCCTCAACGCCGTGGCCCTGGGTATCATTCTGGATATCGACGATTTGCTCTTCGATGCTCTGGCCACCACGCCAGGTAGGCACTTAGTGCATCAGCTGGATCCTCTGCCCATGCCCTCCCTGCCCAGACTCAGGGGTGCTGATGCCAAGTCAGTTTCTATGTCCATAGGCATTCCCTTGCTTACCATCATCGTCTACATCAGCATGTTGGACCCTTTTGTCGGCACTTTGCAGGCTGTAAGCGAGGCCATGTGTGGAGGCAATTTGGGGTTTGTCTGGCAAGTGGACAAGCGAAGGATCGTACTCATGGCCCCGACTTCCGGCGGCGGATGGGAAGATCAGGATGAAACGAAGATCTACGCAGTCCAGGAGGGGGAGCGCATAGGTTTTGGCCTGGAGAAGGATGAGACCAAGTATGGGCTTTGGCTACAGGATGTGAGCTCCCTAGGAGATCTCACGGTGCTATCTCTTGCAGAGAGCATTGACCTTTTCAACCCTGATTGTGGGGACCTGGGTGATACAGAACCAATGCTCAACTACCTCAGGTTCTTCCTCCAGAACGACAGCGTCCAGGGATGTGCTGACGCTGCAAAGTTTTGCACATCAATTACCAGTCTGCCAGATTACGGAGTAGACGATGGCAAAGGCTGGGCCACTAGAATGCTTTGCTCAGCAACATGCGGCTGCCAGACCCCAGCAGGTGACAACATATTCGTACAGGGATGCCCATATGGTTCAGGCCGAGCCTGCCAAGAGTCGGAAAGCTTCCTTGCATTTCGACAGAACACCGCTTGCGTCGAGCAGAATGCCTCCAGCCTTCGGAACTACGCCCCTTGGGTGCGGTGGATCGATGCGCTGCAGACGTATGGCAATTTATCTGCGAACTTGTCTGCGAACTTGAAAGGCAAGGAGGAGGCGCTGTTGATAGCTCAAGCCATGTGGGATCATGGCTGCGGCTTTCAGGCCAACTTGACTGCAGAGAACATCTCTTGGGGAAGCTGCTTCGGATGGAACAGTTCCTTTGAGTGGGAGTTCAAGACGCTGGAAGCGTTTTGCCCTGTGAGCTGCGGATGTTCCCGCGAGACTGTAGATTCTGCCTGCCCCGAACCCTTTGGCTATACGTGCGATGAGCTGGAGACTCGGAGCTGTCTCACTTACAATGGTCAGCACTTTTGCCCAGGCTTTTCCACTTCGGTCTCAGGCACCCTGCCGTTTAATTTTATAGCTACTGACCCCAGTTTGGCCTCGCTGATGTTCGCGCCAGTTTACGCATCGCTCCTAAGCTGCCTGGCGCACTTCTCAGGGGCGGAGACTTATGGCATCCGTCTTGACTTGGAGCCTCGTGGTACGCTGCTCATTGGACGGTTCCACATCTTTTTGGTAGATGAGGCATGGGACGAAGCAGCCCTTTCCTCAAGCCTGTTTTCGACATCCGTTTCTGACTTTCAGCAGCGGTTCAACCAAACTCTCTTGACTCAAGGGGTCTCACTGACTGCCGCGGGTCTTACAATGGAGCTTCTATCGATCTCTCCCGGAGCTCTTCCAGTCCGACGATTAGAACATGACGATGGCAGCCTTGCTGACCTCGTGCTGCACACTCCAGGCAGCTAGTCACGAGGACCTCCTCGAAATCGTTGTGGGTGTGGGGGGAGTCACTTTTCGTGCCAGCAATTTCCGGTACCGATTCTGGGTCGTGCGGGGGTGGGGGGGTGGGGGTAGGTACCAAAAGAGTCTCCGTACAGAGACTTTCTTGCTCGCGTACAATCATGCAATCATGCGCGCATTCTTCTTGTCAAAGTGGTCCACCACCGCACGACCCCCCTCCCCAACCCTGGCCACAACGAAATAGGGACCGGCACCCAATTTTATCTACCACCCACCCTCCCCACCAAGACGGTCCGAATAGGCTGCAGGCAGCTGGTGTGTTTCACTCAAGGTCCCGGATCCTGCAGAAAGTGGAATGCTTGAAGCAGTGCTGCACTGTGAAAGTTTCCCATGGCTCCGGGTGCATGCCCTCCGACACAACGACCGTCGCAACATGACGGAATCATGTGCTGGCTCATTCCCAAAGGGTCTAACCACCTGCGGCAATCTCCTTTTTGTTCTGCGTGATTCACATATACAGGTCCAAGTACTTCTCTAGAAGAATCTTGCCCAGGTAAGTTCTGATCTTTCAATTCAGAGCATGGACCCTTTGGATTCTGCGTGCTGTGATGAGGATCTCCAACTGAGATCAAAACTGGTAGCCATACAGACTCAATAAGAAATGTCTCTGGTGCAAGTGCGCTCCCATGCTTTTCGAAATACCGCCTGCTCCCTGCAGTGAACGCTGCTTGACCTTTTCTTGTGCTCTTAGGCCACGAACAGCCTTCGTCGGCAGAAGGTGCGGTGGCTTTGAGACTCGTCATCTATTGCGCTGATTGCGCTGTTTCGACATGGTACTAGCAAGAAACCTGATGTTGAACAGGACTTCGTAAGATCCAATGCCGCTGCAGGGGTGATCCGAGCCAACGCACTTTGAATTCCGCTGAATTTGAAGGTGTAACATATTTGAAGGGAAGTCGGGAAGTCAACTGTGGGTCAAGCGAAAGGTGTCTGTGGCAGTAGGGAGCCTGAATAATTTGAGGCTTCCAAAAACCAAATCATACATGCGAGTTGCTTAGGACATGGCAGTTGGCACGCGAGAAATGTGTTTGATCTGAAGGTCCTTGTAAGGAATGTATGCAAGAACTGCAGGTCCATGAGGCGCGTGAAAGGATTTGCTGGCGAAAGTTTTGACGAGAGTCAACATAGAACTCAATCTCAGGCTTGTCAGCTACGGGTTCCAGAAGACCACTCACTGACCAGAGAAGGTCACTGATGTGCCCCCTCAAACCATGCTCAACCCTTCCTCACCGCTCAACGTGCTCAACCCTAAACTGAGTACTCACACGCCGTAGATACAAGGCAAAACTCCAGCACTATAGGTCTTAGGGGCTCAGGGGTGCCAGCGATTAGGAGTTTAGATCAACTGCCATATAGTGAACAGCTTCCAGTTGCTCAGTCATGCTCAAATCTGAACAGTCTTGGGGCCAAGGGACAGTGCAGGGCCGCAAGCTACAGCTTGTGACATTGGCAATTCAACAGCCCCGTGTCTCAGGCGTCTCGAGCAGTAGCATCGCCTCGCGGATGTGGAATCAGAGGCACCTGCACGTTTGCGAAACCTGCAGATTGTGACGCTTGTGACTGCATTTTTCTTGATGCCCTGTACTCATACTCCCTACAAGTGGACCATGCGCAGCTACAATCCTTAACAAACGGACATCGCTGAGCAAGAGCCTACGCACGCCCCAATCATGGGATAATGTGGGGGATGTCTTCTTACTCACAAATGATTCCAACGCAATTCTGACTTTGGGTACCTAAGCACCCATAGCATCCATACTGTGATGCAAGACTGTGGCCCCCCCCCCTATTGGTTTGCATGAACCTAAACTTCAAAACAGGCCTGGGTGTTCGACATCGCACCTTCGGCTCCGACGCGCCTGAAGATCTCGAAATCTTATTGTGCGCAACTTTGCCGATAAAGGAAGCCTGCGATGAACACAATTCCGATGAAGCCCAAAAGAGGCCCCACAATCAACCAATTACACCACGAAGACCCCCAAGCAAAACCAAGTTGGGGAAGTTGCGTAATTCATTGATAATCTTCTTTCTATTTGATTCGATATATGATCTCGATACTTGGATGAATTGATATTTTTTCGGGATTAGAAATTTGTTGTAT